>JAWPHD010003780.1:0-206114 GCA_037043455.1 Cyrtodaria siliqua
ATCGTAGCATTATTAATTATTAATTATATAATACTGATACTTATGTTTTCGTAACATATATCCAAGTATTCAACTAAATGGACTTAGTAGAACGGTCATGTTTTCATTAATTTCTAATAAAACTATGCTGTTATTTTTATTTGCATATAATCCAATGTTAGAACCGTTTCATATAGATTCGTTCCCTTCATCATGTCCAATTGTTGCAGTTTTAAAGAAGAATACCGCTTAAGCTGGTGATATTGGTGTGAGAGGTGTTGTACCTTATATTACCTCTCATGAACTAGCAGACTCAATAAAACCGTGTCTGCTACTTTTCTCTATTGTTTGTGTTTGTTACTTCCAAGCGATCCCCTTTTCAGTATTTATTAGTCTATATCTATTCAGAACAAACCAACCATCTATTGCTTGCAACATACTGTGTGAAATAAGCACACTTCTCCTGTAATGATTCTTAGTCTCAAAATGTCGTCTAAAGGCTGCGTAACTTTAACTGCCCAATACTGTTTTGTAGCTGAAAAGCAATACTCTAAACATTACAACGAGAGATGAGTACGACATTCGCCGAGAAGCATTGAATGCTGTGAACGAAAAGAAACAAGAAGCGCTGCAAATAATAGATACTAGACTTTTGGACAGCATGGATACAATAAGTAGAAAGCAAGATGATGTCACACATTTCATAGATGGTACAAAGACTGAAGCCAGAGATGCCTTGGTGACACTCTGCGATGAGCAGAACCAACAGTTACAGAATATCCGAGATACATTTGCTACTGACATAGGCAAACGTATAGCAGATTCAGAAAAACGGATGGAAGATGTTCTGCAGAACAGACTAGATAAAAGGCTCGACGAGTTTTGCCAAGAAAAATTAAACGCTTTGCAGGAACAGTTCATAGAAATGCGACAGGTTAGTTGGTACATGTATCTTTTTTCCATAAGTAAGTTTGATATTTTATTGCAAAACTAAGTATTGCCTTTGTTTGATAAATAAACCGAAAGTAATCGTAAACTCGTTTCAGACTAGTTTAATTTGCACTGAATAACATTTGTCCAATTGTTATTTGATAATAACCTAGAATAGTTTTTTCTGTTCAACTCCACCGTATCTATCAGCAACTTTATGTATGACGTATGTACATTTAAGCTCGAGTTCAACGTCGCTATTGACACTTTCAGTCGTAATACGACGGTGTCTACATGTAGCAGTGAGCTCAGTGCTCAGCTATCTAGCGTTGCCAAACTGAAATACCATGCCGTAGACACATTACATGATAAGCCACCGTTCACATAATGAAACCAGACCGACTAATCACAGCACTACACTTATATACTGAACCTGAAGCAAGAAGCTAGAATAATTTTTATGACGGTCCTGGTATCTGCTTGCTTGTTCAGAATATACGTACAATTTTAGGACTAGTCAATAAGCCCGGTTTCAGTATTATATATGACTGGGTGTGATTCGGTGTGACACGGCTGGGGATCGGATACACGAAATCGCGCAAACGATGATGACTCCCTACCACTAAGCCTCCACCACGATATTTATGTATGGAGACCAGCAATTTACTTTAATTATGAATTGTTTTTTTCTGGTTTACTTTATTGTCCGTTTGTTAATTTCCGTAATTCAGTTTTGTTTATAATTAGCTTAAATATCTTTGATAATTTGACCGCCCCAAAAAAAAATATTTTACAAAAAAACACGTGCTCGCCCTAGACTATCTAGTCGATAAAGTATGATACCAAATGCAATACTTAATACATGTACATTTTATTTGTTTTCAAAGGAATGGCAAGTTGAAGTTACATGCTTACGGTTCGAGATGCAAACTCTAAATGATAAACATGATGATAGAGTGGAACAGCTCAAATGTTATCTGCAAAGAAAAGACAGTAAGTTATATACATCTTGTTGTAAATATGATCACAAGCAATATGATAGTGCAATACTTATTTACACAAAGATGCATAAACAGATATGGTAGAGCAAATTCAGAAACTTCTAAATGTGTGTTCATCAAAATAGAGAAATACCAATTTATCAGAAAACAACAACAACAACACAAATTGTGTCGTTTCAAACCTTAAAGTTATACGTTAGCACACATAATCTTCAAGAAATATAATTGAGTTTGTCTTGCAATATTAAATGTTTAGATTAATGACATTCTAATGCTGCCAGTATCATTTTAGAACGTGAAAAAAGTAGATTATTATATAAAGCCGGACAAAATCAGCAACACAAATTCTAAAAACGAATGTACTGAAACTCCTAACGAAATAAGAGACTTTGCCCACAGATAACGGATAACTCTTTCGAATTCGGTAACGTAATACAAAACGTGTTATCTCCTATTAATTACCTCTTATTGGCTTACAATACGGGTGCTAGCCTATTGATTGACTTAAAGCTACACAGTCCCTATTTTAACTGGCAATAACTCATGAATATGAATGAGTCACGTGTGAAGTAGTTTCAAATCGTCGAACACCCCCAAAAGTCGGTATATACGGCAGAAATCGATGCGTAAATTTCACATTGTTATTTAGCTTCCGTACATGTACATGATGTATCATCGATAAATATACGGCTTCAAATTATATGTGATAAAAAGAAATAGTTGTCCGGAACGGGATTTGAGCCACAGCCTTGCACTTTTTAGTTTTGAAGGATGTACGCTGAACCACTAGACCACGGCTATTTATTGGTATGTTGTAGCATTTCTAACACTAAATAGGCATTACGTAATAACTAGCGCGCACACACAAACTCATCAAGCGCTAACAAATACAAGTCGAGATATGGTTGTTTTGAGGCTAAATATTAGTTTCATATTGATAATATACATTATTACACCAGGCAATGTTAAGTTACACGTGCGACAAGATGGACTGTATATTTATTGATCTATCTTGAGTTGCGTTCAAATATGCGAAGTTATTTTGCCTGATAATAAATGGTGTTAGTATACTATTGTTTGAAGTAGCGTTATAGCTCCGTGGATAGAGCACCTGACTTGAAATCAGAAGGTCGTGTGTTCGAGCCCCGAAAGAGGATAACTTTTTTTTCTGTAAATTTTACTGCTACTTGTGTATAGGTACGATGTTCACCGGTCAATGTCTATACAGTAAATGATTGTCTGCACTATATTTGCTATTTCAACATGAGTTGGTGAATATGAATTTAAAAATAAGGACACGCCTACAAAGAATAAATCGATTGATTTAGAGACTGTGTAGCTTTAAGAGTAGCTTTTTTTATCGGAAGTAACCCCCTTCTGTGTGTAACTACGCTAAAGGTAACAATTCGGCTAAAGCTAACAACCGCCGCTAAAGGTAACAATGTCAACGCTAAAGGTAACAACATCATCTAAGGTAAGAATCACCTCTTCCGCTAAAGAGGTAACAGTGCTTAGGTCTAAACATAACCCGTTTACTCAATTTTCATTAAAACTGTAGATGTTGAAAAAAGTTGTTACCGTCAGCAATAGCCTTGTTACCTTTAGCGGAAGAGGTGATTGTTACCTTTAGCGGAGGTTGTTACCTTTAGCGTTGGAAGTGTCACCTTTAGCGGAATTGTTACCTTTAGCGGAATTGTTACCTGTAGCGTTGTGAACTTTCAACAGCGATGTGACCAATGCCAAAATAACTGGTTCTCTGCTCAAAAGTTAGACGTTTAACGTGTACTCTTAAAGTTCTCCGACCATGTTTTGTTTCATGAACATGTTTATGTTTATTTAAATCGAAATCAATACACAATAATAGATATTTACAATTCACACAATGCAATATCTGTGAAAAGCGAGAATAAGATTTTATTTGATGACGTAGAAAACTTCGAAAAAGAAATTAATCAGCTAACTGTATTTACCAATTATCTGGCAACAGTTGTGCAGCTATTCAATTCAGATTTACCTCATTTCTCCGTGCAGTCACGCAGTGGCAAAAGTAGTATCTACGTCATGCAAATAATACTTATTTTTACATACAACTTAGTAGCGGTTTTCAATATATGCTTCTCTCCGAGAATATCAAGAAATGTTCATATGATGTTTTTGAGTTGAATTTGTTAATTGATAATAGTACAAAAAGGGTGGCCATTCATCTTTAACACAGCGCTGGAACCCATAATAACATGTGTTTGCAATGTTTATAAATCGGCATCTTTTAGCCATTATTCCCGGGTACAGTCTGGCGTTCAGCCGACATATGAGAAGCTAAAATTACCTAAATGATTTTGATGGGCATTCATCAATATATTTTAAGCATGGCTATAAGTTGTGTTATAAGAACAATATCGATTAAACATTATGAACATTATAAACAAGTATCGATACAGACAAGACAATCCTGCTGTATGCCAAATCCCAAATGACAAGCCGTTATTTTTAAAAGGAAACTATTTCTGTTTTGTTCATAGCTCTTCTAGTCGAATACTACGTTATCAAATGCGATGGCGCATTTCTCTTTTGTCCGGGTGCCGTCTGCATGTTTCTAAACTTTCTTCAAATTACAAGATGTCCGCCGCGATTAAAACAGATTAAATTAAGAGTGTTATCTATTCTCCTTTAAAACATGAAGTCTTATCGTTACTAAAGTGATCGTCAAGACATGTAAAAGTTCCTAAATGAAATAAATTTTGATCACAGACGTTTTTGATGACCAGCAGTAAGCATCATTGTTATTTATGCAGGAACAACTCAAAACATTGACGTGATTTTCAAAAAATGTGTAGTATATTTCTTTGTATATCTAACCGAAACATACGAGTTCCACAAAGTCAACACGTATACAAACAGAATCGAAATAGGAATATTTGCTGTTATAACGTTTTTTCTAGAATCGAAAGTGCCATTAACATGAGATTTGTATCAACGTGCCATTAAATGTAGTTGATCCAAATTAGAATTTAGTTTAATCAGACTGCAAAGATATTCAAAATGGCTAATAAGACACTTAATATAACAGTTTTTATCGCAACCACCAGCTTTGATCAGATCTCTAAGATGGCTGCAGGCGACCATCAGCTTTGATCAGATCTTTTAGATGGTTGCAGGCGACCATCAGCTTTGATAATATCTCCTAGATGGCTGCATACGACCACAAGCTTTGATCAGATCTCCTAGATGGCTGCAGGCGACCATCAGCTTTGATAAAATCTCCAAGATGGCTGCAGGCAACCATAAGCTTTGATCAGATCTCCAGGATGGCTGCAGGCAGCCATAAGCTTTGATCAGATCTCCTAGGTGGCTGCAGGCAACCACCAGCTTTGATCAGATATTCTAGATGGCTGCAGAGGACCATTAGCTTTGATCAGATCTCAACCTAGATGGCTGCAGGCGACCACAAGCTTTGATCAGATCTCCTGGATGGCTACAAGCGACCGTCAACTTTGATCACGTCTTAGAAACCCCAGTTAAATTGTCTTAAGCTACTGATTTAATGAAACTGCAGAAATTATTTTGCATTATCCCAATTCAATAATTACTGAAAGATTTATCCCTTAGAAGCAACAAACACAGAAAGGGAGACAAGTAGCACACTCTGCTCTACTGAGTCTGTTTTTGAGAGGTAATATAATTTGCAAAACCTCTCACTCCCACTAGCACCGGCTTAAGCGGTATTCTATGTTTAAGGCCGCAAAGATTGGGCTTGATGATCCTAAAGGATCTGTAAGTAAAATACCCTCGCTTCTTCATTACCCACATTTGGTATTACTTTTTTGTGTTATATACGGTTGATATCATATATAACCCTGACCTAATTTTTAGAATTATTGGCTTCATTATATTTCTGTTAATGTAGGTCAATTTCTCACAAAGTAAATTGTTTATGCTTGGACACTCCACAAAAGACGTATGCTACGTTTATGTAACTTGTGTTTTTCCTTTCTTCAACAAAGAAAATTGTAAAGTTGCTGTTGTTATTATAGATTGTGTGTGTAAGAAGTGTATTTACGGCTTTGAATAGATTCTTAATGGAAAAAAAAATCTAAAATGTTAATGTATGTTCAAACTTTGTGCTCACACCTTGTGAGCAACTCAAAGTGAAAACAGCCATCAGCTTGACCTGTTTAGTTAACATCCATCTTTTTCAAACGGAGAGCGGTTTTGCTGCATGAAAAAAACAATGCTGGATTTTCCATACTTTAATTTAAATCGCAGCGAATCTTAATATTTTACATTTTGCATTAGTGCTGATATCATACGTTTTCTATAGTGATCCATATAATATTAAGTTGGCCCAAAATTAAATTCATTATGATGAGACGTCCAAGGTAGCGATGTGGCCATCTTCGGTAATATAGCGTTTATAGGACAAACTTGTTCATTATCATACTCTTTTTTTTTTATATCATTGCTTCTCCAATACCACTTTGTCGACTTTACAATGACATTCGTTCCCAATGTCTTGAATTCCTTGAACCAATTGGTTTTGATTTCCACCTATGGTTCATTGAAAGTTTGTTTCAATCAAATCTAAGACAAGTTTAACAGTGATCAAAATAGATAAATACGTTATGGAGGTATTACCTTCATTGTGTCAAAATAAGAGAGTTTGAGTTTATTACATTAAAACCTTAGTAAATAGTTTCCGATTTTCAATTTGATTTTCAGTTTGATTTGAAGGTTTGATTTTCAGTTTGATTTTCAGTTTGATTTGAAGGTTTGATTTCAAGGTTTGATTCAATCAAATCTTAAAGTTCGGCAATGAGCATAGTACCAACGTGCATTATGAAGTTACTGTCCTAGATTATGTCAAAATAAAACAATGTACCCTCTTTTATGCATTAATTGTATTAAACTGCTTCTGATTGTAATGTACGTTCTTTTATGCATTAATTGTATTAAACTGTTTCCGATTTTACTGTACGTTCTTTTATGCATTAATTTTATTAAACTGCTTCTGATTTTAACAAATTGTATGTGGTGGCTTACTTTTATAAGATCTCAGATGATATGGACATTGAGAGAAATCCGTGTGTGCATTACGGAGTTCTTGGCATTGAATTTGTCAAAAATAACGGAATTTCAAACTGTGTACGCCGCTTCAGATTTTCACCAAATAAAATTTGAAGGTTTGTTTCAGTAACATCTTGGACAAACTTGCCAATGACCAAAGTCGAATCATTTGTAGCAGAGTTAATGTCTTTGATTAAGTATAATGTTTGTTTTTCTTCCTCTTATAAAGCTATTATTAAAATATCTTCAGCTTTGTGTGTTTATCAATCTATTTATGGTGCGACTCACACAACATTTTGGGTCTTATGTTCAAGGTTAATATGTAATGTTAAATAGATAAACGATGTATTTCACACCAGTCGCAACAGGTAAGGTCATACATGTGTGTACCTGGTTCATCACTACTTGTTTCATATTTAATTAATTTTTCATTTGTAGAATGAACATGAATTGTTTTGTATAAAGTAATATTTTATAGCAATATTTTGTCAATTTATAAAAAGGTCAGTTAAATAGTTTTTTTAATAAACTTCTTTCTTCCTTTAAATAGCACCAATTAAACCAAAAGTGGCAATCGTTTACATCTTGTTCAGATAAAAGAAAACCCTCAGCGAATGAATTACCGTTGTCTCGTAGAATGGAAACAAAAAGTAGTACCTTTAAAGTCTGGTGTATGCAATTTTCCATGTTCATGTAAAAAGGGTAGAGGAAATATAGACAGAAATATGTACTGATCCTGTCATTTTCTATTTTGTGTTTTCATCATAAACATAACCTTTTTAATGTGAAAATGGTCCTATAGAAATCAATGCAATGGCACCTTGGTTCCGCACTGCACCACACACAAAGAGCAAATTAAATATACAATGAAAAAGACAATACACAACACAACGAGTGGTGGATTCCGGCTTACCGACCTTTCTGTGGTTATACACCTTTCCATTTTAGTATCCTGGATTTTGCAAGAAAATTAAAATATATGAGACTAATCTCTGCGAATGTTATACATATAAACTAGAAATGAGTCCATGGGACACGGATGCCCCCACTGAAAACAATAAGTGTAAAACGTAAAATTTTAAGAAAAAGGGGCCATAGCTCTGGTAATACTCGATTTTGACGCCAAAACGATATGCACATCTTGATATCATTGGTAAGCATCCTGTAAAATTTCGAAGCAATCGGCTGAAAAGTGTGGGACGAGATAGACACACAATATATTTTCACGTAGAATCTGACGAAAAAGGGGCCATAACTCCGGTAATACTAGGTCGATTTTGACTCCGAAACGATATGCACATTTTGACATCATAGGTAAGCATCCTGTAAAGTTGCAAAGCAATCGGTTGAAAAATGTGGGAGAAGATAGACACACAAGATATTTTCACGTGACGAAAAAGGGGCCATAACTCTAGTAATACTGGGTCGAAAGACGGATGGGCGAGAGGCGACGCACCACCACATACATACACAGAGATTATTACTACAGTTCAATTATTCATAAAGTGCCCCACTGACACATTCTTGTAAATGTATAAGCATTCTGCGATGTTTATATGCACTCTCGTGTCGTCTGAGTTACTGGTGAAATTTTCATTACGGGAGTTCTATTCCTAGTGCGCTCTCCCGCATTGCAAAACTCTTGGAAATTAAATACTAACAATTTTCAAAATCAAATGGTGAATCCTCATTTGAGTTCGGTTTTCACCGCGACTCATGAACTTCCTTTGAAAGAACGTGTCATTATCAACACTGTTGTAAATTAAAGTTTTACAAATTAGAGAATAAATTATCAAAATCTCTTAAATGTTATGAAATGCAATTGTTTTGAGGATTTATAATCAGTCCTAGTTTTAACAATCAATGGGAAACATTGACTACAACGTTTATCATAGAAACAAATCAAGTAAATGGGTAAGGTGACGTTGACACAAATATGTAGAATAAAATAGACTTAACTTTATTTTCCAAATATGGGCCACAAAGATGGCATTATAATAACAGTAAAATGAACAACATAATAAAACATAACAAAATATAACAGTATATGTTACGTCACTCACTAATTTACGGCTTCTTTTTTGCACATATAAATACCTTACGTCGTTTTCGCATGCATCTGTAAGCGATGATTATTTAGTATTTAAATAGATTTAGAAAACAAATGATAAATTTCCAAAACATCCGGCTAAGGGGAAGTATTGCCCTAGGGAATTATCACTGTTCCATTCCTCAGAAATCTCGATAAATCCTTACAAACAATGTAAAATATGTTTTTTATCTTCAGAACTTCAAGAAAGTATATGCAAAATGTACGCTAGACACCTATCAACTGTTCCTGTTTCACCACTTTTGAGCGAGGTAATTGCTGATGTAAATACAGTTTACGGAGAACTTGTTATGCGAGATGATCTAATTAATGACACAGATAAACGAGACATGGCAAAATCAACACAGACACCGGAAACGCAGGTTAAATCGTATAAAGACATTTTCAATAAACATGATGAAGGCGGTACTAGTATACCTTGTACAAGAATCTTTGTACTGGGAGATGCAGGAATGGGGAAAACAACTTGGAGTCTGAAACTTGTGAACACGTGGTTAAGTAGTCAGGATAAAATGAACAAAGATTTGGATTTAGACGACGAGGATGAGAAACTTATAACTAAATATGAATTTATGTTTTTCATATCACTACGCCATGCGAAGAACGAACGAAACATATCAGACATGATAAGAAAACAATTGTTTATAGATGATTCGGAGTTAATGGACATCACACATGAGGTAATGGAACACGATTCCGATAAATGTTTAATTATTCTTGACGGTTTGGATGAATGGTCGAGTCAGGACCATGACACATCCATTGATGAAACCGGACTTCCTGGTCAAAATGAACGATGCAAATACACAATAGTGACCACAACAAGACCGTGGAAGCTAGAATCAATAAGTCTAAAGGAACGGGAAATCGATAGAGCTGTAGAAATCAAGGGTCTTGCCAGGGACAGTATTACTAATCTAGCTACTCACATTGTACAAAGCCTTAACCAAAAGACTGGGGAAAATAAGAGTAGTAAAGAGTGTTTAGACAATTTAAAAACAACGTCGGACACAATTATGAATGTGCCATTACTTCTTACATCACTAGTATGTCTGTGGTATGAAAATGATAGCATAGACAGATCATTGGTAAAAGTTTACAGTGGTTTAGTCGAGATTCTTATAAAATATGCCGAGGGGAATACTCGTAAGATTAACAAGAAGTGCAAGCTTGTAAACAGGCTGGCAGACATCCCTACGTTGAATGACACTAAAACGAAATGGTCTCTAGATATCCGTACTCTTCCAGATTGTCTCTCGACTCGTCGGTTGTGTAAGACGTATGGGCCATTGTTATTAGCAATTGGTAAATTGGCATTCAATGCGCTCTTCTCGGATGACAAGGAATCGTGTCTCGTCTTTACCGAGGAATCGATAGAAGAGTTTCTAAACGAAGAAGAACTGGAAATAGCGCTAAAAATTGGCATCTTATCTCAGTCAAAACTCGTTGGCAATATACTTTCTAGAAAATTCAGCATATCCTTTTTGCATAAAACAATGCAAGAATTCTTCGCAGCAGTGTATATGGTTTCTGGAGGCGATACGAATAAAACAAAACATCTAGGTATTTATACAGCTTATTGTAAAACCATTGAAAATGTGTTTGAAATGGAACATTTAGTTTTATTTGTGTGTGGACTGTGTCCATCCATGGCGAGTGCTATATCAGAACATATATCAACTCTTTCTGATGACATTAAAACGACAATATTTAGCAGAGCGCGTTACGACATAGAGTTTTCACTTACTCCGAGTGGCATGTCCAGAAGGTTACACCAATACCTCCTAAACTGTGACGAACAAAAATGTTTGGTGTCCGATTCGGAAAGTCATATTTACATTAAACACCATGTGTTGAACTTCGGCAACAAATTAATTCATTCTCGGTATACTGAAGAAAACAGTAAAACAATGACATATTTGCAAAAGCATGGAAAGCATATGCGATTTTCACTGACAAGTAATACTGAACCGACCGAGAACAACGTGGAAACGCTATGTAAATGTTTGAAAGAAGTGCACAACTTAAATGAGTTGACTATTGCAATAGCATATCCCTATATGTCAATACTATCACTTTGGCCAGATCGTTGTTTTAGTATAGGTACCTTCAGGACATTCCAATGTGCACTGCAAAGCATACAACATATCACTTGTTTGCACTTACAAGGGTTACTAGTTAAGGATACAGATATGTCCTCTTGGCTTTTGTTGGATATGTCGAAACCAACAACATTAAAAACTCTAAAATACAAAGATTCCAACATACCGGTGCGTGTATCAGCTTCTCATATAGAAGATATAGTAATGAAAACTGTATCTGTAAGTGTTCTCCAGGAAATGCTTCAAACAGTGAAACATTCACCGAGCCTTAAATCAATGAAAATAAGTACATGCAAATCAAAAGAATATCAAGACTTGAACATCGATTTGAGGCACGCAAAAAACCTACAATGTATAGACATACGCGAACTAAATGGTTCGTCACTGTGCATAAATACAACATGCATACAAGAAGTGAAACTGGTATCACTTAGAAATAAATTTCCAGATTTCTTTACGTCCCTCAGACACTGCAGACGATTGTCAACGCTGCATTGTGAGTCGTTATGCTGTGAAGGGAACTTAGATTTATCCGAGAACCTTGAACTAAAATGTCTTTGGCTTGATGATGTTAGTGTAAACAACATAACATTGCCTAAAAACTGTATTCGTGAATTAAAACTGCATGTTTTTGTAGGTGTTTCAATGATACACAACATGCAGCACCAGTCACAGTTGGAGGAACTGGACATATGTATTGTTCATGAGGGAAATTTAGACCTGTCCGATTGTACCAAATTGAAAACCCTTAAACACCATTGTAGTGATATCATTAATATTGGTGCCACCGACACACCAGCACGCGTCACATTACCATCATTAGGATGCCTAAGGGAAGTGGAACTTGAGATTTGTATGTTGAACACAAACGACAGTACTATTGGTGATCTGTTGAGTGATCTCCAGTATCAGGATCAGTTGGAGAAACTCACTATAGATAACATTTATTACATAATGTCTGAGGCAAACATAAAACTGATGATAAGATCATTGAGCAAGCTGAGAATGTTAAAAGTGTTGAGTTTGAGGAGTGTTGATTTTGCCAACCAATGTCTAGTACTTTCGGGAAGTATGCAACAGTTGAAGAGGGTGGAGCTTGATGAATGTAAATTGACCCCGGTTAATTGGAGAATATTTGTACAGAGTCTCCAACAACTGAAACAGCGACTTAGAGTGAAAATTACTTATAGGATCGAGAAGTTAGACACTGGAACACTAAATTTCGTAAGAAACTATTCGCATGTTAGCTTAAAAAAGTACGATATTAGCAATATTATATTTCAACACATTGAATTTGATACATGTTAAGTTCTGTCAAAAGAAAACACACACGAGGAGATGGAATATGACACCTGTCGTTTGACACTGACAATATGGCACTTGCAGTTTGATCATAATGCAATAATGATAACACGCTACCTGTGGTTTGATACTGACAACATGCCATAAGTTGGTACTAATAGTACTAACAACACAACACCTTTTGAGTAATACTGACAACACAACTCTCTAATTTGATACCTACACATGGCAACTGTAGTTTGATACTGATCACTTGGCACCTATAATTTGATACTGACAACACGGCAACTGTTGTTTGATACTGACAACACGCTACCTGTAGTTTGATACTGACAACACGGCAACTGTAGTTTGATACTGACAACACGGCGTCTGTAGTTTGATACTAACTACACGCAACCTTTAGTTTGATAATGACAAAACGGCAACTGTTGTTTGATACTGAAACACGACAACTGTAGTTTGACACTGACAACACGCTACCTTTAGTTTGATACTGACAACACGCTACCTTTAGCTTGATAATGACAACACGGCACCTGTATTTTGATACTGACTACACGCTACATGTAGTTTGATACTGACAAAACGACACCTGATGAGTAATACTGACAACACAGCACTCTAGTTTGATACGGACTGTATGACAACTGTAGTTTGATACTGACAACATGACACCTGTAGTTTGATACTGACAACACATTGCCTGTAGTTTGATACTGACAACACGACACCTGTAGTTTTATACTGACAACACGACACCTGTAGTTTGATACTGACAACACGGCACGTTTAGTTTGAAACTAACAACATGGTAACTGTATTTTGATACTGACGACACAGCGCCTGTAGTTTAATACTGACGACACGGCGCCTGTAATGTGATACTGACAACACGGCAACTGTAGTTTGATACTGAAAACAACGACACCTGTAGTTTGATGCTGCCAACACAACACATGTACTTTCATACGGACAATGCGGCACCTGTAGTTTGATACTGGCTATTTGGCACATGTAGTTTGATACTGACAGTACGGCACCGGACAACATGGCAACTGTAGTTTGATACTGACAACACGACACATCGAGGGTTTAACGCGAAACTAGTGTAACTCACTTTTAAAAAAGTTTACAGGAGAAGCAAAAAATATCTTATTTTCATCATAAATGCATTTTAGTACTTTATTATCTGGCATGTAATAAAGAAATGGTATTCATTTATGATTTGAGAAGAAAAGAAATAATTCATGTTATTCTGTATGAGATATTTAAGAAATATTGACTTACAATAGTTTCGCGCTCAAAATTTAAAGATATCGATGAAATGTATCAGAGCGAAACTACTGTAACTAACATTTTTTAGCAGTTATTGATACATTTATTCAGATTTTTTGTTAAAAACCTACATACTTCAATAAAAACTATTGGACAGTATAGTTTTAGACAGTAAGTTTGTATGTTAAGGCTCATTTTGGACAAACCTAAAAATCGTATGCAACCGAAATCCCCTAAGTTCTTGTTATCTTTATTTTAAGTTTAGTTTCACAATTGAAGCATACATCAGTTATCACTATTTTCCTTTTACATAGTTATTATTAAATCTTTTCCATCTTCATTATGTTAAATGAGAACTAATTTGACTTTATAATTGTTTTATGTGAAACTATTGTAAGTCAATATTATTTTAAATGACTGATTTTTAAACAAACGATACATGTCTATAGACAATACTTATTACAGACAATACTTGTTTTAAAGATCATTTAATGCAGTAAAGTCACACAATTCAGACAATATGAAGATAATAACACTTATATGGAATGCAATATCTTATAATATTCCGTGACCTAAGAATGGTATGCAATAAAACTCCTTAAAATTCTTTAATCTTTAATTTAACTCATATTTCACATAAGAAGCATACAGAAGTTATTATTACCTTCATTTGGAATAATTATTAGGTAAATATTGTAAAGTTTAATGAGAATCAAATTTGACTTACAATTAAGTATCGCGCAAAATTATTTTTGAAAGCAAAACAAATGTAAATTATTATAATTTTAAATAAATTTGCAAGATTTAATATAATTTTGTTTGCTATAAACAATCCCTTATATGAAGATTTAATCAAAAACAAATGCAAAACTATTTTAAATGATTTAAAGCTGAGTTACAATAGTTTCGCATTAAAAAAAAGAAACTATATGAGATACAATAATATGACACATTTTATTTTACTCCACCAAATTTTAGAATTTAGATCTAATATTTTGTGACATTATAAAGGGTCAGTATATGATATGGATTATGTAAAAAAAAAAGAAGCATTTTCAGAAAAAAGTGAGTTACAATAGTTTCGCGTTCAGCCCTCGACATGTTGTTTGATACTGACATCACGACATCACCTGTAAGTTGATATTGACAACACGGCTACTGTAGTTTTATACTGACAACATGTTGTGTGCAGTTTGATACTGACAACACGACATCGGTAGTTTGATACTTTCAACACGCCACCTGTAATTCGATAATGACAACACGACACCTATAACGTGAAACTGACACAACCTGTAGTTTGATCGACACCACGGTACGTATAATTTGATACTGACCACATAGCAACAGCAGGCTGATACTAACAACACGGCACTTGTAGTTTGATACTGACAACACGTCAACTGTAGTTTGGTACTGACAATACGGCGACTGTAGTTTGGTACTGACAATACGGCGACTGTAGTTTGATACTGACAACACGGCACCTGTAGTCTGATACTGACAACGCGGCAACTGTAGTTTGGTACTGACAATACGGCGACTGTAGTTTGATACTGACAACACGGCACCTGTAGTCTGATACTGACAACGCGGCAACTGCAGTTTGATACTGACAACACGGCATATGCAGTTTGTTACTGACAGCACGACACATGTAGTTCGATACTGACAACACGGCAACTTTAGTTTGATACTGACAACACGGCAACTGTAGTTTGATGCTGACAACATGGCACTTGTAATCATCCACAAACACCCATCAAAACAGACATATGTCCAAGTATAAATAGAACCGCGAAACATAAAAACGAAGACGTAAATAGTTTGTGTTGGGGCGTTTTCTGTGAAAACAACGTTTTTCAACAATAGAAAGTACTATATTATTGCCCGTTAAGAACCTTGCCACCAGGTCGTTAGTTTTACTGCGTCTGAGTGTATAATCAACAGTTTTCACTTTTCATATTTCTTGTTTCGACTTAATTATCAATATTATTAAAAAACATATGCTATTTAACCATGAACTATCTGTATAGTGTTGTGGAAATACAATAATAAAAGGGAGAAACGATTAAGGAGAGACGAAGCGTTGTGGAAATACAATAATAAAAGGGAGAAACGATTAAGGAGAGACGATGCATTTCTAAACTCAGCCTACATATAACTGTATGTCTTTGAAGCATTTAAAACTTAAATGTGGGAACTGGATATTATGTTTGTTATTAAGAAAGAGTCAAATATGGAAAATGTACTTTCGACCGAGAAAGCATCAAATATGAGGTTTTCTCAGATATGAGGGTTTTCGTAGACCTTCTCGAGGCTTACTGTTGATATATATTATTATTTTCTGAAGTGTTAGACTTACCTATGCAGCTAGATCTATGAAAACATGATTACTTATTGTTTTATCCGTTATGCATGCAAATGTACATTTTAGGTAATAAAAAAGACTTATGAGTATTGGTCAGTTATATTTTTATATAAACCATTTCTCCATTCCTCATTCCATTCTCAGAGCACACCATGTGATAGGTCTGGATAATACTACAATAGATAGAGGATATTTGTTGTTTTGGAGTGAATAACATATTTTATTTCATCGAGAAGTGAGAAAACTTTATATTTTCACGAATGCGAACGACAAAACAACAAATTTTATTTTTATTTTATGATTTCACAAACAATTTTTTAGGGAAACTGCGGTAGAACAACACGGAAGGCAATTTCAGTGTACAATTCGCAGTGTTGTTCTCTCGGCATGTTTACATTTGCGTAGGAATATCTTGTGAACCATTTTCCTGTGCATCTATGTTCGGTGTACATTTAAAAGTAGTCCCGGCAGCTACTGTGGAAATAAAACTCTATATTCCACAGAGTGGAATAACACTTTTATTTCACTGATAAAATACAGTATTTCATTGCATATCATAAAATAAATGGCTTTTATTAAGACTGTTCGAAGAAAATGTAAGCTATTCGTACAACCCGGCGTCGATGTCTCCGCTGGCGTTGGTTAACATCTCTGAAACCGTTCCATGGAAGTTAATGGAACCTTACTCATGTATATTAGGGTTCATGGAAGGAACTCAGACAGATCAATAGTGCCAAAGCTATGTTATGCATTTAAACATACCTTGTATTTTACTCCTTTTTTAATATACGATTTCTCATCTCTCATCGTATCTTATAAACCATTGAAACTGTGCACATGAATTCACTGTCATAAAAGGATCTCATCGACACAAATGCCAATATTCTATTATGTATTTAAACAGAAGTATGCCCTTTTTTTTTCTTTTAAATCGTTTGTGATAAATTACTTTCGTGCATTGTGACAGATGGTCCGAATGTATTGCCCGTGACAAATTATCCTCCTGAATCGTCCCTGACCAACGTGTGTGATATATATCCCCCGTGAAAAAAGGACATTATTCGCTCATAACAAATGGTCCTCATATTTCGCTCGTGACAGAAAACTCTCATGTGTCCGTCATGTATCGTCAATGAAAATAGGTACGCATGTATCGTACTAAACTCATTGTTAAATGGTCCTTATGTTAATGCACATGACAAATGGTTCTAATGCATCATACATTTCAAATGGTCCGTATGCTATTGCACATGACAAATGGTTATAATGCATCATAAATTTCAAATGGTCCGTATGTTATTGCACATGACAAATGGTTATAATGCATCATACATTCCAAATGGTCCTTGTGTTATTGCACATGACAAATGGTTGTAAAGCATCATACATTCCAAATGGTCCTTATGTGTTATTGCACATGACAAATGGTTCTAATACATCATACATTTCCAATGGTCCTTATGTTATTGCACATGACAAATGGTTCTAATGCATCATACATTTCAAATGGTCCGTATGTTATTACACATGACAAATGATTCTAATGCATCATACATTTCAAATGGTCCGTATGTTATTGCACATGACAAATGGTTCTTATGCATCATACATTTCAAATGGTCCTTATGTCATTGCACATGACAAATGGTTCTAATGCATCATACATTTCAAATGGTCCTTATGTTATTGCAAATGACAAATGGTTCTAATGCATCATACATTTAAAATGGTCCTAATAATAATAATAATAATAAAGACTTTATTTAACGAGAGAACTCATTTGAAACTAGTCAATATACCATGAGGCCCTCAACAATACAATATAAACGATATTTACAAGTAAAATGCATTTAAAGTGGTATATTCAGTAAATGGAAATATGTTTAAATAGAACTGCAAGACTTAGTCATTTACTAATATATCGGATGGTGAATCCACTGTTAATACAGTGTTTTGAATTGATTTACAGATTGGGCATTTTGTATATGGTGGGGAAGAGAGTTCCACACTTTAGAGCCTGAATAAGCAAATGACTTTCTGAATAACTCACTATTGGGTCTGGGGGAATATAGCTGTAGATTTGATGATCTTAGATTCCGCATATGGACATTTGAAGTTAGAGTAAATGCGTCTTTAAGATAAGCCGGGGTCTGATCATTAACTGTTTTAAACATAATGATTCCTTTTTGAAATATAACTCTTTCGGGAAATGTCATCCAACTGAGTTCGGTAAAAAGTTCAACGGAAGGAGTATCGAAATCTTTATCTAGGATGTCGTGCAGCTCTTTTTTGGAACCTTACAAGTTTATCTTCGAGAGAAGTATTACAATTTCCCCATATCACACAACAGTAATCAAGATGGGGTAAGATATAAGAATTTGAAAATTACTTTGCGCATAGGTATAGAAAGATAAATCTTTATGCGAGATAACAGGTATAACGATGAATTACATTTTTTCAGAACTTTATCAATTTGTGTATTCCAAGAGAGGGTATTGTCAATTGTAACACCGAGTATTTTTTGTTCGTAACTACAATTAATAGTTTCATCTTTGAACTGAATAGAAGGGGCATTATCATAAATATGATGTATTTTGTTCTTAGATGAGAGATACATTATTTTTGTTTTTGATGCATGGATAGACATGCGATTAGTATCACACCAGGCTTTGACGTTGATAAGGTCATTATTGAGTGAATTTGCAGCGTCGACAAGAGATGAATTAGAAGTTGAAAGCGTTGTATCGTCTGCAAAAATATCCGTGACTGTGTTTTCCATAGATAATGGCAGGTCATTGATGTAGATTAAAAAATAATAAGGGACCTAATACAGATCCTTTGGGTACACCCGATACAATGGGTGAAGATTCTGAAGTTATACCAGAAACCTGAACTTGCTGGTGTCTGTTATTCAGATATGATGAAAACCAGGAAAGTGCAGAACTATCTATTTTGTAAATTTTTAACTTTTGCAGCAATATAGTATGGTCAACTAAATCAAACGCCTTTGATAGATCAAGAAATATAGTACCAACAATTTCATTGTTGTCAATGGCTGCAATCCAGTCATCTAATATTCGTATAAGGGCAGTTTGACACGAGTGATTTGCCCTAAAGCCAGATTGTCGTGAATAAAACAACCTATTTTCTTCAAAATGCCATCTCAAATGTATACTTTCATGACGTTCAAATATTACAGAAATAACAGGAAGTATTGATATCGGCCTATAATTGGCCTTGTCGTTTTTAGGACCCGTTTTATGCACTGGGATTACTTTTGCTCTTTTAAATAAATGTGGGTAGATAGTAGTGAGTATACTGGTGTTAAATTTTTTCGTAAGAATGGGGGCGATTACAATAGCAGATATTTTCAAAAATCTGGCCCCATTTCGTCGGAACCGGTAGACTTGGTAGTATCAAGAGATTTAAGTTGACTTTCAACAAAGGACAGAGGTACCAGTTGAATATTACATTTCTGAGACTTTCGCATTTTGTCGTCGATGAGATTTTCTAGTGGGACATTAGTGTAATTTGTGACGGGCGCGTTATTTGCTTGATACTTTTCAAAAACTGTAGAAAAGTGTGTATTAAATGTATTTCATCCAATTTGGTTGATTTACCTTTTTAACGCGTTTTTTTCTTTTTGGGGCATGCTCTTTTAGGACTGCATTAAACATTTCAATAAATAAATCTAGGGAATCGTCTGGATTATCATACACGCCAATTATTGACCAGGGTTGTTCGGAGAGATCATTTATGAATCTAGTTTCGTCAAAATGTTTCAGAGATCTAAAACTTATGGTGTTATGCACATGACCTTTAATATACTTAGCTGAAACTTTTCGAGTTAAACAATAATGATCACTTATTGAGTATAACGGAATAGATATTTTAGTTATGTTCTGCGGCATATTCGAAAACGCATACATTTCCAATGGTCCGTATGTTATCATAAAAAGTGGGATTTACTTAAGCAAAGTCGGAATTATCTTTTACTATGCTTTTATTTTTTGGCAGAATTGGCCATGGCTGACTTTATGTATTTAATATAGCATTATAATTTATTAGAAACAGTTGAATTTTCAGATCAACATATATTTATTATATTCCGGACAGTCGGAAATATTAATTTTCAGATCAACATATATTCATTATATTCCGGACAATCGGAAATTTTGACAGTTGATAACATTCCCGGAAATATAGTTCCATATTCCGGACAAATCGGACATATTGGGATTTATAAATCCCTATTCCAGACACTCGGACACTTAGCCGATACGGGAAATATTAAAGTATATTCCGGACAATCCGAAATATTAAAGTATATTCCGGACAATCGAAAATATTGAAGTATATTCCGGACAATCGGAAATATTGATATAGGCTGGTAATTAAATATATCAGACTCCGGAAAATCGAAGTATATTCCGGACAATCGTAAATATTGATATAGGCTGGTAATTAAATATATCAGACTCCGGAAAATCGGAAGAATATTACCAATGAGATTATAAATGCTTTACTTTAAATAATACTCCGGATATCGGAAGCGTAATAATAAATGAATGTTTATTTATCTTGTAATTCATATCATTTTCATAAAATATGAGCCGATACGTGCTGGTAACGAATGTTTAATGAATGTTTATTTATCTTGTAATTCATATCATTTTCATAAAATATGAGCCGATACGTGCTGGTAACGCCAAGACCATTCGGACAATGCTATATTACTGTATATTAATACACTTTAAAATTGGAAAGACATATCACTAATATATACACTTCTAATTAAACACCGAGAAGACGAATGAGTTGGATATTGGAATGCTGTCTTTCAGTATAACCTAATATTTCCATGTTTTATCGTGTATTGTTTGATTCTTGCTTTACATCAGCCATGACGTAGTTGCAGTGTTTCAGATGTACTCAGTTGGTTTGTTTTTTCGATTGTTATATTCCTCTTGGCGCGTTCCCCGTTTGGTCACGGGGCAAAGAATATGGCCACTGCAGATCCCTTTGGAGGGGTAGGCAGAGGGGTAGAATCCCCCCAAATTCATGTTCGTGTTATCATTTTTTTGTTCATGTTCATTAAAGGTCTTCATCATGATCCCTGCATTGTTTCAGGTGCTATCTCGCTCGCATCAAAAGAGCAGTGGCAGAAAAAACAATAATGTGGCTCCAACGTAAATGGAGTTTCTACGATAGAATTTGCAGCAACTCTGCAGTTCAGGGTGAGAAGGTTCTAGGCCCATTTTCTATATTTTATCTCGATGTACATGGAAGATGAGCCTGGCATGTTCATGCCTGTTAGGTGCCATATAACCTTTGCATGTGTTGGTGCGCCTTAAAACCCCAATTCAATTCAATTCCTCTTGGCGCTGAAAATAGAAAAGAACAACACCAGCAGCAAAAGACACAAATCCTGGTAAAACAGTTATATAGGGTTGGGAGGGCGGGTATAATGAAATATTGTTTAGTAACTATGAAATTGTTAATTTATCGTGAAACAAATTTGCAATAAACTTACTTGATTTTTCCAAATCCATGTTATGAAGGGAGCTTACTCTATGTGAAGTTTTAACACTGTATATACAGCAGTAATTTCCCCTTTTGTGATAACTATAATTACTTGTAATTTTATGCCTTCATAATTCCATTTATCACAAAAAGTGGGATTTACTGAAACAAAGTCGGAATTATCTTTTACTATGCTTTTATTTTTTTGGCAGAATTGGCCATGGCTGACTTTATGTATTTAATATAGCATTATAATTTATTAGAAATAGTTGAATTTTCAGATCAACATATATTTATTATATTCCGGACAGTCGGACATATTAATTTTCAGATCAACATATATTCATTATATTCCGGACAATCGGAAATTTTGACAGTTGATAACATTCCCGGAAATATAGTTCCTTATTCCGGACAAATCGGACATATTGGGATTTATAAATCCCTATTCCAGACACTCGGACACTTAGCCGATACGTGCTGGTAATGCCAAGACACGCACATACGAGGTAGCACGTGTGCGCCTGTCCCTCCAAAAAGTACGCGCTTTAGGCGGACTAGCACGTGTCGAAAAAAGGTGCCAGCCACGGACCAACTTCTGCTTTGTTTGGGAAAAAAGATGCATTTGACTGCATAAATTGGTACAGTCCACCTTGCAGGATGTTTAACATTTTGTTATTACCCAGATCTAACAGATGTTCGTTATTCTTAAACATTTCCATACTTTCTGAAATTTCAGGATAAGCAATATATGCGCATCCATTTTTGATGAGATATTTGCCTATGCAATTATTAATACGGACTTTTATCTAACTGTTTATGACATAATTCGTCACGGTATTTCAACCTTGGGAGGATGGCCGACCAAACAATTAATGTAGTTGGAAAGCGTACCAGCAGGTCATACATAACTGATTTGAAGTAGCCAATAATGTACGAAATCGGGATTTGACCCGTATCATTACCCCCACAGTGTAAAACTATAATATTGATGTGGTGGAGCTTTATAGGAAAGGAGATGATTCAAACGTTCTAAAATATTCTTGATGCGCATTCCCGGTTAGAAGTCCCATAGTATATTGCCTTTTATACGACGTAGTCCTAGATGTACCCCGTCTGGTCTGTGATGGGCTCGGTTGAAAGCATCTCTAATGATTGAAGCCCCGACTACCCAGACTTGAAATTGGCCGAAAATCTAAACTTAAACAACTGTCAGTTGTTTTGTGTATAAGACCAAACCTACTAGACCCTGTTTAATGGGGGCATATTTAATCGGATGTTCCATCGACCTTATTCATAATTTCATCTTCGATTTTTCCTTCATTAAACATTGCTGTTGCACCCCTAATTCTGAAAGATTGGGATTTATAATATGTTCTCTGAATGCCAAAGGATTATAATGCTTTAAGCACCCTTAAATTGGTAGCTTGTTACTGGTGATCCATCAAAATGGCATAGAAATTAACCTTCTATTTTTGGCATGCATGCCAAGTATCTACCAGAGCCTCTTTAATGGAAGTGTTGTGTTCGGAGAACTGTACTGTGATTTTTGCACCCCTACCGATCTGATCGTTTTTCGAATTGAAACTTAAAACTTTGTTATCAGAATCTGTATTTGACTTGGACACTTCACATACTCTTAAAAGAGCACAAAATTCCAGAGCATATGCACAACTGAACAAATTCGCTTCATATTTTGAGATACAGGTATGTATTAGAATAGGCATAATCATGTTCAATAGTGTAATGGTGATGGATGGGCCTTCTTCATTTCAATTCATTTCATTTCATTTTTTATTTTATTTATTAATTTAATATAATTTAATATAATTTAATTTAATTTAATTTAATTTAATTTAATTTAATTTAATTATTTTATTTTATTTTATTTTATTATATTTTATTTTATTGGATTATTTTATTTTATTATTTTATTTTATTTTATTTTATTATGTTATTTTATTTTATTTTATTTTATTTTATTTTATTTTATTTTATTATATTTTATTTTATTTGATTATTTTATTTTATTATTTTATTTTATTTTATTATGTTATTTTATTTGATTGATGTATTTGTTTATTTATATTTGTATTTATTTATTTTATTTTTTTGTTTATGTTTTTTTTTTTTTTTTTTTTTATTTTTTTTTTTATTTTTTTTTTTTAATAGTCATTGACTATATTTGACTCTTTTATTTGATTGTATTTTATTTTATTTTATTTTAATTTAATTTGTTATTTTATGTTGTTGTTTTGTTTTGTTTGTGTTTTGTTTTTATTTTTTATTTTATTGATGTATTTATTTATTTATATTTATATTTATTTATTGATTTATTGATTTATTTATTTATATCCTTACTTATAATTATTGTATATTCCGGACGATTAGCAATATTGTCAATTCGACTTATAATCACATATTCCGGATAATCGGAAATATTTTAAATAGTCATTGACTATATTTGACTCCGGAAAATCGGAAGTATATTAAAGTATATTCCGGACATCGGAAATATTAAAGTATATTCCGGACATCGGAAATATTAAATTATATTCCGGACATCGGAAATATTGAAAAAGGACCGCCAACCTGTTTAAATAACAATGGCAATTTTGGCTGGTCATTGAATATATCAGACTCCGGAAATCGGAAGTATTAAAGTATATTCCGGACAATCAAATATATTAAAGTATATTCCGGACAATCAGAAATATTGATGTAGGCTGGATTTATAATTCCCTATTCCAGACACTCGGACATAGGCATATCGGACATAGGCATATCTTACCTATAATTCTGGTAAATTCCGGACGATTAGCAATATTGTCAATTCGTCTTATAATCACATATTCCGGATAATCGGAAATATATATAAAGTATATTCCGGACATACTCCGGAAATCGGAAGATATTATTAAAGTATATTCCGGACAATCGGAAATATAAAGGTATATTCCGGATAATCGGAAATATTGATATAGGCTGGTTATTGAATATATCAGACTCCGGAAAATCGGAAGAATATTACCAATGAGATTATAAATGCTTTACTTTAGATTATACTCCGGATATCGGAAGCATAATAATAAATGAATGTTTATTTATCTTGCAATCAATATCCTTTTCATTACATGTTAGCCGATTCGAAAATATTTTAAATAGTCATTGACTATATTCATCTGCGGAAAAACGGAAGTTTATTAAAGTATATTCCGGACATCGGAAATATTGAAAAAAGGACCGCCGCCCTGTTTAAATAACAATGGCATTTTTGGCTGGTCAGGGAATATTTTAGACTCCGGAAAATCGGAAGATATTAAAGTATATTCCGGACAACGGAAATATTAAATTATATATTCCGGACATCGGAAATATTGAAAAAGGACCGCCGCCCTGTTTAAATAACAATGGCATTTTTGGCTGGTCATTGAATATATTAGACTCCGGAAAATCGGAAGATATTGAAGTATATTCCGGACGCTCGGACTCGCATATCTTACTTATAATTATTGGATATTCCGGACGATTAGCAATATTGTCAATTCAACTTATAGTCACATATTCCGGATAATCGGAAATATTTTAAATAGTCATTGACTGTATTCAACTCCGGAAAAACGGAAGTATATTTAATTATATTCCGGACATCGGAAATATTAAAGTATATTCCGGACATCGGAAATATTTGAAAAGGAACGCCGCCCTGTTTGAATAACAATGGCATATTTTGGCTGGTCATTGAACAAGACTCCGGAAAATCGGAATCGGAGTTATAATTCTTTAATTGTACGATGACCGGACAGGCTGTGGACCCTATGATGACGCCTACCTAAAGCCCATTGGGACGGTGGCGTTTGATGTTTGTCCATGTTCTTTCTTGTCGTGCCCTTAATGGTGTATTCTCTTACTGCTCTGGCTTCTGCCAAGTCATTGAGTACCTTCATTGTGGCTTTCTAGGCTATTGTTTTTTTGTTTTTTTTGTATTATATTTACACGAGCATATTTGTGTTTTACTTATATTGCCTATTGATGCTGCCTTGTTGGTTAGAGTTTAGATCATGGCGGGGATTTCTTTATTTACACTGTCCTGTTTTAATGGGATGACAGTAGGGTAAGTGTGAGGTTTGGTGCACCCTAGAACCGGTTTAAACCCCCAGTGGCCTACTTTGCCACTGACCGTTCCAA
Source organism: Cyrtodaria siliqua (assembly GCA_037043455.1). NCBI lineage: Eukaryota > Metazoa > Mollusca > Bivalvia > Adapedonta > Hiatellidae > Cyrtodaria > Cyrtodaria siliqua. Next base: position 25,846 of record JAWPHD010003780.1, read on the forward strand.
GGCGGTAGCCCTATTGTCAACCCTTTTGTGTTTGTGATGTCGTTTGCATTTTTTATTACCTTTGCCTTTTCGTTTGTCTGTTTGCGTGTTTGTTTTTGTGTTTTGTGGTTGACTGTCGTCCTTTAATGCTGCTTTCCCTGTCCGATATTTTTATCCTTATTTATATACTACTGTCATAGTGGAATTCAAGAACGTTGTCATCTTAATACAGAAAATTATCTGGTTACAGTGGCGGATCCATTCATGTCATTTAATGTATATGTATATAATGTTAATTTTGCATATACTTGATTTCTTAAAACTTTTATTTCTCAACCTTATTTGAGGTAACCTTATTTGATGTAACATGAACATTGCCAGAAACAACTGACTTGATGACTAGATAAAAATACAAAGAACATGTGAAATAAAATGATATACTGAGGCATGGTAGCTAATGTTGTGACTAGACAGTATATCTTCAGTGCATTATGATTGTTATAGAAGTGTTGGTCAGTTTATACTCTGATGTCTAACATTTTTCCACACGACAGCTTTTCCCTTTGAATTATGAACAATGTCATGTTGCCTATCTATTTTTAGCGTACCATTTTCAGCAAATCATCGATTGGTTACCCAGTTTATATTACGGAGATTATCCCTATATAGTGAATGCGAGAACCAGTAATAACACTGCGTAATCGAGTCTAAAAATAGAACGAAACATTCCAGAAACTACCTGGACTCGTTAAACTGCACTGGGTCCCAGTAAAAATGATTGTGTTTTGTATTAAGTCTACTTTGTAATACATTTAATCTGTAAACTGACCTTTTCCATATTGATCTTTCTTTATATGAATACATTTTATTAACTTTGTAAACTTTCTCTACTGATGCAATATAAAGTGCAGCTCTGTATTTTGAGACTTTTCGTACATTGTTAGCAGCAATATCCCTACAGTACTCCGTGGAAGAAATAAAGCTTTCCCGATATTGATGACGTATTTTCATAACTACACAAGATCTATATCTACTCCGTTGTTATGGCGACCGCCTGCCGATCAAATATGTGTGTGATACGTCACAATGTACATAGGATAGGCAACGATTATGTTGAAAACAATGCTTTAAACATATCGTAGATCTATTAATTTTAGGCACATTTATATCGAGCAGTTAATTGTTTATATTTTTATTATCTACCAGTCTTGTTGTGAGAACATTTTGATGTCATGTCTTGCGATATTTCGATCCTGAGTCGGGCGCCATTTTAATTCATCTGTGTCCACCTTTCCCAGTGGGATAGCCGATATTGTAAATCTCAAAACATCATGACTACTAGCGTAGTACCACTCAATTTGAGTTCAGTAGCTTGTAAAGCAGGCGTTAATGAAGTTATAAAACTCAAATCTATAATGAAATATTGTTTAGTAACTATGAAATTGTTAATTTATCGTGAAACAAATTTGCAATAAAATTACTTGATTTTTCCAAATCCATGTTATGAAAGGAGCTTACTCTAGGTGAAGATTTAACACTGTATATACAGCTGTAATTTCCCCTTTTGTGATAACTCTAATTACTTGTCATTTTCATGCCTTCATAATTCCATTTATTGCACATGACACATGGTTCTAATGCATCATATATTTCAAATGATCCTCGGGTATCGTACATGACAATTGAACCTCCGGTATCGTACAAGACAAATGATCCTTGGGTATCGTACATGACAAATGTTCATTGGCTATCGTACATGACAAATGATCCTTGGGTATCGTAAATGACAAATGATCCTCCGGTATCGTACATGACAAATGATCATCGGGTATCGTACATAACAAATGATCCTCGGGTATCGTACATGACAAATGATCCTCGGGTATCGTACATGACAAACAAATGATCATCGGTTATCGTACATGACAAACGATCCTCGGGTATCGTACATGACAAACTATCCTCGGGTATTGTACATTACAAACGATCCACGGGTATCGTACATGACAAACGATCCTCGGATATCGTACATGACAAATGATCCTCGGGTGTCGTACATTACAAATGATCCTCGGGTATCGCACATGACAAATGATCCTTGAGTATCATACATGACAAATGACCCTTGGGTATCATACATGACAAATGCTCATAGAGTATCATACATGACAAATGATCCTGGAGTATCATACATGATAAATTGGTCATAGGGTATCATACATGACAAATGATCCTGGATTATCATACATGACAAATGATCATAGTGTATCATACTTGACAAATGGTCCTTTGGTATCATAAATGACAAAATGATCATAGAGTATCATACATGACAAATGATCCTGGAGTATCATACATGACATATGATGATAGAGTATCATACATGACAAATGATCCTCGGGTATAATATCTGACAAATGATCATAGGGTACCATACATGACAAATGAACCTCGGGTATCATACATGGCAAATGATCCTCGGGTATCGTATATGACAAACGATCCACGGGTATCGTACATGACAAACGATCCTCGGGTATCGTACATGACAAATGTTCCTTGAGTATCGTACATGACAAATGATTCTTGGGTGTCAACATGTATCGTACATGACACATGATCATCGGATATCGTACAGATCCTCGTGTATTTTACATGACAAATTATCCTCGGGTATCATACATGACAAATAATCATCGTGTATCGTACATGATAAATGATAATAGGGTATCATACATGACAAATGACCCTCGGGTATCATACATTACAAATGATCATAGAGTATCATACATGACAAATGATCCTTGAGTATCATCCATGACAAATGATCATTGGTTATCATACATGACAAATGTTCATAGAGTATCATACATGACAAATGATCCTGGATTATCATACATGACAAATGAAGATAGGGTATCATACATGACAAATGATCCTCGGGTTTCTCACATGACTGATGATCCTTGGGTATCATACATGACAAATGATCATAGAGTATCATACATGACAAATGATCCTGGAGTAGCATACATGACAAATGATGATAGGGTATCATACATGACAAATGATCTTCGGGTATAATTTCTGACAAATGATCATAAGGTATCATATATGACAAATGATCCTCGGGTATCATACATGACAAATGATCCTCGGGTATCGTACATGACAAACGATCCACGGGTATCGTACATGACAAACGAACCTCGGGTATCGTTCGGGAAAAATGATCATCGGGTATCATACATGACAAATGATCCTCGGGTATCGTACATGACAAATGTTCGTTGAGTATCGTACATGACAAATGATTATTGGTATCGTACATGACAAATGATTATCAGGTATCGTACATGACACATGATCATCGGGTATCGTACATGACACATGATCATCGGGTATCGTACATATCCTTGTCTATCGTACATGACAAATGATCCTCGTGTATCATATATGACAAAAAATCATCGGGTATCGTACATGACAAATGATCAAAGGGTATCATACATGACAAATGATCATAGAGTATCATACATGAGAAATGATCCTTGATTATCATACATGAAAAATGATCATAGAGTATCATACATGACAAATGATCCTTGAGTATCATCCATGACAAATGATCATTGGTTATCATACATGACAAATGATCATAGAGTATCATACATGACAAATGATCCTGGAGTATTATACATGATAAATGAACATAGGGTATCATACATGAGAAATGATCGTGGATTATCATACATGACAAATGAAGATAGGGTATCGTACATGACAAATGATCCTCGGGTTTCATACATGACTGATGATCCTTGGGTATCATACATGACAAATGATCATAGAGTATCATACATGACAAATGATCCTGGAGTAGCATACATGACAAATGATGATAGTGTATCATACATGACAAGTGATCCTCGGGTATCGTACATGACAAATGTACCATGAGTATCGTACATGACAAATGATTCTTGCGTATCGTACATGACAAATGATTATCAGGTATCGTACATGACACATGATCATCGGGTATCGTACATGACAAATGATCCTCGTATATCATACATGACAAATACTCATCGGGTATCGTACATGACAAATGATCACAGGGTATCATACATGACAAATGATCCTTGAGTATCATCCATGACAAATGATCATTGGTTATCATACATGACAAATGATCATAGAGTATCATACATGACAAATGATCCTGGAGCATCATACATGATAAATGAACATAGGGTATCATACATGAGAAATGATCGTGGATTATCATACATGACAAATGAAGATAGGGTATCATACATGACAAATGATCCTAGGGTTTCATACATGACTGATGATCCTTGGGTATCATACATGACAAATGATGATAGAGTATCATACATGACAAATGATCCTTGGGTTTCTCACATGACTGATGATCCTTGGGTATCATACATGACAAATGATCATAGAGTATCATACATGACAAATGATCCTGGAGTAGCATACATGACAAATGATGATAGTGTATCATACATGACAAATGATCTTCGGGTATAATTTCTGACAAATGATCATAAGGTATCATATATGACAAATGATCCTCGGGTATCATACATGACAAATGATCCTCGGGTATCGTACATGACAAACGATCCACGGGTATCGTACATGACAAACGAACCTCGGGTATCGATCGGGACAAATGATCATCGGGTATCATACATGACAAATGATCCTCGGGTATCGTACATGACAAATGTTCGTTGAGTATCGTACATGACAAATGTTCGTTGAATATCGTACATGACAAATGATTATTGGTATCGTACATGACAAATGATTATCAGGTATCGTACATGACACATGATCATCGGGTATCGTACATGACAAATGATCCTCGTGTTTCATACATGACAAAAAATCATCGGGTATCGTACATGACAAATGATCACAGGGTATCATTCCATGACAAATGATCATAGAGTATCATGCATGACAAATGATCCTTGATTATCATACATGAAAAATGATCATAGAGTATCATACATGACAAATGATCCTTGAGTATCATCCATGACAAAGGATCATTGGTTATCATACATGACAAATGATCATAGAGTATCATACATGACAAATGATCCTGGAGTATTATACATGATAAATGAACATAGGGTATCATACATGAGAAATGATCGTGGATTATCATACATGACAAATGAAGATAGGGTATCGTACATGACAAATGATCCTCGGGTTTCATACATGACTGATGATCCTTGGGTATCATACATGACAAATGATCATAGAGTATCATATATGACAAATGATCCTTGAGTAGCATACATGACAAATGATGATAGTGTATCATACATGACAAATGATCTTCGGGTATAATATCTGACAAATGATCCTCGGGTATCATACATGACAAATGATCATCGGGTATCATACATGACAAATGTACGATGAGTATCGTACATGACAAATGATTCTTGCGTATCGTAAATGACAAATGATTATCAGGTATCGTACATGACACATGATCATCGGGTATCGTACATGACACATGATCCTCGTGTATCGTACATGACAAATGATCCTCGTATATCATACATGACAAATAATCATCGGGTATCGTACATGACAAATGATCACAGGGTATCATACATGACAAATGATCCTTGAGTATCATCCATGACAAATGATCATTGGTTATCATACATGACAAATGATCATAGAGTATCATACATGACAAATGATCCTGGAGCATCATACATGATAAATGAACATAGGGTATCATACATGAGAAATGATCGTGGATTATCATACATGACAAATGAAGATAGGGTATCATACATGACAAATGATCCTCGGGTTTCATACATGACTGATGATCCTTGGGTATCATACATGACAAATGATCATAGAGTATCATACGTGACAAATGATCCTGGAGTAGCATACATGACAAATGATGATAGTGTATCATACATGACAAATGATCTTCGGGTATAATATCTGACAAATGATCATAAGGTATCATATATGACAAATGATCCTCGGATATCATACATGACAAATGATCATCGGGTATCGTACATAACAAACGATCCACGGATATCGTACATGACAAACGATCCTCGGGTATCGTTCGGGACAAATGATCATCGGGTATCATACATGACACATAATCCTAGGGTATCGTGCATGACAAATGTTCGTTGAGTATCGTACATGACAAATTATGCTTGGGTATCGTACATGACAAATGATTATCAGGTATCGTACATGACCCATGGTCATCGGGTATCGTACAGATCCTCGTGTATCGTACATGACACATGATCATCGGGTATCCTACATGACGCATGGTCATCGGGTATCGTACAGATACTCGTGTATCGTACATGACAAATGATCCTCGTGTATCATACATGACAAATAATCATCGGGTATCGTTCATGACAAATGATCACAGGGTATCATACATGACAAATGATCATAGAGTATCATACATGACAAATGATCCTTGATTATCATACATGACAAATGATCATTAATTATCATACATGACAAATGATCCTGGAGTATAATACATGATAAATGATCATAGAGTATCATACATGATAAATGAACATAGGGTATCATACATGAGAAATGATCGTGGATTATCATACATGACAAATGAAGATAGGGTATCATACATGACAAATGATCCTCGGGTTTCATACATGACTAATGATCCTTGAGTATCATACATAACAAATGTTCCTTAAGTATCATAGTTGAAAATGCTCCTTGGGTATCATACATGACAAATGATCATAGAGTATTATACATGACAAATGATCCTGGAGTATAATACATGATAAATGAACATAGGGTATCATACATGAGAAATGATCGTGGATTATCATACATGACAAATGAAGATAGGGTATCATACATGACAAATGATCCTCGGGTTTCATACATGACTAATGATCCTTGAGTATCATACATAACAAATGTTCCTTAAGTATCATAGTTGAAAATGCTCCTTGGGTATCATACATGACAAATGATCATAGAGTATTATACATGACAAATGATCCTAGAGTATTATACTTGACAAATGATTATATTGTATCATACATTACAAATGATCTTCGGGTATCATACAGGACAAATGATTCTCGGGTATCGAACATGACAAATGATCCTCGGGTATCCTACAGGACAAATGTATTATACATGACAAATGATTATAGGTATCATTAATGACCTTTGGGTATCGTATATGACAAATGGACTTCCGGTATCATACATGACAAATGATCCTCATGTATCATACATGACAAATGATCCGAGGGTATCATACATGACATATGATCCTCGGGTATCATACATGACAAATGATCATTGGATATCGTACATGACAATTGATCCTCGGGTATCGTATATGACAAATGAAATTCCGGTATCGTACATGACAAATGATCATAGAGTATCATATATGACAAATGATCCTCGGATATCTTACATGACAAATGATCATCAGGTATCATTAATGACAAATGACCCTCGAGTATCATACATGACTAAAGATCCTCGGGTATCATACATGACAAATGATCACTGGGTATCGTACATGACAAATGATCCTCGGGTATCGTACATGACAAATGATCCTTTGGTATCGTACATGACAAATGATCATCGGTATCGTACGTGACAAATGACCATCGGGTATCTGTCATGACAAATGATCATTGGTATCATACATGACAAATGATCCTCGGGTATCGTACGTGACAAATGATCCTCGGGTATCGTATCTGACAAATGATCATAGGTATCATACATGACAAATCATCATTGGGTATCATACATGACAAATGATCGTTGAGTAAAATACATGATAAATGATCCTCGGGTATCGTACATGACACATGATCCTTGAGTATCGTACATGGCAAATGATCCTCAGGTATCGTATATGACAGATGATCATTGGGTATCATACATGACAAATGTTCGTAGAGTATCGTACATGACAAAAGATCCTCGGGTATCGTACATGACAAATGATCTTGAGTATCATACATGACAAATGATCCTCGTGTATCATACATGATAAATGATCCCTGGGTATCGTACATGACAAATGAGCATTGGGTATCATACATAACAAGTGATCCTTGAGTATCTTACACGACAAATGATCCTTGGGTATCGTACATGACAAATGAGCCTTGAGTATCGTACATAACAAATGATCCTCGGGTATCGTACACGACAAATGCTCCTCCGGTATCGTACATGACAAATGATCAACTGGTATCATACATGACAAATGATCCCTCCTGAGTAGTTCTACGTGACAATTGATCATGCATGCCATATGATCCTTTGGTATCGTACATGACAAATGAACATCGGGTATCTTACATTTCAAATGGTTTTTCAGTATCCCCGGATGTACATGAGAAATGATCCTTGAGTATCATACTGACAAATGATCCTTGGGAATCATACATGACAAATGATCATTGAGTATCATACATGACAAATGATCCTCGAGTATCGTACTTGACAAATGATCCTCGGGTATCGTACATGACAAATGATAATCAGATATCGTACGTGACAAATGATCATCGGGTATCGTACGTTACAATTGATCCTGGGTAGCATACATGACAAATGATCCTCGGGTATCGTACATGACTAATAATCCTCGGATATCTTACATTCCAATTGATCCTTGCGTATCGTACATGACAAATGAACTTCCGGTATCGTACATGACAAATGATCATCAGGTATCATACATGTCAAATGATCCTCGAGAATCATACATGACAAAAGATCCTCGGGTATCATACATGACAAATGATCCCTGGGTATCGTACATGACAAATGATCTTCGGGTATCGTACATGACAAATGATCCTCGGGTATCCTACATGACAAATGATCCTTGGGTAACGTACATGACAAATGATCATCGGTATCGTACGTGACAAATGATCATCGGATATCGTTCAAGACGAATGATCCTTGGTATCATACATGACAAATGATCCTCAGGTATCGTACATGACAAATGATAATCAGGTATCGTACGTGACAAATGATAATCGGGTATCGTACATTACAATTGATCCTGGTTAGCATACATGACAAATGATCCTCGGGTATCGTACATGACTAATAATCCGAGGATATCTTACATGACAATTGATCCTTGGGTATCGTACATGACAAATGAACTTCCGGTATCGTACATGACAAATAATCATCAGGTATCATACATGACAAATGATCCTCGAGTATCATACATGACAAAAGATCCTCTGGTATCATACATGACAAATGATCCCTGTGTATCGTACATGACAAATGATCTTCGGGTATCGTACATGACAAAAGATCCTCGGATATCGTACATGACAAATGATCCTCGGGTATCCTACATGACAAATGATCCTTGGGTAACGTACATGACAAATGATCATCGGTATCGTACGTGACAAATGATCATCGGATATCGTTCATGACGAATGATCCTTGGTATCATACATGAAAAATGATCCTCAGGTATCGTACATGACAAATGATCCTCGGGTATCGTATCTGACAAATGATCATAGGTATCATACATGACAAATGATCATTTTGTATCATACATGACAAATGATCGTTGAGTATCATACATGACATATGATCCTCGAGTATCGTAGGTGACAAATGATCCTTGAGTATCGTACATGGCAAATGATCTTCAGGAATCTTATATGACAGATGATCATTGGGTATCATACATGACAAATGTTCGTAGAGTATCGTACATGACAAATGATTCTTGGGTATCATACATGACATATGAGCCTTTTGTATCGTACATGACAAATGATCCTCGGGTATCGTACATGAAAAATGATCATCGGGTATCATACATGACAAATGATCCTTGAGTATAATACATGACAAATGATCCTCGGGTATCGTACATGACAAAAGTTCCTCCGGTATCGTACATGACAAATGATCACGGGTATCATACATGACAAATGATCCTTGATTAGTTCTACATGACAAATGATCATAGGGTATTATACATGCCAGGTGATCCTTTGGTATCGTACATGACAAATGAACATCGAGTATCATACATTTCAAATGATTTTTGAGTATCCCCAGATGTACATGGCAAATGATCCTTGGGTATCGTACATGACTAATGATCCTCGGATATCTCACATGACAATTGATCCTTGGGTATCGTACATGACAAATGAACTTCCGGTATCGTACATGACAAATGATCATCAGGTATAATACATAACAAATGATCCTCGAGTATCATACATGACAAAAGATCCTCGGGTATGATACATGACAAATGATCCCTGGGTATCGTACATGACAAATGATCTTCGGGTATCGTACATGACAAAAGATCCTCGGATATCGTACTATACAAATGATCCTCGGGTATCCTACATGACAAATGATCCTTGGGTAACGTACATGACAAATGATCATCGGTATCGTACGTGACAAATGATCATCGGATATCGTTCATGACGAATGATCCTTGGTATCATACATGACAAATGATCCTCAGGTATCGTACATGACAAATGATCCTCGGGTATCGTATCTGACGAATGATCCTCGGTATCATACATAACACATGATCCTCAGGTATCGTACATGACAAATGATCCTCGGGTATCGTATCTGACAATTGATCAATGGTATCATACATGACAAATGATCATTTGGTATCATACATGACAAATGATCTTTGAGTATCGTAGGTGACAAATGATCCTTGAGTATCGTACATGGCAAATGATTCTCAGGAATCTTATATGACAGATGATCATTGGGTATCATACATGTCAAATGTTCGTAGAGTATCGTACATGACAAATGATCCTAGGGTATCATACATGACAAATGAGCCTTGAGTATCGTACATGACAAATGATCATCGGGTATCATACATGACAAATGATCCTTGAGTATAATACATGACAAATGATCCTCGGATATCGTACATGACAAAAATTCCTCCGGTATCGTACATGACAAATGATCACGGGTATCATACATGACAAATGATCCTTGAGTAGTTCTACATGACAAATGATCATAGGGTATCATACATGCAATATGATCCTTTGGTATCGTACATGACAAATGAACATCGAGTATCATACATTTCAAATGATTTTTGAGTATCCCCAGATGTACATGACAAATGATCCTTGAGTATCATACATGACAAATGATCCTTGGCAATAATACATGACAAATGATCATAGAGTATCATACATGACAAATGATCCATAAGTATCATACTTGACAAATAGTCCTTGGGTATCATACATGACAAATGATCATAGAGTATCATACATGACAAATGATCCTTGACTATCATACATGACATATGATCCTCGGGTATCGCATATGCAAAATGATCCTTGGATATCGTACATGACAATTGATCCTCGGGTATCGTATAACGACAAATGAACTTCTGGTATCGTACATGACAAATGATCCTTGGGTATCCTACATGACAAATGATCCTTGGGTAACGTACATGACAAATGATCACCGGTATCGTACGTGACAAATGATCATCGGATATCGTTCATGACGAATGATCCTTGGTATCATACATGACAAATGATCCTCGGGTATCGTACATGACAAATTATCCTCGGGTATCGTATCTGACAAATGATCATAGGTATCATACATGACAAATGATCCTCGGGTATCGTACATGACAAATTATCCTCGGGTATCGTATCTGACAAATGATCATAGGTATCATACATGACAAATGATCATTTGGTATCATACATGACAAATGATCGTTGAGTATCATACATGTCATATGATCCTCGAGTATTGTACGTGACAAATGATCCTTGAGTATCGTACATGGCAAATGACCCTCATGAATCTTATATGACACATGATCATTGGTATCATACATGACAGATATTCGTAGAGTATCGTACATGACAAATGATCCTTGGGTATCATTCATGACAAATGAGCCTTGAGTATCGTACATGACAAATGATCCTCGGGTATCGTACATGACAAATGATCATCGGATATCATACATAACAAATGATCCTTGAGTATAATACATGACAAATGATCTTCGGGTATCGTACATGACAAATGATCATCGGATATCATACATGACAAATGATCAACGGTTATCATACATGCCAAATGATCCTTGAGTAGTTCTACATGACAAATGATCATAGGGTATCATACATGCCAGATGATCCTTTGGTATCGTACATGACAAATGAACATCGAGTATCATACATTTCAAATGATTTTTGAGTATCCCTGGATGTACATGACAAATGATCCTTGAGTATCATACATGACAAATGATCCTTGGGAAGCATACATGACAAATGATCATAGAGTATCATACATGACAAATGATCCATAAGTATCATACTTGACAAATGGTCCTTGGGTATCATACATGACAAACGATCATTGAGTATCATACATGACAAATGATCCTTGAGTATCATACATGACATATGATCCTCGGGTATCGCATATACAAAATGATCCTTGGATATCGTACATGACAATTGATCCTCGGGTATCGTACATGACAAATGAACTTCTGGTATCGTACATGACATATGATCATAGAGTATCATACATGACAAATGATCCTCGGATATCGTACATGACAATTGATCCTCGGGTATCGTACATGACAAATGAACTTCCGGTATCGTACATGAAAAATGATCATCAGGTATCATACATGACAAATGATCCCTGGGTATCGTACATAACAAATTATCTTCGGGTATCGTACATGACAAATGATCCTCGGGTATCGTACATGATAATTGGTCCTCGGGTATCGTACATGGCAAATGATCATCGGGTATCGTACATGACAAATGATCCTTGGTAGCATATATGACAAATGATCCTCGGGTATCGTACATGACAAATAATTCTCGGGTATCGTATCTGACAATGATCATAGGTATCATACATGACAAATGATCATTGGGTATCATACATGACAAATGATCGTTGAGTATCATACATGACATATGATCCTCGGGTATCGCATATACAAACTGATCCTTGGATATCGTACATGACAATTGATCCTCGGGTATCGTACATGACAAATGAACTTCTGGTATCGTACATGACATATGATCATAGAGTATCATACATGACAAATGATCCTCGGATATCTTACATGACAATTGATCCTCGGGTATCGTACATGACAAATGAACTTCCGGTATCGTACATGAAAAATGATCATCAGGTATCATACATGACAAATGATCCTCGAGTATCATATATGACAAAAAATCCTCCGGTATCATATATGACAAATGATCCCTGGGTATCGTACATAACAAATGATCTTCGGGTATCGTACCTGACAAATGATCCTCGGGTATCGTACATGACAATTGGTCCTCGGGTATCGTACATGGCAAATGATCATCGGGTATCGTACCTGACAAATGATCCTTGTAGCATACATGACAAATGATCCTCGGGTATCGTACATGACAAATAATTCTCGGGTATCGTATCTGACAATGATCAAAGGTATCATACATGACAAATGATCATTGGGTATCATACATGACAAATGATCGTTGAGTATCATACATGACAAATGATCCTCGGGTATCGTACATGACAAATGATCCTTGAGTATCATACATGACATAGGATCCTCGGGTATCGCATATACAAAATGATCCTTTGGTATCATACATGACAAATTATCATGACAAATGGTCCTCGAGTATCGCATACAAAATGATCCTTAGGTATTGTACATGACAAATGATCATGACAAATGGTCCTCGAGTATTGCTTATACAGAATGATCCTTGGTTATCATACATGACAATTATTCATGAAAAATGGTCTTCGGATATCGTATATACAAAATGGTCCTTAGGTATTGTACATGACAAATGATCATGACAAATGATCCTCGAGTATCGCATATACTTAATTGTCCTTGGGTATTGTACATGCCAAATGATCATGACAAATTGTCCTCGAGTATCGCATATACAAAATGATCCTTGGGTATTCTACATTGCAAATAATCATGACAATTGATTCTCGGGTATCGCATATACAAAATGATCCTTGGGTATTGAACATGGCGACTTACCATGACAAATAGTCTTCGGGTATCGTACATGACACCTAATCATGACATATAACCTTCGTGTATCGTATTTGCCAACTAATATTTGGTGTTGTGCATGACAAGTGATCATCTGGTATCCTAAATGCCAAATCATCCTGACGTAACATACATGATAAATGATCCTCTAGTATCGTACATGTTAAATGATCTTGGGGTATCGCACAATACAAATGATCCACGGGTATCGTACATGCCAAATAATCCTTGGGTATTGTACATGACAAGAGATCCTCGGGTATCGTACATGGCAAATGATCCAGGGGTATCGTATATGACAATGATTTTCAGGTGTTGTATATGACAATGATTTTGAGATATCGTTTATGACAATGATTTTCAGGTATCGTATATGACAAAATATCCTCGAGAATCGTACATGACAAGTGACACTCGAGTATCGTACATGATAATAATCCATATGTATCATACATGACATATGATCCTCAGGTATATCATACATGACAAATGATCTTCGGGTATCGTAAGTGACAAATAGTCTTCGGATATCGTACATGACAAATGATATCGGATATCGTTCTTGACATAAGAACCTCGGGTAGCATACATGACAAATGATCCTCGTGTATCGTATATGACAAAAATCCTCAGTTATCGAACATAATTCTATCATTCTCATATATAGTTCATGACAAGTGAACTCGGGTATCGTACATGACAACGATCCTCATGTATCGTACAAGAAAAATGACCGTTGGGTATCGTCTATGACAAACGATTATCTGGTATCATACATGAAATATAATCCTCGTGTATCGTACATGAAAAAACTGGTCCTCACCTATCGTACATGACAATGATCCGCTGGTATCATACATGACAAATGATCCTCGGGTATCGTAAGTGACAAATGGTCTTCGGGTATGGTACATGACAAAATTAATGATCCTCGGGTATCTTACATCACAAATTAGCATTGGGTATCGTTGGGTATCGTACATGAGATACGATCCTCGTGTATCGTGCATGATCAATGATCCTCTGTTAAAGTACATGACAAATGATCCTAGGGTATCTTACATGTCAAACTGTCATCATGTATCGCCCATAACAACTGGTTCCTGGGTATCGTACATGAGAAACGATTACCGGGTATCGTTCAAGTCAAATGGACATCGGTTATTGTACATGACAATGATCTTCATGCATCATTCCCATATATCGTACATCAATAATGGCCGTTGGGTATCGTACATGACTAACGATTATCTGGTATCATACATGAAACATGATCCTCGTATATCATGAAAAATGTCCCTCTGGTATCTTACATTACAAGGGATCATTGAGTATCGTACATGAAAAACGATCCTCCGGTGCCATACAAGAAAATTATTCTCGGGTATCGTACATAACACTTTTTCCTCACGTATCGTTCATGACAAATGGTCCTCAGGTATCGTGAATTGGGTCGTCGTACACAGGTATCTTGGGGTATAGTACAAGACAAATGATCCTAAGGTATCGTAAACGACAAATATATAGGTATCGTATGTGAAAATTGCTCCTCGGGTGTTGTAAATTGTTCTCATGTATAGTACATGGCAATGATCCTCATATAGCGTACATGACAATGCTCCTCTGCTCTGGTGTCGTACATTTCAAATATACCTCGGGCATTGTACACGACCTATGGTTCTCAGGTATCTTGACAAAGCCACTTTAAGTGAGGAAGTGTCGATTCTTACGGATGGCGAGAGGTGTACAGTACTGGTTCTACCCAGGAAAAGTGGGTGGTCTGCCCCTACCATAAAAAATCGACCGTCACGTATAACCTTACATATATTGAAAATGACACTTGGACCACACATATCGTATATGACAATGCTCTTTATGTATCGTACATGACAAACGGTTCTCGGGTATCATACATAACAAATGATGTTCGGGTATCGTTTATGACTCATGGTCCGCGGGTACTCGAATATTCTACATTGCATATAATCATTGTCTATCGTTCATGACAAATGATCCTCGGATATCGTACATGGCAAATAATCCTCGAATATTCTACATGCCATAATAATCATTGGCTATCTTTCATGACAAATGTTCCTCGGGTATCGTACATGATAAATGGGCCTCGTGTATAGTACATGACACTGATCACATGTTATCGTTCATGACACATGTTACTCATGTAATGTACATGGCAAAACTCCTCTGCTCTGGTTACAGTACATGACACTGATCATAAGTTATCGTTCATGACACATGTTACTCATGTATTGTACATGGCAAAACTCCTCTGCTCTGGTTATAGTACATGACACTGATCATAAGTTATCGTTCATGACACATGTTACTCATGTATTGTACATGGCAAAACTCCTCTGCTCTGGTTATAGTACATGACACTGATCATAAGTTATCGTTCATGACAGATGTTACTCATGTATTGTACATGACAATACTCCTGTGCTCTGGTGTCGTACATAACAACTATTTCTAGGGTATCGTATATGACAAATGGTCCTCACGTATCGTATATGACAAATGATTCTCGGGTATCGCCGATGAAAAATGGTCTACGGGTATTGTATATGATAAATAACCCTCGGATATCGTTCGTGACTAATGGTCCTCAGCTACGGTACATGTATCGTCATTTTCTTTTCATACACGACAAATGGTCATTGGATAAGGTACGTGTCGAACAGATATCTGGTATCGTATATGACAAATGGTCTTAGGGTATCGCCTATTACAAATTGTCCTCAGCTATTGTACATGACAATGATCCTTATGTATCGTACACGGCAAATGGTCCTCAAATATCGTACATGACAAATCGTCCTATTGTACCCTACATGACAAATGATCCTCGGATTTCGTACATAACGAATGGTCCTCAGGTATCGTATATGACAATGATGAACATGTATCGTACATAAAAACTGTACCTCGAGAATATTGCATGACAAATCGTCCGCATGTATCGAACATGAAAACTGGTATTCGGGTATCGTACATGACAAATGATCCTGATATATCATACATAAAAACTGGTCATCGGATACAGTACAAGACAAATGGTCCACATGTATCGTACATGACATTGTTCATCATGTATCGTACATGAAAACTGATCCTCATGTATCGTAAATGACAAATAATCCCCATGTATCGTAAATGACAAATAATCCTCATGTATTGTAAATGACAAATAATCCACATGTATTGTAAATGACAAATAATCCTCATGTATCGTAAATGACAAATAATCCTCATGTATCGTAAATGACAAATAATCCTCATGTATTGTAAATGACAAATAATCCTCATGTATTGTAAATAACAAATAATCCTCATGTATCGTAAATGACAAATAATCCTCATGTATTGTAAATGACAAATAATCCTCATGTATTGTAAATGACAAATAATCCTCATGTATCGTAAATGACAAATAATCCTCATGTATTGTAAATGACAAATAATCCTCATGTATTGTAAATAACACATAAACCTCATGTATCGTAAATGACAAATAATCCTCATGTATCGTAAATGACAAATAATCCTCATGTATCGTAAATGACAAATAATCCTCAGTAAATGACAAATAATCCTCATGTATCGTAAATGACAAATAATCCTCATGTATTGTAAATGACAAATAATCCACATGTATTGTAAATGACAAATAATCCTCATGTATCGTAAATGACAAATAATCCTCATGTATCGTAAATGACAAATAATCCTCATGTATTGTAAATGACAAATAATCCTCATGTATTGTAAATAACAAATAATCCTCATGTATCGTAAATGACAAATAATCCTCATGTATTGTAAATGACAAATAATCCTCATGTATTGTAAATGACAAATAATCCTCATGTATCGTAAATGACAAATAATCCTCATGTATTGTAAATGACAAATAATCCTCATGTATTGTAAATAACACATAAACCTCATGTATCGTAAATGACAAATAATCCTCATGTATCGTAAATGACAAATAATCCTCATGTATCGTAAATGACAAATAATCCTCATGTATTGTAAATGACAAATAATCCTCATGTATCGTAAATGACAAATAATCCTCATGTATCGTAAATGACAAATAATCCTCATGTATTGTAAATGACAAATAATCCTCATGTATCGTAAATAACAAATAATCCTCATGTATCGTAAATGACAAATAATCCTCATGTATTGTAAATGACAAATAATCCTCATGTATCGTAAATGACAAATAATCCTCATGTATTGTAAATGACAAATAATCCTCATGTATTGTAAATGACAAATAATCCTCATGTATTGTAAATGACAAATAATCCTCATGTATCGTAAATGACAAATAATCCTCATGTATTGTAAATGACAAATAATCCTCATGTATCGTAAATGACAAATAATCCTCATGTATTGTAAATGACAAATAATCCTCATGTATCGTAAATGACAAATAATCCCCATGTATCGTAAATGACAAATAATCATCATGTATCGTAAATGACAAATAATCCTCATGTATCGTAAATGACAAATAATCCTCATGTATCGTAAATGACAAATAATGTAAATGACAAATAATCCTCATGTATTGTAAATGACAAATAATCCTCATGTATCGTAAATAACAAATAATCCTCATGTATTGTAAATAACAAATAATCCTCATGTAGTTCGAAATTTAATACGAAATTCGAAATTTAGTACGAAATTTCGACCTTATGTAAGTTGACGGCACTAACAGGATTCCGTAAAAAACATAGTCACCTTATAATTATACGAGTCCTAAAACTGAAGCAGCATCATGGAGGAATATAAATATAATTTGCAGTCATCATCGTTCAAAGCATCTTTGTTTGTTTTTGTCTTTGTTTTTTTTAATTAATATAAACATTACTATTTTGAAATATAAGTTTTACTGACTTATATTTTTACCTTGATTGACCCCCTTACAATGTTTGAAAGTCACCTTTTCAAAACAAAAAGGAAAATTAACAAAGCGATGCACACGGACCATAATAGTCATGTGCGATACACGAGGACCATTTGTCACGTGCGATACAGGAGGACCATTTGTCATATAAAATAACATTTGTTATGTAAGATACCAGAGAACTAGTTGTCATATGCGTTACCTGAGGTTCATTTGTCATGAGCGATACAGGAGAACCATTTGTCATTTAAAATAACCGAGGACCATTTGTTATGTAAGGTACCGGAGAACTAGTTGTCATGTGCGTTACCTGAGGTTCAGTTGTCATGTACGATACCTGAGGATCATTTATCATGTTCGATACCTGAGGACCATTTGTTATGTAAGATACCGGAGAACTATATGTCACGTGCTTTACCTGAGGTTCATTTGTCAAATACGATAACTGAGAATCATTTATCATGTTCGATACCTGAGGACCATTTGTTATATGCGATACAGGAGGACCGTTTGTCATGTGCGATACCGGAGAATCATTTGTTATGTGCGATACCGGAAGTTAATTTGTCATATGCGATACCGGAGGTTCATTTGTCATGTACGATACCTGAGGATCATTTGTCATGTGCGATACCCGAGAACCATTTTTCTTGTACGATACCCGAGGACCAATTTTAATGAACGATACCCGAGGAGCAATTACCACGTACGATACTAGAGGACCATTTGCCATGTACTGTACCCGATGACCATTTGCCATGTACGATACCCAAAAACCACTTTTCTTCTACGATACTCGAGGATCATAGATCATTTGTCATGTACGATAACCGAGGACCATGTGTTACGTACGTTACCCGATGACCATTTGTCATATACGATATCTGAGAACCATTTGTCATGAACGATACCTGATGATAATGTTTCATGTACAATACCCGAGGACCATTTTTCATGGGGGATAACCAATGATTATTTGTAATGAACGACAACCGTGGAGCATATGTCATGTACGATACCAAATGATCGTTTATCATTTACGAAACATGAACAGCATATGTCACGTACCATATACATAAAGACCATATGTCATGTGCGATACCAAACGACCAAAAGTGATACCCAATGGTCATTTGTCACGTACGATACCTGAGGACTATTTGTGATGGGCGATACCCAAGCGTCATTAGTCATGTATGATACATGAAAATGACCTGTCTACATGACACCAGGGCAAAGGGTCATTGTAATGCCCGATACATGAGTACCATTTGTCTTATACGATATCTTATAATCAGTATCAGTTGCTATACATGAAGACCATTTTTCACAAGTCGAAAACCCGCTGTTATGAAAACACGACAAAATGGTCGTCGAAAACCCGCCGTCACGACAAAGGGACAAATAACCAATTTGTCGTGCTGTCGTGATGGCGGATTTCACCTTTTAAAAGGTCGAAAACCCAATCAAAAACCCGCCGTCACGACAGCGCGACAAAATTACCAATTTGTAGTGCTGTCGTGACGGCGGGTTTTCGACTTTTGACGCTTGATTGTAAATACAAACATCTTGACCGTTTGTGCAGAAACAAATTTGAAACTGGAAGCACGCGACCGTAATTTTTTTTTTATTAAAGTATTTCTGACCATCCGCATTTAGTTCGTCGATATAATAATGAAGTTTCCCTCTTTGTTTATCTTTGTTTATTTATAAATGTATTGCCTTTCTGCCTTAAAGGATGAAAGATTAAGAGTGTCTAAAAATAATTGCCGTTTTCCATTTCTGAAAATTACATATCTAATCATATCTAAAGTAATGCTCAACATCTTCAACACCATCATCACATATACAATTGGGATTATCCCTCAAAAAAGATAGAGATCAGCGTTTGAATTGCTGCAATTGTTTCACAAACGCGGATGTAGAACTGAAAGTCATCTATCACCCAGTATGTAGTATTGGGGTACTATCGAGGGTTTAAAGTAATTTGTAAGTCAAGTTTTAAAACTCGAAAGGGAAACTGCTTCGCGAATGTTAATATCAAGTTCGTTCCAAAGTTTTAGAGATGACGGTAAGACTGATCTCGAAAACATTTATGTTCTTCTAGGTAAAGTAACACTGTTGGAACTGTTTCTCAAGTTATAGGGATTCAATTTTGAAATAGTTGCGGGGAATATTTCATTCAAGTAAATCGGTAAATCTCCATTTTTAAACCTATAGGTCAATATCAACTTTTGGATGTGTCTTCTATCGGACAAATAGACCCAACCAATTTCAGTTAACAAGTTTTGTATCCTTTAAGTCCTCGCAAACTCTTATACTGCATCGACCAACCAACGGACGAGGAAAGTCATATTATATTTAAATTAGATGGAGAAAAAATGACTGAACGAGTAAATTGAATTGTTGTTTAACGGCTCATCAACACATTATAGGTTAATTAGAGCCACCCCAGAGAAAGTTTAACGTATTGAGTGGATGCAAATTGAATTGAATTGAATATTGTCCAATGACTCATCAACACTGTATATGTTATTTAGAGCCGCCCCAGTGAGAAGAGAAGTATTAAAACTTAAATTGAATTGAACTGAATATTGTTGCAAGCTAATCAACACATTATAGGTTATTTAGAGCTATCCCAGAGGAAATAGAATATGATATTATAACTTATTGAGTGGTGAAATAATGACTAAATAAGGGATTTGAATTGAAACTTGCTTAACGGCTCGTTAACACATGAAGGTTATTTAGAGCCGTCCCAGAGAAAGGGGAATGTTGTGGTATAGCTTATTGAGTGGTAAAATACTGACTAAATAAGGAATTGAATTCAACTGAATATTGTAAAAAGGCTCATCACCGATATTTAGAGCAGACCCAGAGAGTGTGGAATGTTAGTCCATGATTACTATAGTGTATAGTACAATTATTCATGTATGTGAAGTTGACTCGGGGTTCGGGGTTCGACATTCAAACCCAGTTCAGTATTCAACATTCGAACCTAATTCGAGTTTCAACATTCAAACCCAATTTGGGGCTCGACATTCAAACCCAGTCCGGTATTCAACATTCAAACCCAGTTTGGGTTTCTACATTCAAACCCAGTTCGGTATTTAACATTCGAAACCAGTACGGAGTTCAGCATTCAAAGCCAGTTTTGGGTTAAACATTCGAAACCAATTCGGAGTTCAACATTGAAAGCCAGTTCGGGTTCAACATTCGAACCCAGTTCGGGGTTCAACATTCAAACCCAGTTTGGGTTTCGACATTCAAGCTCAGTTTGGGGTTCGACATTCCCAGTTCGGTATTCAACATTCGGAACTAGTTCAGAGTTCGACATTCAAAGCTAGTTCGGTGTTCAACATTCGAATCCAGTTCGGAGTTCAACATTCAAAGCCAGTTCGGGGTTCAACATTCAAAACCAGTTCGGAGTTAGACATTCGAACCCAGTTCGGGTTTCAACATTCAAACGCAGTTCGAGGTTCAACATTCAAACCCAGTTCGGTATTCAACATTCGAACCCAGTTCAGGGTTCAACATTCAAATCCAATTCGGGGTTTAACATTTAAACCCAGTTCGGTATTCAACATTCGAACCCAGTTCAGGGTTCAACATTCAAAGCCAGTTCGGGGTTCAACATTCAAAACCAGTTAAGGGTTCGACATTCAAACCCAGTTCGGGGTTTAACATTTAAACCCAGTTCGGTATTCAACATTCGAAACCAGTTTGGGGTTCAACATTCAAAGCCAATTCGGGGCTCAACATTAAAATCCAGTTTGGTGTTTGACATTCGAATCGCGTGCGGGGAGTTCGTGGTTCAACATTCAAACCCAGTTCGGGGTTTAACATTCAAACACAGTTCGGTATTCAACATTCGAAACCAGTTTGGGGTTCAACATTCAAAGTCAGTTCGGGGCTCAACATTCAAAACCAGTTTGGTGTTCGACATTTGAATCCAGTTCGGGGTTCAACATTCAAAGCCAGTTCCGGGTTCAACATTCAAACCCAGTTCGGTATTCAACATTCGAACCCAGTTCGGGGTTCAGCATTCCAAACCAGTGCGGGGTTCAGCATTAAAACCCAGTTTGGGGTTCAACATTCAAACCCAGTTCGGTATTCAACATTCGAACCCAGTTCGGTGTTCAGCATTCAAACACAGTTCGAGGTTCGACATTCGAATCCAGTTCGGGGTTCAACATTCAAAACCAGTTCGGGGTTCAACATTCAAAACCAGTTCTGGGTTCGACATTCGAATCTAGTTCGGGATTGAACATTCAAAGCCAGTTCGGGGTTCAACATTCAAAACCCGTTCGGGGTTCGACATTCAAAACCCGTTCGGGTTCAACATTCAAAACCCGTTCGGGGTTCAACATTCAAAGACAAAACCCGTTCGAGATTCAAAGAGAGTTCGGGGTTCGACTTTCAAAACCCGTTCGGGGTTCGACATTCAAAACCCGTTCGGGTTCAACATTCAAAACCCGTTCGGGGTTCGACATTCAAAGACAGATCGGGGTTCAACAATCAAAACCCCTTTAGAGTTCAACATTCAAAGACAGTTCGGTGTTCAACATTCAAACCCAGTTCGGGATTCGACATTCGAACCCAGTTCGGGGTTCAACATTGAAACCCAGTTCAGGATTTAACATTCAAACCCAGTTCGGTATTTGACCACTAGTTTTACTATTTTAGAAACTATTTTAAACTTATTCATGTAATCTCTCAGTCTATATTTACCTTAATTGTCATGTTGAAATCATTTTTTTCAATATATTTTTACTGCAAATACAATAATAGCTGTTTAAAAATCAAAAGCTAGTTGTATTATCCATCCCTGTCAATAAAATGTCATTACACCTTTGTCCCGATTGGTGATACTATTTAAATAAATTTATTCTTTTTATTATTTTGTCACATAACTTACTCAGTTGCAAATAAGTAATATTAGTCATTAGAATATGAAAAATGCAAAGTTGTTTTTCTTCCTAAAAGTAATACTATATATGGAGATTAAATTGCACCAACAGCAAACGTTAAACATATGGTAAATTAACGAAGGCAACTTATAACCCATTTCCTTACTGGTTAAGAAACTTAAAGTTCCTTATTCGTAATTCGGAGCATATCTCCTTTCTATGTGAAGATGTTCATTTTTTTTTCGCTAGCCAGATAATCTGAATAACGATTTCGTGATGTTTCGTGGCATGCAAACATTACTGTGTGTAAATAGTAACACCCCAGATATTCGTCGGAGTTGGACATTATTCCAGCAATCAGCAATTTTAATTATTTTTCCAACATAACATTTTGACCCCCCCACCCCAGCGGTTTAAAATGTTTGCATATTGTAAAATTAAAACAATTAATAGGTAGTTTTAAACAGTTTATCGTAAAATATTTTAATCGTGTTTTGTTGTCGAAATATCCGTTATAAAATCCTGCTAATATACGCTTTCCCATCGCGTAATGAAATTAGGCGGGACCACGTAATGCTTTATTTATTTATTATTTCATAAAGATATATCATTAATATATCATTATATTTAAATAGGTAAATACAATAATGAATAAGCATTTAAAATGTATTTTTATTGAATTATTCCAGAAATCAGCAGTTTTAGCTATTGTTTCAACATTTAAAGTGACCTCAAAAATTACATTTAGGGATTCACAAACCTTTGGGGACCCTTTTAAAAATATGGAGAAATATATAACATGCATTTGAGGTAAGTTTGGTGCTTTTGTCCAGCGGGTCTAGATTGGGTCCTACAACCTGGGTTTTGATCCCTAGCTAATAATAGCGGCACTTATACTCAATGGCGATTGTAATGCGTACTTTTTATATGGACCCTTGGGTAATTTGCGATGGTCCTTCTCTATCAATTTTCGTTTAAATTAAAAACGGTTTCCGTGTTTAAATTGTTTAAAGGTAATGATATAGGCATTTCAAAATTACGATATGCGTGGTGTCTCATTTATTATTAAAACTTTTGCATTGACCTCATTTACGATATAATTTCGTCTGTCAATTTATTTTCGAGTTTAATAACGTTTTCCGTTTTTAAAGTAACACAAATGTATCTTTCCAGTGATATATGAATAATAAAATTGTAACATATATTCCGTTGTTTATCATCAGTTGTCAACTCTGGTCCATTTATTTTTTTAGCGGGTATATAAATATTGTCGTCAATAGGTTTAGATCCGGTGTACATCTCTTGAAAAATTTGCCTGGTGATTATGGGACTTTAATAAAGTTGTTTCTCGTTGTTTCTTGGTAAAACATATAATTGTGTGAATAGTGGAAAACATATTTTTTTCCATAACATTCCGATTCCTTTGTTGGTGTTAAAAACCGTTCGAAAAGCAGATGTTCCTTTAACGTCTAAATTTGCTTCGATAGATGATCGACCATTTTCATTGTTTCTTGACAATTAAACTACCTTGTATAAGAGAAGGGGGAACACTTATCATCTAAATGGAACAGTTCCTTATTTGACGTCATATACGAAATAAGGAACCGGTTCATTATTCCTTATTCAATAAGTATTTAAGGCTACTGCTTTCAAAACTTATTTAATATAAAGCAAGTGAAATCAGAACCATACCAATCAACGTCAGTAAACTGATCTTCACATCCCGTTTTTAATTCTGAAAATAATAGTGAACATGCATTAGCGGCCATATATGTGTAGTGTTTAAGTTTTGTGTTGGGTGTTTTTCGTCGATAGATTTGGTGTTTTTATGACTGGTCATGATATGTCTTAAAAAAGTATTAGTCCTTATTAATAGGAAATAGTTCTTAATTTGTTATTTGACTAACGAATAAGTAACCAGTTCCTTGTTTCTTATTCGAATAACGAATACGGAATAAGGAAAACAGAACCAAAGTTCTCCTCATTATATATAAGATTGAAATCCAGTTTACTTAATATATTCTGTTCGTATTTTACACCAATCTTTTTTTTGGTTGAACGTTGACAACAATATTGCAATGTCTAATCATAATAATGAAGCCTTAAAAGGACATCTGACTTCACGACTTCTAACTTCATTATTTCTAACACCAAGATTTAATGGCTTTAAACTTCATAACTTCTAATTTGGTTACTCCTTACTTCACGACGAACTTACTTCTAATATCATGACTTATAACTTCATTACTTCAAGACCTAATCATTTCTAACTTCATTGCCTTAATTTGGTTACTCCTTACTTCACGACGAACTTACTTCTAATATCATGACGTATACATTCATTACTTATACATGTAATTTCAAGACCTAATCATTTTTAACTTCATGACTTTTTTCACTTCATGACTTCTAACTTCAGTAATAATAGATACCTTTGGAGGCATATAAATAGCATAAGTCGTAATTAAAAAACGACCAATATCCCAAATGAATTAACGATAGAAGATGAACTTTTATACTCCAGTTAATTCTACTGAGGATGATGTTGTTTCCGCACATATCATTCGGTGCACTACTTTCAAGGCTGGTGTAAGCGATAAGCAAAATAAACTGCCTACCATGTACTGGATTCCTAAATTACATAAAAATCCGTATAAGGCTCGCTTTATTTCTCATTCTAGTGCCTGCACGACAACACACATCTCCAAACTTTTAACTTCTTGTCTTACTGCCGTTAAAGATCACGTTAAACTATATTGGGATAAAACTTATGAAATCTCTGGGATTAATTTATTTTGGTCTATAAAAAATTCAGGAGACGTTCTTGATAAAATTTTCAATAAAGGTCAAGTTTCATCATTAAGTACTTATGACTTCTCTACACTATATACAACCTTACCACATCATCTTATTAAAGACAAGCTAATTTCTCTTATTTAAAAACATTCGCTAGAGAAAATACTACATTATTTGCATGTAATAATATTAAAGCGTTTTTCACTAACGGCAGTTTGGACAATTATACTATGTGGACTTGCTATGAAGTTTGTGAAGCACTCATCTTCTTATTAGATAATATTTTCGTCAGGTATAGTACCACCGTTTATAGACAAATTGTTGGTATCCCTATGGGTACGAACTGTGCACCACTTGTCGCAGATTTGTTTTTATCTTGCTATGAAAGGGATTTCATGTTGAGTCTTTCACCAGATACCCAGGCAGATGTTATTGAAGCTTTTAATGACACCTCTCGGTATCTGGATGACATATTGAACAACCCTTTCTTTCCAACTATGGTTCATACTATTTATCCTAAAGAACTTCGGCTTAATAAAGAAAATATATCTGATAATAACGCATCTTTTCTTGATTTAGATCTCTCGATTGAAAATGGTAAAATAATTAGCAAAATCTATGACAAGAGAGATGATTTTAATTTTGACATTGTTAATTATCCCCACTTGGATGGGGATGTTCCCCGAGCAACTTCTTATGGGGTGTATCTGTCTCAACTTATTCGTTTTTCTAGAGCTTTAATATTCGTAATCTTTGTATAACTAAAAAGTTACTCAATCAGGGTTACCGTTACCATAAACTTCGTAAAACCTTTGCAAAATTTTATTATCGTAACCCTGATCTTCTTTCCAAATATAAATGTAATTTAAGGACTCTTCTGCGACAAGGAATATCACAACATGACTTCTATGGTGATGTGATTTATAAACTTCGTAAGATTCTTGGTCATGATCACTTTCATACTATCTTTGTTAAACTTGTTCAAAAGTTTATCAAAAGAGGTTATGACCCTATCATTTTGCAACGTACTGCATGCTTGGTGGTGGACCCTTTTACAGTTCGCCACTATGCTTTCCTCTTTAATTGTACGATGACGCCTACCTAAAGCCCATTGGGACGGTGGCGTTTGATGTTTGTCCATTTTCTTTCTTGTCGTGCCCTTAATGATGTATTCTCTTACTGCTCTGGCTTCTACCAAGTCATTGAGTACCTTCATTGTGGCTTTCTATGCTATTGTTTTTTTGTATTATATTTACACGAGCATATTTGTGTTTTACTTATATTGCCTATTGATGCTGCCTTGTTGGTTAGAGTTTAGATCATGGCGGGGATTTCTTTATTTACACTGTCCTGTTTTAATGGGATGAAGTAGGGTAAGTGTGAGGTTTTGTGCACCCTAGAACCGGTTTAAACCCCCAGTGGCCTACTTTGCCACTGACCGTTCCAAGGCGGTAGCCCTATTGTCAACCCTTTTGTGTTTGTGATGTCGTTTGCATTTTTTATTACTTTTGTCTTTTCGTTTGTCTGTTTGCGTGTTTGTTTTTGTGTTTTGTGGTTGACTGTCGTCCTTGAATGCTGCTTTCCCTGTCCGATATTTTTACCCTTTTTTGTAACAAATAATGAAGAAATAATAAAAGAAATGAATACATATTTTGCAAACATAAGTGCTCGTTTAAAAGTTGATAATACAATCGCACAAACAAATTCTAGCAAATTGACACAATTTACTAAGCCTAAAGTTCCTTCAAATGTTAATTAAGAGATTCCATTAATGAAACATGATGACATTATTCAACTTTTAAACTGGAGGTAACCAAAGCCACAGGTATTGACGGATTAAGTTCTAAAATAGCAAAGCTATCAGCAGAAGTAATAGCGTTTCGCTCTTAAAATTAATAAATATAGATTTTCATACAGCCTGAGGAAAATTTCCTGCATATTGAAATTAGCAAAGATATTTCCAATTCACAAAGGCTGTTCTACCGACGATCCAGCAAATTATAGGCCCATCTCAATTTTACCAGTTAATTATTTCAAATATTATTGAAAAACATGTCACAATATACCTATTTGCTTATTAAGCAAATACAAACTCCTCCATATATACTTCACAATCTGGGTTTCGCCAAAACATTCATTTTAACAGCGTTTACAAAACTTATCGATAATTGGTTCAACGAAATTGAGATGGAAACATAATTGGGGAAATATATTTCGATCTAAAAAAAGCTTTCAACATTATTGATCATACAACTCGCAATATATAACATAGGTCAATCTTCTATGAACTGGTTCACTTCTTACATATTTAACCGATCAACAAAACATGGTATCTGGCAAAGAAATATCTTCCAAAGAAACTTTCTTAAGCTAAGTCCAACAGATCTGTCTTTGGACCTGTACTGTTATTGTTATTTATAAACGGCTTACCCTCTATACTATACTGGATAAACTAACACAGACCTTTTAGCAGACGATACAACTTAACACTTGTCTCACAAAGACAAGTCAGTTGTAGAATCACGTTTACAAACCGGTCTTGTCATTTGGTGCAATGACAATAACATGCTTATGAACGTAAATAAAACGTTCACAAAGCATATAGGTACTAAACATATGGCAAACAAAGCAGGTAACACAAATTTCAATTATAAATGATTCCTTAATAGAATATGTAAAGTCACAAACGTTGCTGAGAGTAGAAATAGACAAATATTTAACACGGGATACGCAAATTGATAGTGTATGTCTAAATATTTCAAGAAATATTACCTTTATATATACCTATTGTGTAAACCCTGGGAACAGATGTTCACAAAGACAAGTCTTAAAATTAAAAACTTCTTGCATAGAAAATAACAAAGTTCTTAGAATATTTTAACTACACTATGCTGTGTCCGCGAAATAACGCCGACACAAAGTTCATAGACAATTTTAAAGTTCTTCGCGTTCCGATACCACAACGTCTTGCACCGTCAATAGTAGTATTTGAAAACTTCTTGTAGGTGTATCCCCAAAGATTGCACCAATGTGGACCACCGCAAACGAGATCCGGATGAAGCCATGACGACAGATCACTAGGCATCCCATCTCCTCATGCATCGACACCACAACGTCTTGCACCGTCAATAGAAGTATTTGAAAACTTCTTGTAGCTGTATCCCCAAAGATTGCACCAATTTATACCACCGCAAACGAGATTCGGTTGGAGCCATGACGACGACGACAGACCATTAGGCATCTCATCTCCTCATGCTTTTCACTGAAATATATACACGACAAGCCAAAGACACTGGTACCAAATACAATATAAACAACAAACACAGGGGTGGGTGGGTGTGTTAGTTTGGAGATAACAATTAAATACCGATTTTTAGAACACAAAAACAGATCGATACTGACCAATTGGCGTTCACTGCAATGCGGCGTACGCGTTAGAATTACACGTTTATATTAACCTCTGATTTCCACCCCCTGAAATAATTAGTATTTGTTCCCTAGTAGAACAAATCCCAATATGCCACCCAAGATAGTTTAAAGACATACTATAACTCATATATATTGTCGATTCTGGACTACGGTTAAATAATTTGGGGAAGATGTACCAACTTAAAGCTCGCATAGTTAAACTACAAAAGCGTGCAAACGTCGAAAAGCTGACTTGTTAACACTATCTGAGCAAATGTTTAAAGATTTAAATCGTTGCCTAAACGTGTTCGATATCAACACATGCCTAACGGTTTACAAAGAATTAAATGGTCAAACACCAGAATATATCAATCAACTATTAATAAATGCCTTAACAATACGTGAGCGAAAGCAACGTTCTAATACAAATGAAAACTCGCATATTTCCAGATTACATACATCTTGCTATGATAAATCTTTTTCTGTGTGTGATCCTAAAGAATGGACACACTCTCCCTATCGAAATTAAACGATCATCATCACTTCATCAGTTCAAACGCTTGCTAAAATCACCTCATGAAATTGTAAAATTGAAACTTACATTGTCTCATGACGGTCTAGCTAAGTATGTTGTCTAACCATAAAAATAAATGAGCTGTTTAAATTATACATTTACCTAAACTTATATTGTCTTCTGGTGGAATAGCTTGTATTGACAAGTATAAGTAGCGTGCTTTAGTTATTATTCATATGTTACAGCTCATTTTTTGTATTCATCTTAGAAATCATTGTACATTTTTATTTTAATATGTTATAAAGTTTCTAGACATGTTTTATGCCATATATAACATTGTTTCAACAAATTTGTATACATCATGTAAATATATGTGTTTTTGTTTGAGGACCATATGTCAGACTGGCTATAAGCCAAATATGTTCTTCTTGATACATAAAGATAGTAGAAGTAGTAGTAGTAGTAGTAGTAGTAGTAATTCTATAGTTCTAACTTCATTACTTC
Organism: Cyrtodaria siliqua; assembly: GCA_037043455.1. Classification (NCBI taxonomy): domain Eukaryota; kingdom Metazoa; phylum Mollusca; class Bivalvia; order Adapedonta; family Hiatellidae; genus Cyrtodaria; species Cyrtodaria siliqua. Next base: position 57,147 of record JAWPHD010003780.1, read on the forward strand.
TAACTCTATGTTATCTAACTTCTTGCTTCTATCTGCACGATTGAATGACTTCTAACTTCATGATTTTTAACTTTATGACTTCTAACTTACTTCACTATTTCTAAATTCTATACTTTTACTTCACGAAACGTAAATTATGAAGTTATAATTTAGGAAGTTAGAAGTCATGAAGTTAGAAGCCATCAAGTAAGAAGTCATTAACTCGTAAAATTGACAAATAATGAAGTTAGAGTCATTAAGTCGTGAAGTTAAAAGTACTGACGTTATAAGCAAGGAAGTCAGAAGTCCTTCCAGGTTTCCATACGAACCAAAGTGTAAATAGATGTTTTTAGAATTCAAGAATGGGTCTTGTGATTGTGGATTACACCTTTCAGATATAGTTATTACATGTTACAGGTAAAGTAAGGGCAATAAGTGGAGTATGCACATGTACGTTTTTCCGGGGTTTTTTATCTTAGACTTTAGATTGTCCACACTAACTACTTGATGCATTTCAATGTAACTTGCCACACGTCTTTAGTGTCCTAAATGGAACTGAATGATATAAATCACATAATTAAGATAGTCTTCGTGTTCGGCCGTTTGCAAGGGTCCACTCTCATACTCTTCTATTAAGCAGAATTACATCATTTTTACCAATTTTAAATTTGGAAATCAAGCGATAGTGAAATTACTGAACGACATGAGATATTCTTCTCTTTCGAATGTCGAACCCCAAACTGGTTTTGAATGTTGAACCCCGAAATGGGTTCGATTGTTGAATACCGAACTGGTTCGAATGTCGAACCCCGAACTGGGTTCGAATGTTGAAGACCAAACAGGGTTTGAATGTCGAACCCCGAACTGACTTCGAATATTGAACCCCAAACTAGGTTCGAATGTCCAACCCCGAACTGGTTTTGAATGTTGAATACCGAACTGGTTTTGTATGTCGAAACCCGAATTGGGTTCGAATGTTGGATACCGAACTGGTTTGAATGTCGAACACCGAACTGACTTTGAATGTTGAACCCCGAACTGGGTTCAAATGTCGAACCCCGAACTTGTTTTGAATGTTTAATACAGAACTGTGTTCGAATGTCGAACCCCGAACTGACTTTGAATGTTGAATACCGAACTGGGTTCGAATGTCAAACCCCGAACTTGTTTTGCATGTTGCATACGAACTGGGTTCGAATGCGAACCCCAAACTGGTTTTGAATGTTGAATACCGAACTGGGGTCGAATGTCAAACACCAAAATGACTTTGGATGTTGAATACGGAACTGGGTTCGAATGTCGAACCCCGAACTAGGTTCGAATGTTGAATACCGAACTGGGTTTGAATGTCGAACCTCGAACCCCGAGCCAACTTCAAAAACATTTTACAGTTAGTTGAATTCCAAACGATATTCAATTACAAGGGAGGTAATTTAGGATTATCCATGTTTCATTTTATTATAGGCGGAACATCTGTAATAAATGGGTCAAGGTTTTATGTTTTTTAATATTATTTCATACCTGTTTTAGGAAGTTTATACCTTTACCCGGTCTTCGATTCATGTTATGTGGTTTATCAGCACAGTACATGTTTTCATATAAAGGGTGGGTAACTCTCAAAAGATGTAACGATTTAAACAAAAGATAAATATTTTACAAACTATTGGTCAAAACAAAATACTTACCAGACAACTATACTAAAATATATTTAAGATAAAAAAAAATTGCTAAGATACAAAAGCGAGTATTTATATTCACTTAAGTTGTGATGTTCTTGTAGTCAACTATTGATTACATTTTGTCTATAAGTACGGTGTATTAATGGGGCTTGCTTACAGATTTGAACCGGAAAAGTATTAACAATAGTTCTAAAATAGTTTGTTTGGATAATTTATAGATGGCAATATACTGTTATCCCACATTTTAGTCAACAACGTGAGTTTTTGTTGTTATAATGTCCACTTTTTTGTCGATCTGTGTGTAATTGTGAGTGCGAACTAAACACAAAAATCAAGAAATTTTCATTTTAAAGAAAACAAGCATTTCAATTTTGAAAAGCAATGTACTAAAATTTCTAAGATCGTAAATTCACTGACATATCACCCGGGCAATGCATATAAACATGTGCTTCGTGTACAGCTCATCATCCTCTGTCCATTTCCCTTTTTGACAAAATTAATAAATAATGATGGCTCCGACTCCCTCTAAGGCCTCTTCTTGCTTCTCTCTGTCTTCATTATGTCTGCCATCTCTAGTAGTACAGTACAGTAGCTTGTCTCCACCTGTATCTTGTGTCAGGTCTTCCTGACATTCTCATAAATTTGGCAGCATGCGGATCATCTGTCAAATTCAGTCTATAAAGGTGTGTTGATGATAGCAGTAGGTCATAAACGGACCTCAGTAGAAACTGATTTTAAAATGGTTACTACGGTCTCTTCAAGTCAATGAGTGATCCCTTGCATGCTCATATGTATTGCCTTTGACAGTTAGAAATTCGTTTCGAATCATGACCTTCTGTCCTTGGAATTATAGTATCATTCCAACACCCTCAATCACTGTTGTTCCCACAATATCATATGCTTCCGTCAACTATCTGCTAGCCTGCTGCTTGAACTGTCAACCAACTTTATTGCAGTTGTTGTCCCGGTGCCTGTTGTTCCGCTAATTTAAACTCCTAGACATAACATGAGATGAGTAGTATAGCTGGATAGATCGACCGAAGAGACCAATACTTGTTAGCCCATCGCAGGTATAAATTTGGTATAATCAGACTTTGTATCGGGGTCGGGAAGGGCTATCTACAAAATGCGACTATAAATAAAATCATACTGAAAGCTTTTTCATACTAACCTTTCACTCATCTTTCATACATAAATAAAGATTATCTTGTGGAATACTCTGCATCTAAAATCCTAATGAGCAAAAATAATTTCAAGATAGCTAGCCTGTTCTCCATTTCTCCACTCAGATGCTCATTTCCTTATAAATATTTTGCATTAAGTATTTGTTGTAATGTTTTTTAAAATGTCTTTGACCCTTGGTCTGTTTCACAGACGGATAAATATGCTATATGATACATTGTATGAAACATTTAGCAAGACGAACAGAGGGTTATTTCTAGTTAAGGGTTTTCTAATACATGTTTATAGCTTTTCCAATTAATTTTACAGATTTCATGCCTGTTATTTGTTGTTGCTATATATTTAAGACATCTATATGAATTTCTCATTCTGTTTGTGAAAGCTGGCAGTGATAATGGTAAACGTAAAGAAAAACATATAGTATTTTGACTCCAATATATCACTCTATACAATGTGCGAATACGTAATCTGTATTTTAGTATAACTGGATACAGTCTCTTTGTCTATTGTTCAAAGCAGACGAATTTATTTTTAAAATAATCCGAATTAAACTTACTTCAAATCCATTTCGCATGTTGGTTGTAATTTATATACGTAGTAGGGTATTTGACAATAAACCAGTGTAAGGGCTGTGTTTCTGCACAATAAACTGGTTCTTCTGTCTAAATCAACACGCCCAAATTATTTAAGTGGGCAATGTTGTCCTTCGGAAATATCCGTTGCTTTGCAAGTATGAATAGCATCTTCCATTCAGGGAACTGTTTATAGTCCGGAAGGGTTCGTACAACATCAGGTAATATATCTGAAAATTGTTCTACTACCTGCTGCTGATTTGTTGACATTCCTGCGCGATCAACAATGACAACATCATCTGTTTAACACCCAACGTCAGATTGAAAATGCGAAGGTGCAACTTCATTGGCACCATTCTCAGCCGGAGATAGTTTTATTTTTTTGTGGGTCGCAAACGTATATCGTCATCCGTATCAACAACTTTAATGGTCTGGGTGTAAGCCAATGCCGAATGCTTTTCCCACTGGAATACTGTACAGATGATATTACTTGGAATGCACCGATCTACTGATAGTTTTTCCAATAAATACTACAGTTCTCATTATACCCAATGACTTTGTTCCATAAAAAACACATGTTTTTATTGATGATGTCTACAAACGAATCACCAGTGAAGTCGCAATAGTAGCAGCGGTACTGGTGCATTTTAGCTGAAATGCGAATGAATTCGTCTTAAATACAATAAAACGTTTTCCACTGTATGTTTCTATATCCCTAAGTGTATTGAATATTAATCAACTATAAGCATAAGTATTTTGCTTATTGGATAAAAGGGTTGAGCAAAACCCAATATTTAACATGTCAATAGTACATAAATTTGAGCAATCCCGAAGATGGTAAGCATAAGACGGTGAACATGGAACCTTCAATGAGGTATTTTCACACCATTCCATGGCCAGCGGCGTATGGTCCCACATTCTAACGAAATGCTTTGCCCTAAATGGGAAAACAATGGGCGAAATAAACAAAATGGAATTTAGTTGTGATCCGAGTAAGGCCTGTTAAACAGTCAAAATACTAAATTAAAAGCAGGCAGCATATCCTAAGGGTGATTAAAGAATACTCAGAACCATTAAAAGTTGGATTAGTGGAACCACACATATTCAAAATAAAAGTAAAAAAGAAAAGTATTGAGAGTGTACCACCGATATCTGTAAATAGATATAGGGCTCAGCGATCTCTAAAGACCGGAATTAATAACAGTCTTATTGCAAGCACGGGGAGACGTTTTACTGCCACCACACTGCACAGGGCAACGCTACCACGATAGATAAAACGAGCAAAAAGGAGAAATCTGGAAATCGACAAACACGTTAAATACAAATCATATTGCAGTCTCGGTTTGATTTAGACTGTTCATGAAAAGTAGTGAAACGTGCTTGCTACCCATCAGCCCCGGGTTGAGCAGAACTCAATATTTAACATGTCATTAGTACAGTAATTCGAGCCATCCCGAAGATTGTATGCATATGACGATAACATCCAACCTTCAAAGAGGTATTTTCACACCATTCCATCGCCAGCGGCGCATGATCTCAGTTTTTAACAAAATGTTTTGCCCTAAACGAGAAAACAATGGGCAAAATAAGCCAAACTGGAATTTAGTTGTGATCAGAGGTTATGAGCCTGCGTATCACATGTAACAGTCAACATACTAAATTAAAAAGCAGGCAACATATCCTGAGGGTGATTAAACAATACCCAGAACCATTACAGGCTGAGTAGTGGAACCACCCATTTCAACTTTTAAAGACATCACACCAGAATCAAAAGATCACGGACATTTTACAGCTAGAGACGATCACATATTTGTTAATCCTCTACTGTGAAAAATATTTATTGAGGCCCTGACATAATTTTATATAAGACTACAATGTGCAATATTTCTTACAATTGCTAAATGTTCATTTTATTGTTTGGAATAGAAACATTAAAATAGTGGCAGATTAAAAAGGTAAAATCTGCAAATTCAATACTAAAAATATTGAAATTAAATCATATTGGTACTGTAACACATACAATTTAGAAATAATTAAATCGGATTTAAAATTGTTTGTCGGGGCCTCATCATATAACGGTACATAACAATCTCCAATTTTGCATGAAATTCTCGTACTTCTCACAATGCATGAAAAAAACAATCATAATTATGCCCCCACTATTTCTATAGGATGGATTAGGCTGGTGGGATGTCTTTAAGTAAAAAAAAAAGTAAGAAAAATATCGGGCTCTGCGATCTCCAAAGATCGGAATGAATAACAGTTCTGATTGCAAGCACTGGGAGACGTTTTACCTCCGCCACACTGCACACGTAACGCTACTGTGATATATAAAAAGCGTATGAAAGGAGAAATCTGGAAATCGCTGAACACCGATAAATACAACAAATATTGCAGTCTCGGTTTGATTGAGACTGTTCTTGAACGGTAGTGAAACGTGCTTGCTACCGTTCATGCCCTCGAGCACCGGGTTGAGCAAAACTCAATGTTTGACATGTCAATAGCACAGCAATTTGAGCCATTCCGAAGATGGTATGCATAAGACGGTGAACATGGAACATTTAATTAAGTATGTTCACATCATTCCATAGCCAGCGGTGTATGGTCCCAGTTTCTAACAAAATGATTTGCCCTAAACGATAAAACAATGATCGAAATAAACAAAATGGAATTTAGCTGGGATCAGAGGTTATGAAGCCTGCGTATCACATGTAACAGTCAAAAGACTAGATTAAAAAGCAGGCAACATATCCTGTAGGTGATTAAACAATACTCAGAACCATTAAAGGCTGGAGTAGTAGAACCGATTCGAAATAAAAAACAGAAGTATTGAGAGTGTACCACGATATCTGTAAATAAATATCGGGCTCAGCGATCTTCAAAAATCGGAATGAATAACTGTTCTGATTGTAAGCACGGGGGAGACATTTTACTGCTACCTTACTGCAAAGGCAACGCTACTGTGATATATAAAACGAAAGGAGAAATCTGTAAATCGCCGAACACGATAAATACAAAACATATTGCAGTCTCGGTTTAATTGAGACTGTTCATGAACGGTAGTGATACGTGCTTGTTACGATTCATGCCCTCTAGCCCCGGGTTGAGCAGAACTCAATATTTAACATGTGAATAGTACATACATTTGAGCCATCCTCAAGATGGTATGCATATGACGGTGAACATGGAACCTTCAATGAGGTATGTTCACACCATTGCATGGCCAGCGGCATATATGGATATTTAAAGGGGGCTATAAATACTGATAAAGGTGATCCTTTGGGAGCAACAAACACAATTAAGAGAATAAATCAGCAGACTCGGTTTTATTCAGTCTGTTCATGAGAAGTAATGAAAGAAGCAACACCTCTCACGCCCCCTAGCACCGGCTTAAGCGGTATTCTACTTCAAAGCCACATATATTGGGCTCGTTGGTCCCAAAAGACCAGTAAAAATAACTCTACTGATTCGTAGCACGGGGAGATTTGTTACAGCCGCCACACTGCACTAAACGAACGCTAGTGTGAATGTTAATAAATACTAATAAAGGTGATCCTTTGGGAGCAACAAACACAATTAAGAGAATAAAGCAGCAGAGGTCGGTTTTATTGAGTCTGTTCATGAGAAGTAATGAAAGAAGCAACACCTCTCACGCCCCCTAGCACCGGCTTAAGCGGTATTCTACTTCAAAGCCACATATATTGGGCTCGTTGGTCCCAAAGGATCAGTAAAAATAACACTACTGATTCGTAGCACGGGGAGTTCCTTTCATGTCTCGTTTTCTATCTTATGAAAGATTCCCGATTTCCTTTTTGATGTTGATTGATCACAATTTTTATTAAATATATTATACATACTTTTGAACCTTTGTTACTTTTTAAAAATTGTACAAAGTTATTTGGAATAATGGGCATGGTAGCTGAATTGTGTAGTTTATTAGCTTGTTTTAGTCTGAAAATGACTTTATTTCAATAATCATACAATGAAATTGAATAAAGTTCGCGTTTATATTATAGCTTCTATAGAATATATTGTTTTCACTGATCATACCATTTATATGCTGAATACCTTTGTAATACCAAGATTTATATAAAAAAAACCAGATTTACCTCCCACTAAAATATTAGGGTTGTAAAACAGTGGATTTGTTAAAAATTCGTAAGTAGATTCAATTTATTTTGTTAAGTCTATGACAGTGGCATATGCTTTGAGTACATCTTTCCAAAATGGAATGCTTATTTTAGTTATTAAGGTTTCTGTGTACAGTTTTCTAAGATTTACAATGTTCTTAATGTGTATTGTGTGTTTAATCGTGTGCTGCCATTGTCACTCTTTTATTATGGAAAGGTCAAATATTTTTTTCTTATTGGAAATGTGTCTTTATTCACGTTTATAGCGCACATTAATTTTGTTACGTATGTATTAATCAAGCTCAGAACCTCCTCTGACTAGATTTTTCTTTTTGCTACCACTTTATGCTCCCTGGTCAGCGACTTATTTACCATTTCGTTTAAAATATGTTAGAATAGAATATTACAATAATTTATAACCAATGCAAAGGAGAGTACTAGCACTTTTGCCAAACGATAATAATCAGAGCCGACTTTATGAAACTGGAGCTAAACTTGGAACCAAATTTTTAATCAGGTTTTATGAGACTATCAGAGCCTCCTCTGGCTATATTTTTTCTTTTTGTCACCACTTTCTCCAAGTAAAGAATTAGGAGCCTAGACTAGAATTCATTTAAAAGTAGGATTCCAGAGACTCCTTACACCTTAAATAATGAATAGAAATATACTTTATATCTGTATTTATACATATACAGTATATATACAGGGCTCCGGAAATATGGTTGCCCGACGCCCCGGGCAAGTGAAATTTGGGTGCGGGCAGGTGTCTGTCGCAAATCTGGTTGTCCGACACTTGCCGACTGGACGTTTCCGTTTTAGACAAAAAATCAAACGAAAACTCGGCTTATCATAAATTTACACACTCAAGGTGACAATGATAAAGACACTCAACATAGACTGATAAAGGTGATACTTTGGGAGCAAAAACACAATTAAGCAGCAAAGAGCAAAGAGAATAAAGCAGCAAACTCGGCTTTATTGAGTCTGTTCATGAGAAGTAATGCAAGAAGCAACACCTCTCACGCCCCCTAGCACCGGCTCAAGCGGTATTCTACTTCAAAGCCACCTATATTGGGCTCGTTGATCCCAAAGGACCAGTAACAAATATTACTACTGATTCGTAGCAAGGGGAGACTTTTTACAGCCGCCACACTGCACTAAACGAACGCTGGTGTGAATGTTAATAAATACTGATAAAGGTATCCAGTCTTCTTATCCATGTTGATTTCAGTGCATATATAAGGCTTTTAAATTGATCATCTTTAGTCCTCCTCACTATATATTTTGATTAAGATACTGCTTTTTATGTTGGCAAGATCATCCCTAAAACATGTCGTTGATTTTGTTTAATTGTTGACTCATTTGTGTTTGGGATTGAAATGAATAGATAATTAAGTATTGGCAGTAATAAATACTGAAAAATGGATCCCATGGAAGCAACAAACACAAACAAAAGATTTAATAACTGTTATTTTATCAAATATTTAATTAACTGTTATTTTATCAAATATTTATTTTATCAATTGGAGTTAAATATCTGCGTTTCCAAAGTTTAATATTATGTTGTACTTTTGTAATTGTATTCGTATAGGCCGAACTTTCTAGCCTTGAACGGCAGTCCTGCTCATTCAGTACCCAGTTGTTTGATGTTGTTATGGTCCGATTATTCCTACTGAATTGTAATATAAGAATCTTTCATGGATATCCGGTGAAGATATTTAATTCCAACCCGAGGTATAAGTGTTTTTATCGGAACAGAGGTTCTCCGATTAAAACATATATACCGCGGGTTGGAATTCCCTATCTGAACCGAATACCCACGATAGATTCTTTTTTCTTGCATATCAGAGACATGTGCTTTGACGCCGCCAGCTACTAACGTTTGCATGTTTTCCTCCATACATCCGATGTTGGTGCGCGCGTGACTTTTATCTTCACCCATAAAGATAAGACCCCATGTAAAAATCAGAATAAAAGTCGAACTGGAAATGCAGCTTTGACAGAACACAGTAAAGCCCAAAACACGCAAAACGACAACCATGAATGGCAATGTTAATAAGGAATAAAGGCATATGACGTCACAAACACAAAAAAGGTTGACAATAGGGCTACCGCCTTGGAACGGCCAGTGGCAAAAAAAGGCCGCTGGGGGTTTATACCAGGTTCTAGGATGCACCAAACCTCACACTTACCCTACTGTCATCCCAATAAAACGGGACAGTGTAAATAAAGAAATCCCCGCCATGGACTATTCTCTAACCAACAAGGCAGCACTAATAGACAATATAAGTAAAACACAAAGATGCTCGTGTATATATAAATACAAAAAACATAGCCTAGAAAGCCACAAAGAAGCCAGATCAAGAAGAGAATAAACCATCGAGGGCACGTCAAGACAAGATTGCAGACAAACATCAAACGTCACCGTCCTTTTGGGTTTTAAACCCCCAGTGGCCTACTTTGCCACTGACCGTTCCAAGGCGGTAGCCCTATTGTCAACCCTTTTTGTGTTTGTGATGTCGTTTGCATTTATTATTGCTTTTGCCTTCTTGTTTGTCTGTTTGCGTGTTTGTTTCTGTGTTTTGTGGTTTACTGTCCTCCTTGAATGCTACTTTCCCTGTCCGATCTTTTCTAGTACGGAAAGACAGTAGTGGATAAAGATTCATGAACGGGACGTTGAATTTGGTATTACATAAGTTGCTATCTCTTGGATGAATACTAATATGTACGTATAAATCTGGTGTTAATGTCTACGTCACGTTTACCCCGCATGCGCAGACAATTTTAGAGACATTTTGAGGACGCCATTTTTATTGCAGCACAGTTGAATATCGTTGGCATTTCGATTGCGGATATTAAACGAAATGCATTAGAGCTGGAGAGTAACGGTTGTCCAAAAGTTCGCGACGAAAGGTAGGTACGTGTATATGTTGTGAGTTTTAAGATGATGTATTGGTTAAATGTATTTTTGTCTCAAGCGCTCTCGACTGCCTGTGCCGTGGTCAGTCGCGATCGACTGACTCAGTGACTGTCAGTCGTGATAAACTTGAAAATGCAGAATGTGTGTGTACAGTTTTGAAAATCTGGTTATACTTGGACGGTTTAGGGGAATGTTTGATGTTGTTGGTGTGTGTATGAAGAATTATTTTACAAATGTGATGTATAAACTTGTGATCTAGGCCAACTGATGTTGTTGTTTTTTGTTAGTACGCATGCGCGTCAGGCGATTTTGTCAGTTAGGAAGCATATGTGCCAGGGAGGCTATCAAGAAAAGCTCTGTAAATTAGTTTGACCAAAGACACAAGCTATCCGAAAAACTACTTGAGAAGTTCTGAAAAGCCTCCTCCAAAAAGTCGAAAATGTTGTCAACAAACTATATTATATATACAAGGTATGACAGCGGCCATTTTAGCCGGGGCGGAATTACGTAATAATCACATAATTCATAGACTGTTTACCCTCATTCGTAACTGTCATTGCAGGGAATCAGTGGTACCTACACAAATCAGCGTTACGTTGTACAATCGGGTACCAATACATTATTACGCAATTCCGCCCCGGCTAAAATGGCCGCTGTCATACCTTGTATATAATGTATTCTAAGTATTCGGATATGCACAGGTACGTATTTTGTCTTGTGCACTGCAATAGCAGCAATTGGACAGGGAACTAGAATTTTCCTTTATCCACTTATTGTGTGTCAGACTGGAAATATAACCCAAAGCAGAGAATGTTGGGCTGCTGTTAATTATATCAACTATTCTCTCCTTTCAGCAGGACTCGTACTAGTCCTAGCAGTGTTGGTGAAGCCTGTTGATTTTGTTGAAAAAAGCGGTTCCCTCCAGCGAGAACTTGTTGAAACCTGCCACCTGACTTCGGTATGTTGCAAGTGATTCAATTTTGTTGCTTATATATATATATTTCATGTGTTCATGTTGTTTTGCCTCTTTGCCAAATTCGCAGTCGGCCGTGGCGAGTAAAAAATGGTCTGGACGGCCAAAATTTGAATTCCATGCAGCCATGTGGCAATCAAAAATATTCAATAAAAGAAAATGAAAATGGGTAATCATTGGACACAAGCATTAAATTTCGAGGACTTTGCCTGATAGATTTTGCTTTTGTGCTGTGAACTACATACTTTTGGCTGGAAAGAAACCCAGAAACCCTTAACAAAATAACAACGAAGCAAGTGTTTTCTTGCATTTTTCCAATTTCGCTAAATAAACAGAGTTGTGACTATTTACTGCATTTAATCGTTTAATAAACTATGTAAGAACAATTGCCTTTTTGTTCTGTTTCCTAGTAAATCGTTTCTCGGACGATTGGTTAATGGAGTTCCCTCATCTGGATTCCAATTTCTCCCGTCGAAACGAGCAGCAAATTAACAAGCCCGTTGGGCTTGTGTTCTTGGATATTGGGCAAGCCTGGCAGGCATTTTAGCATTGTCGGGATTGTGCTAATTTTGTCGACTGCTTTGCGCTTCGACTGTTAATTTAAACTTAGATATCCATGAGTACAAGTAACATTTGCTGGGTGTTCTTGGATATTGGGCAGGCCTGTCAGGCATTTTACCAGTCTCGGGATTGTGCTAATTTCGACGGCTGCTTTGCGCGTCGAATGTTAATTTAAACTTAGATGTCCATGAGTACAAGTAACATTTGTTGGTATGTAATCAACTTTTCAACAGACAAGGCAGTGTTTATTTTACACATGATCATAAATTCGTGTTATAAATTGAAGGGGATATCATTCGGTTTCACTTCTGGTTCTTTGGTATTCTAAAATGCGACGCCTTTTGATTGCTAAAATGCGGTGCTTTTAGAAATCATCAATAATAAGGCTGTGAATGATGTTGATAGAAAAGGTGTCATACATTAATTATAAAAGTGTATGTCAACATGAAATATTTCTTACACAATAAGACATTGATTTACAAATATATCTGATATGTTTTACTGCTTTAATACAATAATTTACATACGCAGTTATGATCATTTATAAAACAAGTCAGTAACACAATATTTACAAGTAAATACATAACTTGCACTTAGAAGCCTTAATTTTTTGTGTGGCTGTACATGTTACACAAACGGATAATGAGTCAGACTCGTGCAAGTGTAAACGAACTTTGAGTTGTCGAATGCAAGATTTGTTTGTTTGATTTTGTCTTTGTTTTAAAATAACCACTTCCATAGATTAAAAATACCTCATCAGCTCTAAAGGTTTTACAGAGTTTTCTTTCACACACTGGTAACATTTAGTTAGTATACGTACAGTTGCTGCAACGCGGATTACGACTAATCCCACTCATCGCGGCGATTTTATCTCACCGCGGACACACTGATTTTGTCCCCGCGATCCGCGGACAGCTCGCTCATCGCGGGGATAATACATTTTTTCCACCTCGCAGGCCATCGCCGCCATTTATCTTCAGTATCAATGTACAATTGTGCAGTCAATTTAATGCATTGTTATTCAATAACTATTAAAAACCCGAAGCAGAAGACAATTTTATTTCTGTTTTCGGAAAATTCAAATGCCCGGATAATGTATACTGGGTCACGATAGTTATATGGCGGTTCCTATTACCGACTTTGCGGTGATTAAACATAAAATTATGTATATAATTATACTGGAAATTAGAATTATATTTTTAATTAATCGTTATTTTAACATATTTTACTATTCTGCTGTTGGTTATTAATACATCGATGGGTTCTTTAGTCAGAAATAATCCGAAAAATTGTAAAGAATTCCGGGTCATAAACCCGTTATTAGTGCCGCCTTGTTAATAGGTACACACATCGCAAAGGGTTGTGGGTAGCCAATTTATGTCCGGTGAAGAGAAATGCGACTTTTGGACAACAAAAACGAAAAACACACGTTATTAAATGCATTAAAAGTTTGAAATACGTATTGCTTCCAAAATTGTTCATTGTATTTATCATTTTTATTACATTTTTCATTGATCCGTGCTCTAATTTCCCCCGTGTTCCCCCACGTATCTATCACGGAGAATCGCGGTGATTTCTTTCTTTCGAGACTGGATTTTGCAATCGCGGCGATTTTTACAGTCACAGGCTTCGAAAAAGTCGTAATCCGCGTGGCAGCTACTGCATATGTAAATATGCTTTACGGTAACCCTCTGAATGAAGTGCCACACGCTTGCTGTTTCTATGGTAACTGACTCAACATGCAGAAAGGAATGCATTATGTAATAACATTTCTGACAGTAGTCCGTGCAGTCAATTTTGAAAAGTGTGGGATATGCAGGTGTCTATGTCATGGAATAGATAGTTGGTGTCATACGTGTACACATGCATTGTTTTGGCTCTCGCAAGCCTGAGGTATTTTAGGGAAGTTTGCATACTGCGTCTTCAACTGCAGGAGTAGCATGTATTTCGCGAAATATCGGGAGGCGTTTCATGAAAGTAATGTGTTACTGGAACAGCCTGACGTCATAGCAATCCATTTCCGTTTTGATTCGGCCATTCCTCCATTTTGTTTTCTTCTGTGCAGCAAGAGTGCTCCAGTGAGAGCGAAACAATTTATCGTAAGTAGAATATGTGCAAGTTTACACTCTCCACTGTCATACGTGTCAATAAAGTTAGCACACATTTTTAGTTTATGAATGTTTTGTGTTGTCACTGATTGATCTACATGAAATTAGTCTTGATCATGTTCGACGCCTGATAATTTTGTAAACAAGCAAGCGTCGCAGATGATCTAGACTACGTATTTGTTATTCATTCTGCGTGTTTAAAAATTCGAGTGAACAATTGGAAGGTTGTGTGTGCATAAACATTCCCTGACGTTTCTAGTCGTCGTTTGCATATTTGGTCATTTGTAGTATCTAAACTAAAAAGAAGAACAAAATACCTAGACGGAGACGTGAGAATCATGGCTGTTGTGGTAGTCCGTGTCATTCAGACCCTGTGTATACCGAATGTGTCTAGGATATTTGTGTATGACTCATGTTTCAGGAGACCTCCAGACATATTTTTCTTGAATGTTTATCTTTCGAAACATCTTGTGCTCTTTTGTTTCCATATATTTTTGGAAACTTAACCCTGCGGTCGCCAAGTGTTAAGCATACTTGACTCGAGTCCCAGAAATCAGGTGTATGATTTCCAGTGGGGTCACATCCCGGATTTTTCAAACAAACTCCGCAGTATCTTACTTGGGCATGGTACTGTGAATATAGGTCATCCTTCGGAGGGATGTAAAGTAGTCTGTCCAGTGTACAGGGAGAACTATACCCTGTGCAATATCTCTCTGAACTTCTATGTTAAGCAGTGATACAAAACCAGGGCCCTATATGAATTATATAGAGATTATTTAACTGCTGGGATCGATTATAGGGAAATCTTTCACAAGAGGTAGGCGTGTAGTTTTTTTCACGAACGGGCGCATGCGTGTGAGTAAAAAAAACAAAGCACGTCTACCATGAAGTAAAGGATTACCCATAGTCGATCCCAGCAGTTAAATAATCTATTTATTACATTTTAAATTACGTTTTTGCAAACAAATATTCGCTTTATTGAACGTTATTGGCGGATGATGTTGACGTCGGCAACACTTTATTGACGTCACGACTCAACGTCGCAACGTTAGTTATTATTGTGTTCTGAGTTAGTTATTAATATTTAGCGATGATGAATATTCTTGCACTGAGTTCAAACACCTGGGCCTCTTTTAGCCATGTTGACATACAGAGAAAGTTGAGTGCTTCGGTGATGCCGAATAATTAAAAATAGACTAGACTGTCACTGAATACAACAATTTTGTTCCTGAAGGATTTACTTTCGAGTGAAAAAAAATAAACTTGATAACCAGTCACATTTAGCCAATCTCAATGGCTCGCTTATTTGAGAATTGACTGGAAACGGCGATGCATTCCATTTGATATTGGCCGTCTTCACGGTAATGGATAAAATATGATATGCTGACAAAAACGGTTATTTTGTGTAATTAATTTGTTGAAAATAATTGGTACGCACCGATAAAGTAATTTAATTGTGTATTTAGCCTAATTTAGGGAGTTTTAACTGGGAATTTATGCAAATACGTTGCTTATCTGTAGCTGTTCTGTGACGTTTTATGTCATAGAACTATACCAAGCCTAGTTGCATTGCCATTGTTGTGTACTGGTTAATGAGTTCTTTAAAGTTTTAATACACAAACTTTGTCACATTTCTGTTTTCTTGATACAATGGCAGGGATGATTAGTGCCATGTGTAGTTGTGCATGTCATTGTTGTGTTCCAGTTGAATGACTTTTGGCGGTGTTATGCCCCATTAAAGGACACCAATATCATGCTTCCCATACCGGGAAAAAATTCAGAACTTTGTAAAAATTGTATTTAATTTAATGTAATTTTAATTTTTAAAAATTGTAAAGACTGATATTTAAACAAGGACAGAATGAATGCATGCATATATAATGAAAAAATACAAAAATGCAGACTCTTTTCACCATTTAGTATTTTCATTAGATGCATTTCAATATGCTAACATGCAGAGAAATAAAATAAATAGCAATATATTTAGAAAATATAAGGCTAAACTGAGGCATATACAAGTTCAACTAACACGAGTTCCAAAGAATCTAGAAAGACGGTGCTGCAAATTCAGAAATAATACATACACCATTATTTTGAGTAATCGCACCTTTTGTATTGTTTCATGTTGATTGAACAATCAACCATAAAATGAACCCAATTCAGAAACAGCCGATTAAACACCGGTTCACACTTGCCATTGTTCCAGTTTACGCTACCATGTGTACAACTAATTAGTAGGCACTTAAAGGGACACATGGCAATCTTGCAGTAATTGAAATGGGTGTCACAATTTATATATCCAGTATCATTTTTAGCTCTACTGATCAGAGATCAGCAGAGCTTATGCCGTGGTGCGGCGTCCGTCCGTCTGTCCGTCCGTCCGTTAACTTTTATTTGTAGCGACTACTCCTCTGAAACTACTGGATGGATATTCATAAAACTTTACAGAAATGTTGCCCATGAAGTCTAGTTGATCCTAGCAGAAATTCATGTTGATGTGAAATCCAAGATGGCCGCCAAAGCTAAAAATAGATTTTTTAAATTCAAGTTTGTAGCGACTACTTCTTGAAAACTATAAGTGATATTGATATGGGACTTTTTCTAAAATGATCAGCATGACATGATGGTTATCCGAGTCGAACATTATTTTGATTCGACATTTAACATGGCTGCCAGTGGCCATCTTTGTTTACATACAGTTATATAATGAAAACTTGTAGCTACTACTCCTCTGAAACTACTTGACGGATTTTCATGAAACTTCACAGAAATGTTGCTCTTGATGTCTAATTGATCCTAGCAAAATTTCAGGTCGGCCGGAAATTCAAGATGGCCGCCATGGCTAAAAATAGATTTTCAAAATACAAGTTTGTAGCGACTACTTCTTGAAAACTATAAGTGATATTGATATGGGACTTTTTCTAAAATGATCAGCATGACATGATGGTTATTCAAGTCGAACATTATTTTGATTCGACGTTAAACATGGCTGCCAGTGGCCATGTTTGTTTACATAGAGTTATATAATGAAAACTTGTAGCGACTACTCCTCTGAAACTACTTGACGGATTTTCATAAAACTTCACAGGAATGTTGCTCTTGATGTCTTATTGATCCTAGCAAAATTTCAGGTCGGCCGGAAATTCAAGATGACCGCCATGGCTAAAAATAGATTTTCAAAATACAAGTTTGTAGCGACTACTTCTTGAAAACTATAAGTGATATTGATATGGGACTTTTTCTAAAATGATCAGCATGATGGTTATTCAAGTCGAACATTATTTTGATTCGACGTTAAACATGGCTGCCAGTGGCCATGTTTGTTTACATAGAGTTATATAATGAAAACTTGTAGCGACTACTCCTCTGAAACTACTTGACGGATTTTCATAAAACTTCACAGGAATGTTGCTCTTGATGTCTAATTGATCCTAGCAAAATTTCAGGTCGGCTGGAAATTCAAGATGGCCACCACGGCTAAAAATAGATTTTCAAAAAACCAGTTTGTAGCGACTACTTCCTGAAATCAAAATCAATCAGTAGAGCTTCAAGGTCATTGACCTCTTGTTACTTTTACCCTGGTTACATTTAAATAAATCAAATTTTAAGTATTCACTATTTCGTCTTATTATACTATAAGTTTTTTAATATATTACTGGTGCAATAAGATAAAAAATAATAATATGCAAAAACAAATGGCTTAATACAATTCTTATAATTAACATTAATGATAAAAACTAACGGGGCGCTGCTAGTTTTTGAAAACTCAAGATTGCCATGTGTTCCTTTAACACTTATCAGTGATTGTAAAGTTCAAAAACACAGACGGACTGAGTATCTCTGGCTAATTCGTAAGCAAACATTTTCAAATTTTCTGTTTTGATCAGCCATTTTGGCCGCTAGAGGGCGCCACATTACCCGGCTCGATCACGCAGTTAAAATCTGTGAATAATGTCACAACTTTATATGACAGATAACGTTGAGCTTGGGGACACAAACCAGTTGATTGACAGCAAGAGGCGTAACAGTGGGCGGAGTCTTATCGCACCGACAATTTGGTTTTCAATAAAGGCTGGTTTTCACTAAACGCTGACATAATTAATTTATCGATCTAAATTGATTGTCACTAATTAGCTAAAACACTCAGCGGGATAGTGGCTTATAAACAGTGAAAGACTTTGTGAATTGGAATTCGGGATTTTCCGAGATCTTTTAGACAAAATCGGTCGGAAATTTGGATTCGCCGATGTCTGGCGAATTTGGTGTGTATTTCTTACGGTTTTCATTCGCCAGTTCAGGTTACTTTTCGCCTATGGCGATTTGGCGAATGGCCTAGTAAGCCCATTAAAAATAACCATTGGTATTCGTGAACAGTCGTAAAGATGTGTTAATGCTCTGATCAATGAAATATGAACCCCAAATTGTACTTTTGTTTTCGATCGCTGTCGTACAAATTCGTTACCTCACCGGTTTGAATCGATAAAGCATGTTGTCTGAGAACAAGTTAAATGTCAACACTAAACTTCCTTCATAGGAGGGAGAACAGCCTAAAAAACAGCGGGTTAAAGTAAATACTTGTCAAAATCAATAAACTAACATCTTGTGTGGTGTCACATATTAGTACTGCGAACAATTTAACGTTTTTGCAACAACGGTGTCGGACAAACACTGGTATTTATAAATTGTCCTTGAAAACAGTGGGAAAACCTGGAAAAGACCTTGAATTTTGTTTACAAAAAACTGTGGGAACCCTGTAATACACTTACTTTGTACAGACTAGTTCTCCTGCTACCCTGGCTGGCATTCAACAACTAGTGACCTATAACATTGCCATGTGCCGGTTGAATGAATGTTGAAAATGTGTTACAGTCCCCTGCACATTTAGCCAGTAGAACATCCACAGACACTTTCACCTCTTGTCTGCACCGTATTTTCAATACTATAACACTTAGAGATACCAAACTTGGTATGTGGATACATCTTGGGATAGCTGTGTGTCGCATACCAAAATAAGGCCACTGTGACCTTGACCTGTGACCTCTGTCATAGAAAATGCTTGTCCAGACCGTATTTTCGATACTATAACACTAAGTCTTAGAGATAGCAAACTTGGTATTTAGATACATCTTGGGATGGTGATGTGTCGCGTACCAAAATAAGGTAATTGTGACCTTGACCTGTGACCTCTGTCATAGAAAATGCTTGTCCGGACCATATTTTCAATACAAAGTCAATAACACTTAGAAATACCAAACTTGGTATGTTGATACATCTTGGGATAGCGGTAGGTCGCATACCAAAATAAGGTCACTATGACCTCTGTCATACCCTAAACATTGTGAGAAGCATCAGTATGAAGTGGAACTGCGCATATACATGAAGTCATGGGTTATGCTTTGCAAGAGTATTAATAACTGTCTGTGATAGTTATGGCTCCCCCACACAAAGTGTGGAGGGGAGCCATATTGATTTTGTGCTGTCTGTCTGTGTCACAAACGATGTCCGATCTATAACTAGAGAATGGTTGGACCTATTGTCCTCAAATTTAGAAGGATGGTTGATCATGACTATTAGATGACCCCTATTGATTTTGGGGTCACTAGGTCAAAGGTCAAGGTCGCGGTGACATTGACTATCAAAAAGATTCCGATTAATAACTAGAGAATTGTTTGACCTAGGGTCTTCAGACGTGAAAGGATGGTTGGTCATGACCAGTAGATGACCCCTATTGATTTTGGGGTCACTTGGTCAAAGGTCAAGGTCGCGGTGACATTGACTATCAAAACTATATCCGATCAATAACTACACAATGGTTGGACCTAGGGTCCTCAAACTTAGAAGGATGGTTGGTCATGACCAGTAGATGACCCCTATTGATTTTAGGGTCACTAGGTTTAAGGTCAAGGTTGCAGTGACATTGACTATCAAAACGATATCCGATCAATAACTACACAATGGTTAGACCTAGGGTCCTCAAACTTGGAAGGATGGTTGGTCATGACCAGTAGATGACCCCTATTGATTTTTGGGTCACTAGGTAAAGGTCAACATATGGTGACATTGACTATCAAATCGATGTTCACTAGGTCAAAGGTCAAGATCGCGGTGACATTGACTATCAAACGATGTCTGATCAATAACTAGAGAATGGTTGGACCTAGGGTTCTCAAACTTGTAAGGATGGTTGGTCATGACCAGCAGATGACCACTTTTGATTTTGGGGTCACTAGGTCAAAGGTCAAGCTAGCGATGACATTGACTATCAAAACGATGTCCGATCAATAACTAGAGAATGGTTGGACCTAGGGTCCTCAAACTTAGAAGGATGGTTGGTCATGACCAGAACATGACCCCTATTGATATCAAAACGATCCCCGATCAATAACAAAACAATGTCCAATCAATAACTAGAGAATGGTTGGACCTAGGATCCTCAAACTTGGAAGGATGGTTGACCAATAAATATTACTGATACAGGTTGTAGATACAGTCACAGGGATATTGAATATCAAAACGATCTCAGATCAATGAGAACGGTTGGACCTAGAGTCGTCAATTATGTCTGTTCGGGCGAGTGGGGGAGCCATACGTTTTTGTCCAATAACAATTTCTAGTTTTAGTTTGACATTCTTTTGATCTACATCTTTATTAATTTCGCTTAGTTTTGTACACTCTTTTTGTGATGTCTGGGCGATCTCTGTAGTGTAAGGAAACACACTTTTCTTTCGAGAAAAGAGATTCAAGTTCAAGTATTGGCAGGGACCTGACACACTGAGTTGTACATACAGTTGTTTTTTTCCACATCAGTAATGTTGTTTTTGTATATTAAACATATTTTTCAACAAAATACCTATTCTCATTTGTCACTTTCCGCCAAATCTACAACATCTCATGCACCCAACTGAAAGGGATGCACAGCAATCTTCATTTCAGATTTTGTAGTGTCCCTTCACTTCTTCAGTTCCCTACCGATTATTCAATCATGACCGTTATTTCTTGGTAGTAATACTCATCCTTACAGCAGGTTGTCACACGGTTATTCTTCCGTAAATCACCCCAGCAACGACTAAGCCAGTGCCCTTCAATTAATAGATTATTGCTCCCCACAACAAACTGTGGTCGGAGCGCCATGTTCATTTTGACCCCTATTGATTTTGGTGTCACCAGGGCAAAGGTCACATCCGGGCTAACATTGACTATCCAAACGGTGTCCGATCAATAACTACAGAGTGGTTGGCAGAAGGGTACCCAAACTTAGATGGATATTTGCTCATGACCAGTCGATGGCCCTTATTGATTTTGGGGTCACTAGGTCAAAGGTCAAGGTCGTGTTGACATTAACTATCGAAACGATGTCCGATCAATAACTACAGAATGGTTGGACCTAGGGCCCCCAAACTTGGAAGAACGCTTTACCATTACAACTAGATGACACCTATTCATTTTGGGGTCACTACATCAAAGTTCAAGGTCGCGGTCACATTTGCTATCTAAAGATGTCCGATCAATAACTACACAACGGTTGGTCCTACGGTCCTCAACCTTGAAAGGATGGTTGGTCATGACCAGTAGATAACCTGTCCTTAGCTCCACTGATCAGAGATCAGCAGAGCTTATGCCGTGGTGCGGCGTGTTACTCCTCTGAAAGTACTTGATACTTGACGGATTTTCATGAAACTTCACACTAATGTTGCTCTTCATGTCTAATTGATTCTAGCAAAATTTCAGGTCGGCCGGAAATACAAGATGGCCGCCATGGCTAAAAAAGATTTTCAAAATACAAGTTTGTAGCGCCTACTTCTTGAAAACTATAAGTGATATTCATATGGGACTTTTCCCTAAAATGATACAGCATGACATGATGTTGGTCCTTGTCAAAAATCGTTCTAATTCGATGTTAAACAAAGATGGCTATGTTAAACATAGCTGTCAGTAGCCATCTTTGTTTACATAGAGTTATATAATGAAAACTTGTAGCCACTACTCCTCTGAAACTACTTAACGGATTTCCATGAAACTTCACAGGAATGTTGCTCTTTATGTCTAATTGATCCTAGCAAAATTTCAGATCGGCCAGATATTCAAAATGGCCGCCACAGTCAAAAATAGATTTAAAAAACATAAGTTTGTAGCGACTACTTCTTGAAAACTATAAGTGATATTGATATGTGACTTTTTCTAAAATGATCAGCATGACATGATGGTTATTCGAGTCGATCATTATTTTGATTCGACGTTAAACATGGTTGCCAGTGGCCATCTTTGTTTACATAGAGTTATATCATGAAAACTTGTAGCGACTACTCCTGAAACTACTTGATGGCTTTTCATGAAACTTCACATGAATGTTGCTCTTCATGTCTAAATGATCTTAGCAAAATTTCAGGTCGGCTGGAAATTCAAGATGGCCGCCATGGCTAAAAATAGATTTTTAAAAAATAAGTTTGTAGCGACTACTTCTTGAAAACTATAAAAGATATTGCTATGGGACTTTATCTAAAATGATCAGCATGGCATGATGGTTATAGGAGTCGAACATCATTTTGATTCAATGTTAAACATGGCTGTCAGCGGCCATCTTTGTTTACATAGAATTATATAATGAAAACTTGTAGCGACTACTCCTCTGAAACTATTTGACGGATTTCCATGAGACTTCACAGTAAGCTGCTCTTGATGTCTAATTGATCCAAGCCCAAGCAAAATTTCAAGTCGGCCGGAAATTCAAGATGGCCGCTACGGCTAAAAATAGATTTTCAAAAAGCAAGTTTGTATCGACTACTTCCTGAAATCAAAATCAATCAGTAGAGTTTCAAGGTCATTGACCTCTTGTTATTTTCCGGTCACTAGATCGGAGGTCAAGGTTGCGGTGCCCTTCACTATCAATACGATGTCCTATCAACAACTACAAACTTGATGGATCTAGGTCCTCCAACTTGAAAGGATGAATGGTTGCTCATGACCAGTACATGACCCTTATCCTTATTCATTTAAAGGTCAAAATGCCGGTGACCTTCACTATCAAAACGATCCCGGATCCAGAACATCTACATGCAGTCCGGACTTCCCATGGTATAATATATGTGTTATACTTTTTCTTGTTATATTTCTTTTAGGTAGACGTCATCATAGAGTCCACAGCCTGTCCGGTCATAGCACAATTAAAGAGGAAAGCATAGTGGCGAACTGTAAATGGGTCCACCAGCAAGCATGCAGTGCGTTGCAAAATGATAGGGTCATAAACTCTTTTGATAAACTTTTTAACAAGTCTAACAAAGATAGTATGAAAGTGATCATGACCAAGGATCTTACGAAGTTTGTAAATCACGTCACCATAGAAGTCAGTTTGTGATAGTTATTGTCGCAGAAAAGTTTTTAAATGGAAAGAAGATACCAACAATTTGTCTATAAACGGTATGTTCCATACCTGACTAAAATATTATCTAATAGAAAAATAAGGGATTCACAAACTTCATGGCAAGTCCACATAGTGTAATTGTCCAAAATGTTGTTATAAAAATCGCTTTAATATTGTTACAGACCAAAATGTAGTATTTTCCCTAGCAAAATTTTTTGAATGAGAGCAAGATATGGTTGTGTAGTAAAGTTGTAAATACTGTATAAGTACTTAGAGATGAAGCTTGACGGTTTAGCACAATATTGTTTTAACGTGATCTTTAACGGAAGTAAGACAAGATGTTAAACGTTTGGAGATATTTGTAGTGGTGCAAGAACTACAGTTGTAAATAAAATGGGTTTTATATGGTTGTTTGTGTAATTTGGGAATCCAGTACATCGTTGAAAGTCTGTTTTGCTTTTCGTCTATTCCAGCCTTGAAAATCCTGCACTGCGTGATATGCGTCGAAACAACATTATCTTCTGTAGATTGCTCTGGAGTATACGAATTAGTACTCCCGAGTTCCTGAGATAAAACATGGACGTAATGAAGGCGTCAAACAATAATTATATTATTAGCTGCTTTATCAGCAGGAACTAAAACAAACTTATTATGAAATTCCTGGATTCCCGATTTTAAATAACGAAACGAAAACCTAGGTCTATGGGGAAGTAGGGAGTGGTTAGCTGTATAGAAGTTAATAAGAGTATCTATGATGTTAAAAATAGTATTTTTCCAAGTAGAAAGGGAGTTAGGGTCAGCATTTTCTTTACGACACCATTTAATACTAAAATCCACAATGGATTGGTCAAGCTGACCACGACATGCATTAAAATCAATCATAGAAGGCAATCTATACTTCGGACCTTTAGAAAACAAATGCCGAATACGTTTATCTATAGTATCAAAATTACCAGTAATGACATGACGGGCCGGATCATAGCAAAATTTAGATGTTCTACACTCGCATTCCTTAGGAGTGTTATTTACTATATCAAGATCAGACACTATTTTGTTGTAGTTGAAAATCATATTTCGAATCGGGTTTTTTGTACTCATAACAAATTATAGAATTTTCGGAATTTCTGAAATATTTAGAAAATTATCTAGAAAAATACTTGGTATATCAATAAAAAGGTCAATGCCCTTATTAAGATAAAGAATATTTGGAAAATGTCAGACGTGATCCGACTCCTTGTCAATATGGGGTCGGAGAACATGCTGCGTATAGCTTTGAATTATGGAAGCAGTGTTATACCAAGTTATGTTCGAATGAACATTTTGTCTGCTTCCTCGGCAATCAGCTTAAGTGAAGAAATAGATAGAGATGTGAGACAAGAAAGCATCGAGTGCTTTCCAGATTGTTTAAAAATAGTATGTAAATCAGCGACTGACATAGTAATACGTGATTTACGTTTGATGTTACCATACGTCTACAACCATGAGACCTAGATTCACGCTTTCGAATGGAAAATATAGCAAAAAAGTCAATATAAGGCTCTTTTGAAATATATCCTTGTTGATAAATATTATCATTAAGGCCCAGTGTAAATGGTGTCTGCAAGTTTTTAGTTCCGCTATATGTCTGGCTTTTACTTTATGATAATGATGCAACCAAAGTTTTTGGTTGCATCATTATCATAAAGTATACATTCAACAGGTTGAACAGTGACGTTACTAAAGCTATGACTTGACTGACGAAAGTGTTCGTACGGGTAATTCTTTAACTTTTTAGGATTGCCTGCATTATATTTATGCTCACAGAATCGAACTTTTAAGGAACGACCTGTTTGTCCAACATATTGTACACCACAACGTGATGCATTTCAAGTCAAAACATAAATGACGTGAAAAGTACGTCAATCAACATTTGAAACTAGAGATATATTAAATGTTTTACCATTAACAGTTGATTTAATGGTGAACTTGCAAGACAAATAATTTCAACAAATGCACCTCTTAGCATTACACTTACTTATAGAGGGAAACACTCTGCGTCTAGATTGAATAAAACGATGTTTGAATGGAGACGTAACGTGTTTTTTTCTCGAAACAGGTGATCCCAGACGTGTAAATGAAACTTTTGAGCCGTTATTAAAAATCCTGGTAAAATTATTGGAAGGAACATGGAATGAGGTTGCCGAAATAAGATTTAAAGGTGTAAGACGTACAAATGGCTTAGATCTAAGAAATGTAGAGTTATTATGTGGAATTTGTGTAGATAACGCAAAGTGTAACCGAAGAGGAGAAATATTTATTTTAAGTGTATTCGTTAACGCGGATAAATTTATCCGGTAGAGCAAGAAATGCACGTCCGATGCTGCCTTGTTTCCTCTGTCGCTCTTTCAGCTGCACTGATGATACAATTCATCCCCATCACGAACAATATCACTGGTCATAATCATTTTCTCCAGTGGCTATTATTTTGTTGTTTTTATTCTCTCACAATTCTGACCGATAAAGAACATATACTACCCATGAGTGGGTACATAGTAGTGCTTCAGGCAAACATCGATACTTTCGTGTGGAATATATATATATATATATAAAAATAGGTGTTGGAAATATCTAACAATACTACTGTAAGGTCTCTGTTGTACTGAGAACCTGGGTATACCGCTTTCTATGCAGATGTGTTGACAGCGAGGTAAACAAACATTCGTATGTAGTTAATTATAACACGATTGTCTATACACATACCAATGCATAAACAAAAGGCAAACAAAAGTGAGTAGATATGTATACTATTTTAAGAAAATTAGTTACTCTGTGGCAAAATAAATATATGAACGTTTTTTAACGGCTCCTCAACACAGTATAGGTCATTTAGAAATGGGAATAAGAATAAGAATCCAGGAAATTGCTTTCTTCTTACTAACGAATATATTGTATATGGTTATTTCTGAAATGTTACAGCAGTAACGGTAGAAAACAAAACATATAAACCATGATATTATTTGGCGAAGCAGTGTAAACATATGATGGTTGCGGAAGGGTTTTTCTATAAAACGTGATGGTTAAAAATAAAAGTAGAAACTACTGTTGCTACTGCTGCTATTGCTCTACCGCTGCTACTGCTACCTCTTATATCTTCGCCGTACGTGCACCCAGCGCCATGACACTTTCTTTACGTCCGTGTCTTGGTTAGATACTGGTACTGCTGTCACTGCTGCTACTGCTGAGAGTTGTGTATAAAACTTTAAGGTTAAAAAGAGAAACTAACCGCTACTATGACCAACTGCTACCATGACCAACTGCTATTGTTGTTACGCTAACAATAGCTACTGCTACTGCTACTGCTGCAAATGCTAGTTGTAGCTACTGCTACTGCTGCTAATACTAGTAGTAGCTATTGTCACTGCTGTTATTGCTCCTACTGCTAGCAGTAGTTTAAAACGATAGAGAACAAAACATATAAGCCATGATATTACTGGGCGAAGCGGTTGTGTAAACATATGCTGGATGCGAAAGTGGTGTGATGGTGGGAAAGTAGAAACCACATACTTGCGCAAAGAAAATATTCTTGCGATGAGTATATCTATTGAGATGGTGCTCTACTACATACTGCTACTGCTGACAGTAGATACTGCTACTGCTGATACTGCTGGCAGTAGTTAGCAGTAGCAGTAGCATTAACAAACATATGATGGTTGCGAAAGGGGTTGTCTGTTAAACATGATGGTGGCAAAGTAGAAACAACATACTTGCGCAAAGAAAACATAATTACGATGACTATTGACTCTACTGCTGGCAGTAGTTAGCAGTAGCAGTAGCAGTTACAATAGAAGTAGCAAACATATGATGGTTGCGAAATGGGTTGTCTGTTAAACATGATGGTGGGAAGTAGAAACAACATGCTTGCGTAAAGAAAACATAATTACGATGACTATTGACTCTACTTCTGCTACTGCTGCTACTGCTGACAGTAGCTACTGATACTGCTGCTACTGCTGGCAGTAGTTAACAGTAGCAGTAGCAGTAGCAATAGCAGTAGCAAACATATGATGGTTGCGAAATGGGTTGTTTGTTAAACATGATGGTGGGAAGTAGAAACAACATACTTGCTCAAAGAAAACATACTTACGATGACTATTGATTCTACTGCTGCTACTGCTGGCAGTAGTTACTGCTACAGCTGCTAGTGCTGGTAGTCGCTACTTCTACCGCTGCTACTGCAGTCAAAAGTCATCGTAAGTATGTTTTCTTTGCGCAAGTATGTTGTACTGCTGCTACTGCTACTGCCAACTTCACGTTCATTAATATTAGGTATCTTAACTCCAATTATTATTTTCTGAATGTCTCGCGTTGCTTGATAGTTGGTCATACGTATTGTTGGTATTGATGGACAGCACTTAACGCTAACTTTACCAAGGTATAGATCATATTTTGATTTATTTTCATAAAACTTAAACTTGGTTAGGTAACGTAACCTTGTTTATAACTTCAATTAACTTTTTCTGAGTGCCGCCTTTCTTTGTTTGATAGTTAATCATATGCGTTGTTGGCATTAGTGCTCATCACTTAACACCAATACTACCAAGGTCGATGTCATCTTTTGCGTTATTGTCACAAAACTTAGCCCTGGTTAGATAACTTAACCTCAGTTTTCTTCTGAATACCTCATTTCTTATACTTGGTCATATGTTTTGTTGTCATTAGTAGACATTACTTAACACCAGTATTACCAAGGTGAAAGTCATATTTTCCGTGTGTTTTGTTTTCGCTAAAACATAACCTTGATAGGTGATTTAACCTGAGTAAACTTTTTTCTGATTACCTCACTTTAGTTTGTTTGATAATAGTTCATATGTATTGTCATTGGTGGCAGAGACATCCTCAGGTCGAGGTCTTGAATAATTTTAGATCACTTGAGCCGATGGCCCAGAGGCTTCGGCTCAGAGATGAAGTAAACTATTGGGGTCACTCTTCGTCCGCTTTTCGCCCATCGTAGACTTTTAGTTTAAATAACTTCTCAGAAAACGTTTGACCAAATCTCACATGCGAAATGATTCTGGATGAATAACGAATATCGAGTTTTTTGTTTTTCGATATTCAAAATGTTGTTGTTGAATAACAAATCTCGAGATTTTTGTTTTTCGACATTTTCGAATCTCGAGTTTTTTTCTTTTTCGATATTCAAAACCTATTTTTTGCATAACGAATCTCTAGTTTGTTTTTCGACATTCAAAACTTATTTGTTGAATAACGAATCTCGAGTTTTTTGTTTTTCGATATTAAAAACCTAATTGTTGAATAACGAATCTCGATCTTTTCGTTCTTTGATATTCATTTTTTTTTTGGTTGAATAACGCATCTCGAGTTTTTGTTTTTCTACACTCAAAATGTATTTGTTGAATAACGAATCTCGAGTTTTTTGTTTTTCGATATTAAAAACCTAATTGTTGAATAACGAATCTCGATCTTTTCGTTTTTTGATATTCAATTTTTTTTTGGTTGAATAACGCATCTCGAGTTTTTGTTTTTCTACACTCAAAATGTATTTGTTGAATAACGAATCTCGAGTTTTTTGTTTTTCGATATTAAAAACCTAATTGTTGAATAACGAATCTCGATCTTTTCGTTTTTTGATATTCAATTTTTTTTTGGTTGAATAACGCATCTCGAGTTTTTGTTTTTCTACACTCAAAATGTATTTGTTGAATAACGAATCTCGAGTTTTTTGTTTTTCGACACTCAAAACTTATTTTTTGACGAATCTCGAGTTTTTTTGTTTTTCGACATTCAAAACTTATTTTTTGAATAACAAATCTCGATTATTTTCTTTTCGATATTCAGATTTGAATAACGAATCTCGAGTTTTTTGTTTTTCGACATTCAAAACTTATTTTTTGACGAATATCGAGTTTTTTGTTTTTCGACATTCAAAGCTTAGTTTTTGAATAAGGAATCTCGATTTTTGTGCTTTTCGATATTCAGATATTTTTGTTGAATAACAAATCTCAGTTTTTTGTTTTTCGACATTCAAAACTTATTTTTTCATTAACGAATCTCGAGTTTTTTGTTTCTCGATATTCAGATTTTTTTTGTTGAATAACGAATCTCGAGTTTTTTGTTTTTCGACATTCAAAACTTAATTTTTGAATAACGAATCTCGAGTTTTTTGTTTTTCGATATTCAGATTTTTTTGTTGAATAACGAATCTCGAGTTTTTTTTGTTTTTCGACATTCAAAACATATTTTTTGAATAACGAATCTCGAGTTTTTGTTTTTCGATATTAAGATGTTTTTTTGTTGAATAACGAATCTCGAGTTTTTTGTTTTCCGATATTCAGATTTTTTTTGTTGAATAACGAATCTCGAGTTTTTTGTTTTTCGATATTCAGATTTTTTTTGTTGAATAACGAATCTCGAGTTTTTTGTTTTTCGATATTCAACTTGAATATCGAATGTCGAATATCGAATAGCATGTTAACTTCAGCCCGCCTATTTAACCTCAATGCTCATAGCCTCATATGCTCAGGACCGCCATGTTTTCGTTCTCATCCGAAGACGAGATTAGAGGCCCTCCCAGGGGGTCCATGTTCCCTTGTTCCCTGAAAATATGACCCAAAGTTCCCTTTTTCCCAAAAAATATTTTGCTTTGTTTCTCAAAAATAGTTTTCCAGTGTTCCCTTATTCCCCAAAAGTATTACCAATGTTCCCTTGTTCCCAAAAAAATAAAAGGCCATACTCGCTTGTTCCCCAAAACCACTGGGAGACCTCAGGCTAAGGGAAAATGTCTTGCACAAGAACTCGCTCAGTGGCACCGCTGAGGCTTAAAGCTGAGCCCTCCGGTTACAAGTCGAGCTATCACTTGAACTGGGCCACCCCTGTCCCCCATGGAGAAGTGAGTATAAATGGTAAACATATTTGAAAAAGTCCTCACAGAACACAGACACTATATTTACGATACAGATGATAATATTAAATTTACAAACTAAACTATTCCCGCCACATTCGATGATATCATACAAGTTCAAATTATGCACACACCCACTTAACAACGCGCATGCGCTTTTACTCTGCGCACGCAACATTGACTTATTTCCCTATCGACGGATTTCTGTGAAATCGGACTGCTGAATAAACCTAAAATAAAAACGAGTGTTGCATACAAGGGAGATATTACGATAAGGTAAGATAGACTCTTAATATCTTTGATTTGATTTTCTAAATATATCATAATTCTCTAATTTTATCTCTATTAATTGACATTGATAATTAAACTGAAATTGAAAGAAAGCGAAAGTGCAAAGTATTTTTTGGTTAACTCGTTTTTACTAGTATTGCCAGAAGTCTTTGATTATTGAGATACATAAGGCATTTTTATATATACAAATAAAATAAATAATTTAAATAACGTAATAGTAAAGCTTTCAGTTTATTGATTGCTAAATTTAGTAACGCTTTGGATTTACCTGCTCTATTAATAGAAAAGCACACCCGTCCAATCCCGTCATTTTTCGTGATCCCGCAAGCAATGTACGTGATGTTGCGAATGGTTTTGGGCGGGTGTTCATGTTTATTTTGCCTTAATTATAATAAGGAATAATATACATCTGTAAATTCTGTAAATTGATTATCATACTCGTACATTGATTGCATTTCTATTTCATATTATGTATATATCATAATATATTTCCGATTTATCCCTTACATTTTATTTATATCTTGATTGGTTTCATTTTGGGTGCTTTTTTACAGCTGACACATTTCTGATATGTTGTACGCTCCGTTTAGAAGGAAATAAAGAATATATGCATTGCTTTGCTTTAATTGATTTCAGAACGTGTGCAAAATAAAATGAAATTAAAATATACTTAAATAAAAGTCTTTCAGACGAAACACAGATTAGTTGATTTCATACTTGAATACTGTCCTCTATTCCACTTCATGGTAGTAACTAATACGGGCTCAGTCATATTTAAAAACCTATTATGTTGATTTATGGGCATATAATTGGGCCATTATTAACGCTTTAAACACACTCATTATCAGCTAAAACATCTAGTGTGGACCGAGGTACTGGTTAAGGCATGGGTTAAGTCATCAACATTGTATTAGTGTTTTTAACTTATCTGAGCTGAAAAGGCTGTTTGGTTCCCTCGTCGTCCGTTGTCCGTCCGTCGTTAAGTTTTGATTTCAAATGGGAGTATGAATCACCGTTTTAATCCAAGCTTTAAACAACCTTTTTTCTCAGAAAGTGCCGATTTTGATTAAACTTCAAATGGCTAGATCAATGGCTTTCATATATGTTAAACTATGGTCAACGCAACCTTCAAGATGGCCGCCGTTACCTATAATAGTTAAAACCTTAAACGTATGCTTAACATATTTTGCCTACACATGATTGATAGGTAGAAGAGAATCAATCGTGTTTAAATGAAAATGGTCCCACCCTTGGAGTCCACAGCTTGTATACTAGTAAATAGATTTGACAACCGCATGTACACTTGATCTCAAGTTCATTTCATGCCCATCGTTGTTTTGATTGGATGTGTGTATGTCCATATTATTCCGTGCTGAAGTTATTTTTCTGTTATTTCAGTGTTTCCAAAAAGAAAACAAATCAAACAAAAAGACTAAGCATTACTACAGTTTACACGTGACCATGGACATCACCTAGCCCGAAAGCTCTGCATTGTACCGGAGTTAGAGAGTATAATAGGTAACCCAATATGTATAAAGATACGCATAAGATATAGTTATATTAAAGAAGATAGCAAACTACAAACTTATATAAGAATGTAATTGGAAATATAATGTATTGGCTTACACGTGGTTATACAGCTTTATAATTTAACTCTACTGGCCGCAACCCACGATATTGGATTTCACAACATTTGGCTTGTTTCAATAAGATATTGATTAACAATTGACGCGTGCATTACAGGTCGTACAGACTTCAATGAAATTCAGCTTGTTTACGCAATAACCTTATTAAAGGGACTGGAGGTGATCTGGGAGCATTATGAGTGTAAATCCAAATAACGAACACATACATCATAATGGGTTTCAGATCCTTATTCAATACGAGTATGCACAAATTCTAAGACCCATTTTGCATTCGATTTTAATTATTGTTTGGTCTTGACTACACGACTCGGACAGTGTTGGTATATACATCAATAATAGTAATTCATTTGGTGCTTTAAGGGTCTTATACATTATTGTTTTGTGATAAAAGTACACGTTATTTGAATTATATGTTTAACTGTTAGGTCATAATCGCCATTTAAATTAATATATATACATTAATATAGCAACAAAACGAAGTTGTAGAGTTCGAACATTTTTTTATAATTTACTGGAATGTAATATATGGCTTAATTTAAGACAAATGGACATTTCATATGAAACTGAAAAACACTATGAAGGATGCATACCATCTTCGGGATGGCTCAAATTTCTGTACTATTGACTTTTGTTTTAAATATTGAGTTCTGCTCAACCCGGGGGCTAGATGGCGTGAAAGGTAGCAAGCACTTTTCACTACCGTTCATGAAAAGTCTCAATCAAGCCGAGACTGCAATCTTTTTTTGTATTATCAAGTTCGACGATTTCCAAATTACTCTTTTCATACCTTTTTATTTATTTATAATTGGATTCAACCAATCACTCTTCTGGATCGCCTCCAGTGTCTAATAGTTATGCGGTCTTGAGTGCTTTAACAATGAGAAAACCCCACGATTACGAGTTTAATAATGGTATCTCACATTTTCCCAATTGTGTGATCGTAGAGATCATGGATTGGATGAGTCCGAAAACGAGAATAACACATCCCACACTAACGATGTTGCAATTTTATATTTTGTGGCATGGGCGGCATAGCATGAGATGGCCCCTACGCGTTCGATTCAGGTACAATTTGTGAGAATTGACATGTAGGCGTAAATATTGTCGGATTTTGAAAAACGGAATGTGTATTGATTATTTACATGTGACAGTGGCAGTAGAGCGTCCTCATGCCATCATGAGATTCTTTTTGCCTCTTAGAGTAATACATTTTGATGTAAGATATAATGATTTTATATCTAAATGTTATGAGATAAAGTATTTACATTTTACTATTAGAGTGATACAATTGGTTTCAACGGCCAAAAACTTACTAGTATTCTGTCTCATACAGTATTTTAGAAGTCGAGTTCTACATACACGAAGAAAGGAGAATATATACTATTACTTGAAACTGACAGGACCACCATGGACGTGACATAACCATTTGGGACTTCCACTGCACTTTAAAAAAGGTTTGTATAATTATTGCTAAGGCAATTATCGTGCCTTGTACTAACATGCTTTGTTTCTTAATAAAGGTGGCTTGTGTATTTGTAAAGATTAAAACCAGAGTTGATTTATTCTCATTTCATGAATATCAACTAAAACTAAAACAAATCATCAGACTTTGAAAATTATTTGCAGAGAGCTTATGTTGTAACTTATAACCATTTGGGACGTCTACTGTCCTTTAATAAAGGTAGGTGTAAGTATTGGTAAGGGCAAAAATGTCTTGCCGTGTGGTAATATGTTTTGATTCTTAATAAAGGTTAAAGGTGCATTGTGTATTTCTAAAAATTAATACAAAAGTTGCTTTATTCCTATTTGATGAAATCTACTGTGCACACACTATCAACTAAAACAACAATCAGGCTTCCCCTTAATAGAAATACACATAACGGTCTCTGAATATGCTCATTTAGACATAAACTAAAACAGCTGACGAAGCACTCGGAAGCGTTACAACTTAAAAGAATTACGCTAACAAATACACCGAATAAAATTAACTGTACACACTATGCCGAATAAATATGCGTGTACTAATTACGCTGTATCCCAAGCACAACATAGGAAGTGTACAGACTCAATTGGTTTATTTATATAACAGGTAATGTTTATTGTAAACACGTACAAGAGTTAAAAAGTCAGCGTGCCTTTTTAACGAAGCGTATGTTTCCAATATGTTGTTTATATTAACGGCTGGGTACATCGGGGGATTTAATGCAAATTTGACGGTAATAGTATACACAAATAATTGACACAAAGTCTCTATCATCTCCGTTAAGGTTAACAATAAGCATATTCTGACCTAATTATACATTATTAAATCACTAAATTTACAGACTGAGTAAATTATAATTGTAGAATGATTGTGCCATACAGATAAAAAGTAAACCGGACCATGGTGACTGCTTTAAGTGATGTCTAGTCACCTAAGCTAGAGAAGAAAAAAGAAACATCTCTTGTTGGATTGAGTCGAAATGGTACTAGAAGATCAACTAATTAGCCCTCCGTACCGAAACTGGGTCAGATCGGGACTGGCGCTCAAATACTTGAAAGAGGGATTACAGAATGTTGTTGACGACGAAGTCAAGAGTTTGCAGTCATCTTTCCTTAATGATATTGGTAAAACATTAAGCTTGACGTCAGTACTCTGTGGCCAGTGTACGACAGAGAATGTATTGCCATGCCCAACAAGTGGTATCTGCTCCAAAAGGGGGAGACACTGTACTTATCATGATAAGCGTGATCCTACCAAAACACCCAGCGCATGTCCCAAAGGAATTTGCAATAGCATATATCACAAGATCATCACGCAGCATCGTTATAGATCGCCATGTTGGAAGAATACCGATGCTTCAAAATGGTGTACTGACCATTGGGAGATCGCCAAATGTTTTATTCCGGAGGTAGGCTATAAGGACAAAGTCGCCGCTTCGGACACGGATTGCTCTGGCATTCTCAATGTGGCCATAAATGGGTTATTTATGCAGAATGTCTTTGATACACCAATAAATCCGCCAGCTGATATCATAAGCAAGGTAAGTTGTCTTCAAAACTAGTATGAACTTTAAAAATCATAGTGAAATAATATAAGAATCATAGTAAAAGATAGATTAAGGAGCCGTCAAAAGAGCAGGTCATGCAAAAGAACGCTAATTTTATAGGAAAATAATTCCTATCATCAATGTGAAAAGGCATTTAACATTCTATGACGTGTAAATGTGTTATATACGAGAATTAATCCTCCATTGTTGAAGATTGTAATTGTTCACATGCAAACACTTTGTTTACAGAACCGTCGAGCGCGAAACGCCATCATGCACTCTTGTAATTTAGAAGTTACAGATGTCCAGCTGGGAGACTATATTGACGACATGGTTTCTCTCCTCAGTGATAAAAACAGATTGTTGAATCACCCGGATGCAGTTAATGCAATGACAACACTTATCCAGGTAGCTGTGCTGATAACATATGTGTTAAGTTAGTTATATATAACGTTATTTAAGCTGTACGCCTATCAAATAATGAAACATATCTTCTTGAATTTGTTTGATTTACGAAAGCATTAGCAAAGGCAACCACTTAAACTCTTTGCAATTCTAATAGAAGAGGTTTTATAGAACGATTTTTAAAGCCTTAAATCCACTTACACCGGTGCTAGGGATATTTGATATCGTAGCATTATTAATTATTAATTATATAATACTGATACATATGTTTTCGTAACATATATCCATGTATTTAGGTAGATGGTCTTAGTAGAATGGTCATGTCTTCATTAATGTCTAACAAAACTATGCTGTTATGTTTATTTACATATAATACAATGTTTGAATCGTTTCATATAGATTCGTTCTCTTCATTTTTGTCTAGAAAACATCTGTGTTTTCTTTAGCTGAATAATGTTCTCTAAAACGTAATATAGTCAGTAGACTTATTACTTGTCTTCTGGGATCATCAGGTCCAATATTTGTAGCTTTAAAGAAGAATACCGCTTAATCTGGTGCTAGGGGGCGTGAAAGATGTTGTACCTTATATTACCTCTCATGAACTATCAGACTCAATAAAACCAGGACCCGTCTATATTACGTATCTGATTCCCTGATAAAACCGAGTGTTCTACCTTTCTCTCTTGTTTGTGTTTGTTACTTCCATGGGATCCCTTTTTCAGTATTTATTAGTCTCTATCTATTCAGAACAAACCAACCATCTATTCCTTGCAACATACTGTGTGAAATAAGCACACTTCTCCTGTAATGATTCTTAGTGTCAAAATGTCGTCTAAAGACTGCGTAATTTTAATTGCCCAATTCTGTTTTGTAGCTGAAAAGCAACACTCTAAACATTACAACTAGCGATGAGTACGAAATTCGCCGAGAAGCGTTGAATGCTGTGAACGAAAAGAAGCAAGAAGCACTGCAAATAATAGATACGAGACTTTTGGAAAGCATGGATACAATAAGCCGAAAAGAAGATGATGTCACACATTTCATAGATGAGAAAAAGACTGAAGCCAGAGATGCCTTAGTGAAACTCTGCGATGAACAGAACCAACAGTTACAGAATATCCGAGATACATTTGCTGCTGACATAGACAAGCGTATAGCAGACTCAGAAAAACGGATGGAAGATGTTCTACAGAGCAGACTAGATAGAAGGCTCGACGAGTTTTGTCAAGAAAATTTAAATGCTTTACAGGAACAGTTCCTAGAAATGCGACAGGTTAGTTGGTAAAAGTTTATTTTTTCCATAAGTAAGTTTGATCATCTGTTGCAAAAATAAATTGATTATGAGGTGCCATGTAAGTAAACTTTATTTCTGTTTTATAAATAAATCGACAGTAATCGTAAATCAACCTTAAGTATGGCGTATGTATATGTATGCATGCATGGACGTTTTGAACGCTCGTTCAGTCACGACTGTGTCTGCTTATGGCAGGGAGCTCAATGCTCAACTGTACGGTGTTGCCACACTCAGACACTGGAATATTACGTCGTAGAGGCATGCCAGAATACCCAACCGAGTCACACATCATACTGAAACCGGATTAACCAGTCCTAGAACTACACTTATATACTGAGCGTCAACCAAGGAGCTAGTATTTTTATGACGGTACTGGTATCTCCTTGCTTGCCATTCAGTAAATAAGTGTACTGCTAGGTCTGGTCAATAAGCCGGGTTTCAGTATTATATGTGACTGGGTGGTTTCAGTCTTATATGTGAGTGGTTTCAGTATTATATGTTCAGTATTATATGTGACTGGGTGGTTTCAGTATTATATGTTCAGTATCATATGTAACTGGATGGTTTCAGTATTATATGTGACTGGATGGTTTCAGTATTATATGTGAGTGGTTTCAGTATATGTTCAGTATTATATGTGACTGGGTGGTTTCAGTATTATATGTTCAGTATTATATGTAACTGGGTGGTTTCAGTATTATTTGTGACTGGATGGTTTCAGTACTAAATGCGATTGGGTGGTTTCAGTATTATATGTGACTGGTGGTTTCAGTTCTATATGTGACTTGTTGGTTTCAGTATTATATGTAACTGGGTTGTTTCAGTATTGTATATGACTGGATGGTTTCAGTATTATATGTTACTGGGTGATTTCGGTATTATATGTGACTGTGCGGTTTCAGTTATATATGTGACTTGTTGGTTTCAGTATTATATGTGACTGGGTGGTTTCAGTATTATATGTTACTGGGTGATTTTGGTATTATATGTGACTGGGTGGTTTCAGTTCTATATGTGACTAGGTGTGGTTCGGTGTGACCCGGCTGGAGAAATCCCGCATACGAGATTCCTTACCACTAAGTCTCCGTCACGGTATTTATGTATGAAGACCAGCAATTTTTTTTAATTGTATATATTTATTTCTGGTTTACTTTATTACCCGTTTGCTAATTTCCGTAATACAGTTTTGTTTATCAATCAGTTTAAAATGTATGATCATTTGACCGCCCAAACAAATGTTTATTTTACAAAAATGGACATGCTCGCCATAGAGTATCTAGTCAATAAAGTGTGATACCAAAGCAATAGTTAACACCAACACATGCGCATTTTATTTGTTTTCAAAGGAATGGCAAGCTGAAGTTACACGCTTACGGTCCGAGATGCAAACTCTGAATGATAAACATGCTGATAGAGTGGAACAGCTCCAGTGTTATCTGCAAAGAAAAGACAGTAAGTTCTATACATCTTGTTGTAGGTAAATAAAAGAAAACAGTGATACAAAGTATCACAAGCCGGTCAGAACAGTTACATAAGAAAACAGTAAGGTTAATGAATATCACCAACAGTGTGTAGATGCTAGAAATTTTTTTTTGTAATTGTCAACAATCAAAGCACATTTATCATGAAAAATTTGAGCACTAGATAAACTAGTCATCATAAGACAAAATGAACATATTTTTAATTTGGCATCTGTGTTGTATAATGTTATAATATGAATATGATATACAGACATAGTATGTGTAATGGATCATTAACTAGAATGTTGTTTCATGATTAGAATGAAATGAATTGGGAAAAGATCATGGTTAGAATATGAAGAATTGGTAAATTAGCATAGTTGTAAACAAAAAAAAGACAACTTAATGATAATATAATAACAATTGGAGCGTCTGTGAAGGTAATCTCAGTTTTTAGCAATGTAAATTTACATTAGAAGAAAGGGTTTAATGTTAGATGATTTTTATTATTGAAATCTGATTAGTAGTTCATGAGAATAATTAGCAGTGGAACAGACCTATTCAAACTCTTTAGAAGATGCTTCAGTTAAAGTTTCATCAATTCTGTTAAATGATTGAAGCGGTGTTGCTTATTTTAAAATCAGACAGAACCAAAAGGAGATACATATATAGCAAGTATACATACAGACAAGACAATCCTGCTGTATGCAAAAATCCCAAATGGCAAGCCGTTATTTTTAAAAGGAAACTATTTCTATTTAGTTCATAGCTCTTCCAGTCGAATACTACGTGATCAAATGCGATGGCGCATTTATCTATTGTCCGGGTGCCGTCCGCATGTCCCTAAACTTTCTTCAAATTACAAGATGTCTGCCGCGAAAAAAACAGATTAAATTAAGAGTGTTATCTCTTCTCCTTTAAACATGAAGTCATATCGTTACTTAAGTGATCGTCAAGACATGTAAAAGTTCCTAAATGAAATCAATTTTGATCACAGACGTTTTTAATGACCAGCAGCAAGAATCATTGTTATTTAAGTAGGAACAATTTCATATTTCCAATTCAAAACATTGACGTGATTTTCATGAAATGTGTAGTATATTTCTTTGTATATCTAAAGCGAATATACGACTTGCGCAAAGTCAACACGTATAAAAATAGAATCAAAATAGGAATATTTGCTGTTATAACGTCTTTTCTAGAATCGAAAGTGGCATTGACATGAGATTTGTATCAAAGTGATTGCCATTAAATGTAGTTGATCCAAAATAGAAGTTAGTTTAATCAGACTGCAAAGATATCCAAAATGTGTAATCAGACACTTAATAACTTAATATAATAGTTTGTTATCCCAACCGCCAGCTTTGATCAGATCTCCTTGATGGCTGCAGACGACCACCAGCTTTGATCATATCTTTAATATGGTTGTAGGCGACCGCCAGCTTTGCTCAGATATTTGAGATGGCTGTAGGTGACCACCCGCTTTGATCAGATCTTTTAGATGGTTGAGGCGATCGCCTTTGATCAGATCTCCTAGATGACTGTAGGCGACCGCCAGCTTTGATAAGATCTCCTAAATGGCTGTAGGCGACCAACAGTTTCGATCAGATTTTTTAGATAGCTGCAGGCGACCACCAGCTTCAATCATATCTCCTAGATGGCTGCAGGCATGCGCGAGCTTTAATCAAATCTCCTAGAGGGCTATAGGCGACCACCAGCTTTAATCAGATATTTTAGATGGCTGTAGACGACCACCGGCTTTGATAAGATCTCCTCTAGATGGCTGCAGGCGACCACCAGCTTTGACCAGATCTCCTAGATAGTTGCAGGCGACCGCCATCTTTGATCAGATCTCCTAGATGGCTGCAGGCGACCTCCAGCTTTAATCAGATCTCCTAGATGGATGTAGGCGACCACCAGCTTTTGTCAGATCTTTTTAATGACTGTAGGCGACCACCAGCTTTGATGAGATATTTTAGATGGCTGCAGGCGACCGCCAGCTTTAATCAGATCTCCTAGATGGCTGCAGGCGACCGCCAGCTTTGATCCGATATTTTAGATGGTTGTAGGCGACCGTCTTTGATCA
Organism: Cyrtodaria siliqua; assembly: GCA_037043455.1. Classification (NCBI taxonomy): domain Eukaryota; kingdom Metazoa; phylum Mollusca; class Bivalvia; order Adapedonta; family Hiatellidae; genus Cyrtodaria; species Cyrtodaria siliqua. Next base: position 97,718 of record JAWPHD010003780.1, read on the forward strand.
GATCTCCTAGATGACTGTAGGCGACCGCCAGTTTTGATAAGATCTCCTAAATGGCTGTAGGCGACCAACAGTTTTGATCAGATCTCCTAGATAGCTGCAGGCGATCACCAGCTTCGATCATATCTCCTAGATGGCTGCAGGCGACTGCCAGCTTTGATCAGATCTCATATATGGCTGCAGGCGACCACCGGCTTTGATCAGATCTCCTAGATAGCTGCAGGCGACCTCCAGCTTTGATCAGATCTCCTAGATGGCTGCAGGTATGCGCCAGCTTTAATCAGATCTCCTAGATGGCTATAGGCGACCACCAGCTTTTATCAGATCTTTTAGATGGCTGTAGACGACGACCGGCTTATATAAGATCTCCTCTAGATGGCTGCAGGCAACCACCAGCTTTGATTAGACCTCCTAGATAGTTGCAGGCGATCGCCAACTTTGATCAGATCTCCTAGATGGCTGCAGGCGACCGCCAGCTTTAATCAGATCTCCTAGATGGATGTAGGCGACCACCAGCTTTTATTAGATCTTTTTAATGACTGTAGGCGACCACCAGCTTTGATGAGATATTTGAGATGGCTACAGGCGACCGCCAGCTTTAATCAGATCTCCTAGATGGCTGCAGGCGACCGCCAGCTTTGATCAAATCTTTTAGATGGATGTAGGCGACCACCGTCTTTAATCAGATGTCCTAGATGGCTACAGGCGACCACCAGCTTTGATCAGATCTTTTAGAGGGCTGTAGGCGACCACCAGTTTTGATCAGATCTTTTAGATAGCTGTAGGCGACCGCCGCCTTTGATCAGATCTCCTTGATGGCTGCAGGCAATCAACAGTTTTGATCAGATATCATAGATGGATACAGGCGACCACCGCCTTTGATCTGACCTCCTAAATGGCTGCAGGCGATCAACAGCTATGATCCGATCGCAAGGATTGCTGCATGTGACCACCGCCTTTTATCAGATCTCCTAGATGGCTGCATGCGACCACGAACTTTGAACATATGTCCTAGATTGCTACAGGCGTCCATCAGCTTTGATCAAATATCCTAGATGGCCCCAGGCGACCACCAGCATATCAGATCTCCTATATGGCTGCACACAATCGCCAGCTTTGATCAGATCTTCTAGATGGCTGCAGGTGACCACCAGCTTTGATGCGATCTCCTAGATGGCTGAAGGCGACCTCAAGCTTTGATCAGATCTCCTAGATGGCTGCAGCGACAGCCAGCTGTGGTCAGATCTCCTAAATGACTGCAGGCGACCGCAAGATTTGATCAGATCTCCTAGATAGCTGCAGGCGACTGCCAGCTTTGATCAGATCTCATAGATGACTGCAGTCGACCGCCAGTTTTGATCAGATCTCCTAGATGGCAGCAGGCGACCACCAGCTTTGATCAAATCTCCTAGATTGCTGCAGACGACCGCCAGCTTTGATAAGATCTCCTAAATGGCTGTTTGCGACCGCCAGCATTGATAAAATTTCCTAGATGGCTGCAGGTGACAGCCAGGTTTAATCAAATCTGCTAGATGGCTGCAGGCGACCTCTAGCTTCGATCAGATCTCCGAAATGACTGCAGGCGACCACCAGCTTAGATCAGATCTCCTAGATGGTTGCAGGCGACCGCCAGCTTAGATCAAATCTCCTAGATGGCTTCAGGCGACCGCCGGATTTGAACAGATCCCCTAGATGGATGCAGGCGACCTCCAGCTTTGATCAGATCTCCGAGAAGACTGCATGCGACCACCAGCTTTGATTAGATCTCCTAGATGGCTGCATGCGACCACCAGCTTTTATCAGATCTCATAGATGGCTGCAGGCGACCACCAGCCTGCAGGCGACCGCCAGCCCAGCTTTGATCAGATCTCATAGATGGCTGCAGGCGACCGCCAGTTTTGATCAGATCTCCTAGATGGCTGCAGGCCACCACCAGCTTTGATCAGATCTCCTAGATTGCTGCAGGCGACCGCCAGCTTTGATCAGATCTCCTAGATGGCTGTAGGCGACCGCCAGCTCAAATCTCCTAGATGGCTGCAGGTTTCCCATTTTCAATTTCATTTGAAGGTTTGATTTGAAGGTTTGATTTGAAGGTTTGATTTGAAGGTTTGATTCAATCAAAGCTGAAAGTTCGACAATGAGCAAACTACAAACGTGCATTATGAAGTTATTGTCCTAGATAATGTCAAAATAAAATAATGTACACTCTTTTATGCATTTATTTTATTAAACAGCTTATGATTTTAATGTACATTCTTTTATGCATTACTTTTATTAAACTATTATTTCTGATTTGAACACATTTTATTTGGTGGTTTACTTTTATAAGATCTCAGAGTATATGGATAGTGAGAGAAATTCTTGCTGTTTAATTTGTCAAAACTAACAGAATTTGAAACTGTGCACGCCATAACTTAAGTAAAAGCTTCCGATTTTCACCAAATAAAATTTGAAGGATTTGTTTCAGTTACATCTTGGACAAACTTGCCAATAAGCAAAGTCGATGCATTTGTAGCAGAGTTAATGTCTTTGATTAAGTAAAATGTTTTGTTGTTTTTTCTCTTATAAAACTATTATTAAAATATCTTCAGCTTTGTGTGTTTATCAATCTATTTATGGTGCGACTCGCACAACATTTTGGGTCTTATGTTCGAGGTTATGTAATTTTAACTAGATAAACGATGTATTTCACACTAGTTGCAACAGCAAGGTCATACATGTGTTTACCTGGCTCATCACTACTTGTTTCATATTTAATTTTGCATTTGTAGAATGAATATGAATTGTCTTGTATAAAGTAATATTTTATAGCAATATTTTATCAATTTATAAAAAGGTCAGTCAAAATAGTTGTTTTAATAAACTTCTTTCTTCCTTTAAATAGCACCAATCAAACCAAAACTTGAAATAGCATCAATTAAACCAAAGTGGCACTCGTTTACATCTTGTTCAGATAAAAGAAAACACTCCGCGAATAGATAACCGTTGTCTCGTAGAATGGAATACAAATAGTACTTTTAAAGTCTGGTATATGCAATGGTATTCCATTTTCATGTAAAAGGGGTAGAGAAAATATAGACATAAATGTTTTCATCATAAATATAACCTTTGAAATGTACCCCTTTGCATTTATGTAAGACTTTTAAAATGAGAAAAATGGTCCTTTAGAAATCATGGCAATGGAACCACAGGTCCGCACTGCACCACACACAATGTATAAATTAAATATACAATGACACAACACAACGAATGGTGAAGACAGGCTTACCGACCTTTCCATGGTTATACGCCTTTCCATTTTAGTATCTTGGATTTTGCAAGACAATTAAATATATGAGAATAATCTCTGCGAATGTTATACATAAAAAAAACTGTTGGAGGATGAAAATTTTATAACACAATAGCGGATGGGTGACGAAAGACGGATGGGGGAGAGCCGATGCCCCACCACATACATATACAGAGATTATTACTAGAGTTCAATTATTCATAAAGTGCCCCACTGACACATTCTTGTAATATATAAGCATTTTACGATGTGTATAATAATAATAATAATAATAATAATAAATTCTTTATTTAAAGAAGGTTAACACATTATGACATACTATCAAGATATACACATCATATTTTCAATGCGGCCTTCTGTATATAAATTAACAAACATTTAGTGTTTTGTAACAAATACACTAACAATAAAAGCATTCAGTCTTCGACAAACACTCAGTTGTATTTGAATATAGAAGAAATCTTAGAAGTCTTACATAATGTACATATATATCCAAGCAAAAAAATAAAATAAATAATAATAATAATAATATCATTCATGTTAATGTGCATTTTGCAATAACCAATTTTATAATTATATTTAAATGACTGGATAGTAGGAAGAGAACGTATGTCGACCGGTATATTGTTCCAAATGTGTCGACCAAAGTCGCTAAAGGTGTCTTTCATGTATTTAGTTTGCGGTTTTTGTGTAACAAGATCATTTCGTGTAGCTGATCTTAGATAATACCTATTATTACATGAGAATGTCAAAAGTTGTGATATGTAATTAGGAGCTAGGTTGTTTATTGATTTATATATCAATACACCAGTATGATAATGACATCTGTTATGAAAAGAAAGCCACTGAAGTTCAATGAACATATCCTTAGAATTAGTTCGAAAAGGTTTGTTTAATATTATTCTAGCTGCTCTTTTTTGAATTTGATGTATTTTATCGTCTATTTTTTTGCTTTTACCCCATACAGTACAGCAATAATCAAATGTAGACATGATGTAGGCATTATAAAACATAATTTTCATATCATATGTTAAACAGTAAGATATACGTTTCAATAAGGCAATTTTAGAATTGAGTTTGGAACACATTTTGGTTATTTGTACATTCCAAGACAAAGTTCTGTCAACATAAACTCCCAGGACCTTTTGAACTGCGACATTTTCTATACATAAACTATCAACAGTTACTTTCAATATATCCACATCTTTGAGCTTGTGATTTGTTCCTATGACCATGCATTTAGTTTTCGCTGGATGTAATGACATATTATTCAAAATACACCACTTATTTTTAATATTCAAACGATCTTGAAGTCTATTTTGTACATCCAAAATATTTTAATCAGATTCGTATACTGTAGTATCATCTGCATAAATATCTGTATTTCCAGAGGTAGATGGGAATGCAATGTCATTTATGTACAATAGAAATAACAGTGGACCTAGTATTAATCCCTGAGGAACACCTGAAGTAACTTTAAGCATCTCGGATTTTAAAGTTTTTACCTTAATCAATTGTTTTCTATTCGAAAGATATGAATCAAATAATTTAACGGTATTGTCTGAAAAATGGTAAAGTTTCAATTTGTGTATCAATATTCTATGGTCTACAAGATCGAATGCCTTTCTTAGATCAAGAAATACAGCTCCTATTAATTTACCTGAGTCTATATCTTTTAACCATGCTTCTATTAACCGTGTCAGAGCAGTATGACATGAATGATATTGTCTGAAACCTGACTGGGTCTCGTGAATAACATTATACGTCTTGAAATAGAATAGTATTTGAATGGCTATATGACGCTCAAATATTTTTGAAATTGTTGGTAAGATTGAATGGAATGAAAACGGACGCTCCTGACTCTCGTGTCGTCTGAGTTACTCGTGACATTTTCATTACGGGAGTTCTATTTCGAGTGAAGCTACATTCACTTAAAAACAAACGAGTGCGCTCTCCCGCATTGAAAAACTCGTGGAAATTAAATACTGACATTTTTCAAAATCAAATGGTGAATCCTCATTTGAGCTACTGTGCATTTCAGGGTGCCTGGACGTCAAATATGAATCGAGATTGTTTTTATTACTTGCTATATGTTTTCATACCTGATATGGATGAATATATACGCTCCTGGATCTGTTTACAATCTTGCCATAGCCATCCGTTATGCTTTACAAATCCTAAAATTCATTTTAGACTCCCTTGATTACATTGTTAAAATTAAAACAACATGGCGCATTATTTTTAAATTTTGTCGTCTGCGCATGTCTGTTTCTAGGGTTCGGATGTACCAAGTAAAACGTAGGTTATGCAGGGTGGTGTTGTTGTTCAATGTTCAGCACCTCCAGAAATCGATCATACTTATCTTTTATTTTGGAACGAAAAACATTATATCTAGCAAATAGAAAGTTGATAAATAGTATACTGCCTTTGTATTTTATTAATTACACCACTATTGGTCAGCTGATTGTTTACGTCAACCTACCCTAGAAAAATGAAATGTTCCGCCGTCACCATTTTGGTTTTCGGCTGTCAATAATATTATATGTAAACAGTGGGGGTCAAAATGATTTTTTTGGCTTTGCGAAGCCTAGAAGATGGCTACGCGAAGATTGCAAACAGATTCAGGAGCGTCCGTTTTCATTCCATTCAATCATATCAGGTATGAAAACCTATAGAAAGTTATAAAAAAAATCTCGATTAATATTCGACGTCTAGGCACTCTGAAATGCACAGTAGGTTTCCATCGCGCCTCATGAAATTCCTTTGCTGCGATTCTCAAAGAACGTTATCGACATTGTTGTAAATTAAAGTTTTACAAATTAGAGAATAAATTATCGAAATCTCTTAAATGTTATGATATGCAATTGTTTTGAGGATTTATAATCAGTCCTAGTTTTAACAATCAATGGGAAACATGGACTGCTACGTTTATCATAGAAATGGATAAGGTGACGTTGACACAAATACATGTACGTAGAATAGAATAACTCTATTGTCCAATCATGGGCCACAAAGCTGGCATTATAATAAAATGAACAACATAATGAAACATAAAAAAGCGTAAATCTGATTAGCATAATAACAATATATTCTTATGGTGGCATATTTTTGCCACTAGATACCTAGATAATTATCACGATTATTTCGAGATAGTAGCATGAATCTTTCGAGATAATAATGAATTTTCACGAAAATCTTATAAAATTTGATTATCTAAATGTCATTAACTTATGATGTTAAATGCCACGACAATGCCCACTTCTGTCACCATGATAGTTTCTTATCAGGAATAGTTCGATACCCGTATCCGGTTGAGGGTAAAAGCCTTAACGTACAGTCAAACTATCGGAAATAGCAGGTGCTCTGGCATGGAGATTATAATGGCTAATAGTGTCTATGAAAGTGATCAATGATATGTATAATACTGTTTATATAATTTATGAATAAACAGACGTAATTTTATTTAAATCTAAAAATAAATATATAATGTTATAATATATATAAATAATGTTTCTATGGTGTAAACATTACAAAACATTTCCCGTACCGTACCGTACCGTACCGTACCGTACCTTACCGTACCCTACCGTGCAGCAACGTACATAATGTTCAACAACTTTCAAAGCGTATGTGTGACATTGACCTTGAAGGTAGGGGCCTTGTTCATAGTCGCGACACATCGTCTCATGATGGTGAACATTTGTTTATAGTATTATTGAAATCCAATGATAAATAAAGAAGTTAAAGCCCGGACACGAAACTTCAAGCAATGACATTCGAAGTACAAAGTGTCTGTCTGTCTGTCTGTCTGTCTGCCTGCCTGCTGCCTGCCTGCCTGTCTGTATGTCCGTCCGTCCGTCCGTCCGTCCGTTTATTTGTAAAGTTATAATTGTTGTGGAATTTACGTTATTGTGTACACTATGTCAGGTACAGCTTTGTGTTGTTTTATTTAATATTTTGTATACATTATATACTATATTTTATAATAATTTATATAAATTTAATCACCTTGATATTTTTACATCGTATGAAAAGTAGGCCCATACATAAATGGTAATCAGTTTGTTTTGACAGCGATATACGGTACGGTACGGCATCATTTACCCCCGACCAGGTTATTTTATAAACAGTCTATTTATAGATATCTAAACTGCCGCGAGACGGGAATTTTCGCGATAGCTATTAGGCATTATTAAGAAAACGAAAGATTAACTAGCTAGTAACGTGAATCTCCATGATAATTCGTCAACATTATTACGAAAACAAAATTGCAAATGTTTAAGATAATTCTTATCGCGTTAACTATTGTGCTAACGTGATGACAGAGTGGACAGTATCGCAGCTAGTTTTGTTAGAAAAAATTGTTTAAAATTAACGAGAAAAAGTAACGTTATCGCGAAAAATACACGATAAATTATCTAGCTATCTCGTGGCAGAAATATGCTACCGTATATTCTGATTAGCATAATAACATCTCCATAAATCCTTACAAACAATGTAAAGTATGTTTTTTATCTTCAGAACTTCAAGAAAGTATATGCAAAATGTACGCAAGACACGTATCAACCGTTCCTGTTTCACCACTGTTGAGCGAGGTAGTTGCAGATGTAAATACAGTTTACGGAGAACTTGTTATGCGAGATGACCTAATTAATGACACAGCTAAACGAGACATGACACAATCAACACAGACACAGGAAACGCAGGTTAAATCGTATAAAGACATTTTCAGTAAAGGCGATTCTAGCATACCTTGTACAAGAATATTTGTACTGGGAGATGCAGGAATGGGGAAAACAACTTGGAGTCTGAAACTTGTGAACACGTGGTTAAGTAGTTTGGACAAGGTGAACAAAGGTTTGGATTTAGACGATGAGAATGAGAAACTTATAACTAAATATGATTTTTTGTTTTTCATATCACTACGCCATACGAAGACAGAACGAAATATATCAGACATGATAAAAAAACAATTATTTATTGATAAACCGGAGTTAATGGATATCACACTTGAGGTACTTGAACACGATTCTGAAAAATGTTTAATTATTCTTGACGGTTTGGATGAATGGTCGAATCAGGACCATGAAACATACATTGATGAAACCGGACTTCCTGGTCAAAATGAAAGATACAAATACACAATATTAACCACAACAAGACCGTGGAAGCTAGAATCAATATGCCTAAAGGAAAAAGAAATCGATAGAGCTGTAGAAATCAAGGGTCTTGCCAGTGACAGTATTACTAAGCTAGCTACTAACATTGTACAAAGACTTAACCAAAAGACTGGGGAAAATAAAAGTAGTAAAGAGTGTTTACACAATTTGGAAACAACGGCGGACAAAATTATGAATGTGCCATTACTTCTTACATCACTAGTATGTCTGTGGTATGAAAATGATAGCATAGACAAATCATTGGTAAAAGTTTACAGTGGTTTAGTCGAGATTCTTATAAAATATGCCGAGGGAAATACACGTAAGATTAATAAGAAGGGCAAGCTTGTAAACAAGCTGGCAGACATCCCTACGTTGAATGACACTAAAAAGAAATGGTCTCTAGATATGCGTACTCTTCCAGACTGTCTCTCGAGTCGTCGGTTGTGTAAGACGTATGGGCCATTGTTATTGGCACTTGGTAAATTGGCATTCAATGAGCTCTTCTCGGATGACAAGGAATCGTGTCTCGTCTTTACCGAGGAATCAATAGAAGAGTTTCTAAACGAAGAAGAACTGGAAATAGCGCTAAAAATTGGCATCTTATCTCAGTCAAAACTCGTTGGCAATATACTTTCTAGAAAATTCAGCATATCATTTTTGCATAAAACAATGCAAGAATTCTTCGCAGCAGGGTATATGGTTTCTGGAGACGATACGAATAAAACAAAACATCTAGGTATTTATACAGCTTATTGTAAAACCATTGAAAATGTGTTTGAAATGGAACATTTAGTTTTATTTGTGTGTGGACTGTGTCCATCCATGGCGAGTGCTATATCGGAACATATATCAACTCTTCCTGATGATATTAAAAAAAAAAAATGTGGCACAGCGTTTTATGGAGCAACGTTTTTGCCGCCACTTGATCGGCGTGACGTTTACCGTAGTATGTCCAGAAGGTTACACCAATACCTCCTGAACTGTGACGAACAAAAATGTTTGGTGTCCGATACGGAAAGTCATATTTACATTAAACAACATGTGTTAAACTGCAACACATTAATTCAATCTCGGTGTACTGAAGAAAACAGTAAAACAATGACATATTTGCAAAAGCATGGAAAGCATATGCGATTTTCACTTACAAGTATTAATACTAAACCGACCGAGAGCATCGTGGAAATGTTATGTACATATTTAAAAGAAGTGCACACATTAAATGAGTTGACTATTGCAATAGAATATCCCTATATGTCAATACAATTAAATCAGCCGGATCATTGTTTTAGTATAAGTACCTTCATGACATTCCAATTTGCACTGCAAAGTATACAACATATAACTTGCTTGCACTTACAAGGAATACGAGTTATGGTTACAGACATGTCCTCCGAGCTTTTGTTGGATATGTCGAAACCAACAACATTAACAACTCTAAAATACCAAGATTCCAACATACCGCTGCGTGTATCAGCTTCTCACATAGAAGATATAGTAATGGAAGCTGTATCTGTAAATGTTTTCCAGGAAATGCTTCAAACAGTGAAACATTCACCGAGCCTTAAATCAATGAAAATAAGTCGATGCAAATCAAAAGAATATCAAGACTTGAGCATCGATTTTAGACACGCTAAAAGCTTACAATGTATAGACATACGCGAACTAAATGTTTCGTCACTGTGCATAAATACAACATACATACAAGAAGTGACACTGATAGAAATAAGAAATGAATTACACAATTTATTTACGTCCCTCGGACACTGCAGACGATTGTCAATGCTGCATTGTGAGTCGTTATGCTGTAAAGGAAACTTAGATTTATCCGAGAACATTGAACTGAAATGTCTTTGGCTTCTTTGGCTTGTTGATGTTATTGTAAACAACATAACATTGCCTAAAAACTGTATTCGTGAATTAAAACCGTATGTTTCAATTATACACAACATGCAGCACCAGTCACAGTTGGAGGAACTGAAAATAAGTATTAGTGAGGAGAATTTAGACCTGTCCAATTGTACCAAATTGAAAACCCTTAAACTCCTTTATATGCATGATACTGGTACCACCGTCACACCACCACGCGTAACATTACCATCATTAGGATGCCTAAGGGAAGTGGAACTTGAATTGTTTATAGAGGACACAAACGACAGTAATATTGGTGATCTGTTGAGTGATCTCCAGTATCAGGATCAGTTAGAGATTCTCACTATAGATTACATATCTATCGAGACACCTTGCATGTCTGAGGCAAACATACAACTGATGATAAGATCATTGAGCAAGCTCGGCATTTTAAAAGTGTTGAGTTTGGGGACTGTTGATTTTGCCAACCAAGGTCTAGTACTTTCGGGAAGTATGCGACAGTTGGAGAGGGTGGAGCTTGGTGACTGTACACTGACCCCGGTCAATTGGAGAATATTTGTAGAGAGTCTCAAACAACTGAAACAGCGACTTAGAGTGAAAATTACTTCAACGGACGACGACGTGTTAGACACTGAAACTCTAAATTTCATAAGAAACTATTCGCATGTTAGCTTACAAAAAAAAGAGTACGATATTAGGTTCGTGCAACACATTGAATTTGATACATGTTAAGTTCTGTCAAAAATACAATGAGGAGATGGAATACGGCACCTGTAGTTTGACACTGACAATATGGCACTTGCAGTTTGATCATAATGCATTAATGGCAAGACACCTGTAGTTTGATCATTATTGACAACACGGCACCTGTAGTTTGACACTGACCAAACCGAACCTGTAGTTTGATACTGACAACACGCCACCTGTAGTTTGATACTGACCAAACCGAACCTGTAGTTTGATACTGACAACACGGCAACTGTAGTTTTATAATGACAACACAGCACCTGTAGTTTGATACTGACAACACGGCACCTGTGGTTCGAGACTGACAACACGGCACATGTAGTTTGATAGTGATAACACGGCACTTGTAGTTAGAAACTGACAACACGGCAACTGTAGTTTTATACTGACAACACGGCACCTGTAATTTGATACTGACAACACTGCACCTGTAGTTTGATACTGACAACACGGCACCTGTAGTTTGATACTGACAACACGGCACCTGTAATTTGATACTGACAACACGGCACCTGTAGTTTGATACGGACAACACGGTTACTGTTATTTAAAACTGACAAAACGTAAGTTGATCGTGATAACAAGGTATCTGTAGCTTGATACTGACAACGCAACAAATCTAGTTTGATAGGACAATGCGGCACCTGTAGTTTGACATAGGCAAATTTGACACAGGCAAATTTGTCACATGCAGTTTGATACTGACAATACGGCACCTGTGGTTTGATAATGACAACACGACACCACATGTAGTTTGATAATGCCAACACGGCAACTGTTGTTTGATACTGACAACATGGCAAATGTAGTTTGATTCTGACAACACGACATCTGTAGCTTGATACTGACAACAAGACACCTGTAGTTTGATACTGACAACACGGCCCTTGCAGTTTGATATTGACAACACGGCAACTGTAGTTTGATATTGAGAACATGGCAGCTGTAGTTTGATACCTACTACACGACACATGCAATTTGATACTGACAACACGACACCTGTAGTTTGTTTGATACTGACAACACTATCTTAGTTTGATACTGACAACACTATCTGTAGTTTGATACTGACAATACGACACCTATAGTTTGATACCGACAACACGGCAAGTTTAGTTTGAACTGGCAATATGGTAACTTTATTTTGATACTGACAACACGGCGCCTGTAGTTAAATACTGACGACACGGCGCCTGTAATTTGATAATGACAACACAGCAACTGTAGTCTGATATTGAAAAAACGACACCTGTAGATTTATACTGACAACATGGTAACTGTATTTTGATAGGGTCAACACGGCGCCTGTTGTTTAATATTGACAACACATTACATGTAGTTTGATACTGACAACACGACACCTGTAGTTTGATACAGACAACATGGCAACACGGCGCCTGTTGTTTAAGATTAACAACACGACACCTGTAGTTTGATACTGACAACATGGCACGTATAGTTTGATACTGACAACATTGCACCTGTAGTTTCATACGGACAACATAGCATCCGTAAGTTGATCGTGATAACACGACACCTGTAGTTTGATACTGACAACACGATACCTGTAGTTTGATACTGACAACATGGCACTTTTAGTTTGAAACTGACAACACAGCACCTGTAGTTTGATACGACAAAACGCACCCATAAGTTGATACTAACAAAACGACACCTGTGAAGTAATACTGACAACATAGCACTCTAGTTTTATACTGACAACTTGGCATCTGTTATTTGATACTGACAACACGGCACCTGTAATTTGATCGTGATAACACGACACCTGCAGTTTGATACTGACAACACACTATCTGTAGTTTGATACTGACAACACATTATCTGTAGTTTGATACTGACAACACAGTATCTGTAGTTTGTAGTTTGATACTGACAACACATTATCTGTAGTTTGATACTGACAACACATTATCTGTATTTTGTAGTTTGATACTGACAACACATTATCTGTAGTTTGATACTGACAACACATTATCTGTAGTTTGATACTGGCAACACGACACCTGTAGTTTGATACTGACAACAAGGCACGTTCAGTTTGAAACTGGCAACATGGTAACTGTATTTTGATACTGACGACAGGGTACCTGTAATTTGATACTGACAGCACGGCACATGTAGTTTAATACTTACAACACGGCACCTGTAGTTTGATGCTGACATTACGGCACCTGTAGTTTGATACTGACAACAAGGCACGTTCAGTTTGAAACTGGCAACATGGTAACTGTATTTTGATACTGACGACAGGGTACCTGTAATTTGATACTGACAACACGGCACCTGTAGTTTGATGCTGACATTACGGCACCTGTAGTTTGATACTGACAACACAGCAACAGTAGTTTGATACTGACAATACGGCACGTATAATCATCCAAAAATACCTAATCAAAACAGACATATTTCCAAGTATAAATAGAACCGTGAAACATAAAAACGAAGACGTAAATACTTTGTGTTGGTGCGTTTTATGTGAAAACAACATTTTTCAAAATATATAGTACTATATTATTGCCCGTTAAGACCCGGTGTTTCGACTTATTTATCAATATTATTAAAAAAATATGCTATTTAACCACGAACTATCTGTATAGCGTTGTGGAAATACACAAAATAAATAATAAACGGGTGAAACGATTAAGAAGAGACAATGCATTTCTAAACTCAACACATAAATGTATACCGTTGAAGCACTTACAACTTAAATGTGGAAATTGTCGTGTTATTGTTTGTTATTAAGAAAGAGTCAAATATGGAAAATGTACTTTCGACCGAGAGAGCATCAAATATGAGGTTTTCTCAGAAATGAGGGTTTTCATAGACCTTCTCGAGGCTTACTGTTGATATATTATTATTATTTTCTGAAGTGTTACACTTACCTATGCAGCTAGATGTATGAAAACATGGGTACTTAATTAGTGTTTTATCCAATATGCATGCAAATGTACATTTTAGATAATAAAGAAGACATTTGAGTATTGGTCAGTTATATTTCTCCATTCCTCATTCCATTCTCAGAGCACACCATGTGATAGGTCTGGATAATACTACAATAGATGGCTTTTTACTACAACTGTTCGAAGAAACTGTAAGCTATTCGATTTAACCTGGCGTCGATGTCTCCGCTGGCGTTGGTTAACATCTCTGAAACTGTTTCATGGAAGTCAATGGAACCTTACAAATGTATATTGAGTTTCATGGAAGGAACTCAGACAGATCAATAGTGTCAAAGCTATGTTATGCATTTAAACATACCTTGTATTTTACTCTTTTTTTGATATACGATTTCTCATCTCTCATCGTATCTTAGATACCCTTCAAGGGATTCATTGAAACTTTGCACATGAATTCACTGTCATAAAAGGATCTCATCGACACAAATGCCACAGAAGTATGCCCTTTCTTTTCTTTTCTTTTTTAATCGTTTGTGATAAATTACTTTCGTGCATTGTGACAGATGGTCCGAATGTATTGCCCGTGACAAATTATCCTCCTGAATCGTCTCTGACCAACGTGTGTGATATATTACGCGCATTAATCGCCTGTGAAAAAAAAGGACATTATTCGCCCTCCTCATGTTTCGCTCGTGACAGACAACGCTCATGTGTCCGCCAATGAAAATAGGTACGCATATCGTACTGAACTAATTGTTAACTGGTCCTTATGTTATTGCACATGACAAATGGTTCTAATGTATCATACATTTAAAATTGTTCTTATGCTCGAACATGACAAATGATCCTCGAGTATCGCATATACAAAATGATCCTTGGGTATTGTACATGGCAAATGATCCTCGGGTATCGTAAATGCCAAATGATCCTTGGGTATCGTAAGTGCCTAATGATCCTCGGATATCGTTGATGACAAATGATTTTCAGATATCGTACATGACAATGATCCTCGGGTATCGTACATGACAATGATCCTCGGGTAGCGTAAATGCCAAATGATCCTTGGATATCGTACATGACAATGATGCTCGGGTAGCGTAAATGCCAAATGATCCTTGGGTATCGTACATGACAATGATCCTCGGGTAGCGTTAATGCCAAATGATCCTTGGGTATCGTAAATGCCAAATGATCATTGGGTATCGTAAATGCCAAATGACCATCGGGTATTGCTTATACAAAATGATCCTTGGGTATTGTACATGGCAAATAATCATGACAAATGATCCTCGGGTATCGCATATACACAATGATCCTTGGGTATTGTACTTGTCAAGTAATCAAGACAAATGATCCTCGGGTATCGTAAATGCCAAATGATTCTTTAGGATCGTAAATGCCAAATGATCCTTGGGTATCGCATATAAAAAATGATCCTTTGGTATCATACATGACGAATAATCATGACAAACGGTCCTCGGGTATGGCATAAACAAAACGATCCTTGGGTATCATACATGACAAATAATCATGACAGATGATCCTCGGGTATCGCATATACAAAATGATACTTGGGTATCGCATATACATAATGATCCTCGGGTATCGCATATACATAATGATCCTTGGGTATCATACATGACAAATAATCATGACAAACGGTCCTCGGGTATGGCATATACAAAACGATCCTTGGGTATCATACATGACAAATAATCATGACATATGATCCTCGGGTATCGCATATACATAATGATCCTTGGGTATCATACATGACAAATAATCATGACAAACGGTCCTCGGGTATGGCATATACAAAACGATCCTTGGGTATCATACATGACAAATAATCATGACAAATGATCCTCTGGTATCGCATATACAAAATGATCCTTGGGTATTGTACATGACTAATAATCATGACAAATGGTCCCCGGGTATCGCATATACAACATGATCCTTGGGTATTGTTCATGGCAAATGATCATGACAAAAAAAAATGATTCACGGGTATCGCATATACAAAATGATCTTTGGGTATCATACATGACAAATAATCATGACAAATGATCCTGGGGCTTCGCATATACAAAATGATCCTCGGGTATTGTTCATGGCAAATGATCATGACAAAAACAAATGATTCACGGGTATCGCATATACAAAATGATCTTTGGGTATCATACATGACAAATAAATATGACAAATGGTCCTCGGGAATCACATATACAAAATGATCCTTGTGTATCATACATGGCAAATGATCATGACAAATGATCCTCGGGTATCGCATATTCACAATGATCCTTGGGTAGCATACATGGCAAATGATCATGACATATGATCCTCGGGTATCGCATATTCAAAATGATCCTTGGGTAGCATACATGGCAAATGATCATGAAATATGATCCTCGGGTATCGCAAATACAAAATGGTCCTCGGGTATCATACATGACAAATAATCATGACATATATCTTCAGGTATCGTATATGCCAAATAATATTTGTTCTTGTGCATGACAAGTGATCATCGGGTATCCTAAATACCAAATCATCCTGACATATCGTACATGATAAATGATCCTCTAGTATTGTGCATGTAAAAATGGTCTTGGGGTATCGCACGTGACAAATGATCCTCGGGTATTGCACATGACAAATGATCCTCAGGTATCGTACATGACAAGAGATCCTCGGGTATCATACATGCCAAATGATCCTCGGGTATCGTACATGACAAATGATCCTCGGGTATCGTACATGACAAATGATCCACGGGTATAATACATGCGAAATAATCCTTGGTTATCGTACATGGCAAGAGATCCTCGGGTATCGTACATGACAAGGGATCCTCGAGTATCGTACATGAAAAATTATCCTCGGGTATCGTAAATGCCAAATGATCCTCGGGTATCGTCAATTCTAATTGATCATCGGGTATCATAAATTCCACATGATCCTCGGGTATCGTAAATGCAAAATGATCCTTGGGTATCGTAAATGCAAAATGATCCTGGGTTATCGCTGATACAAAATGATCCTTGGGTATTGTTCATGGCAAATACTGATGACAAATGATCATCGAGTATCGTATATACACAATGATCCTTGGGTATTGTACATGGCAAATGATCATGGCAAATGGTCATCGGGTAACGCATATACAACATGATCCTTCGGTATTGTACATGGCAAATTATCATGGCAAATTGTCCTGGATATCGCATATACAAAATGATCCTTGGGTATCATATATGACAAATAATCATGACAAATGGTCTTCGGGAATCGCATAAACAAAATTATCCTTGGGTATCATACATGGCAAATGATCATGACATATGATCATCGGGTATCGCATATACAAAATGGTCCTCGGGTATCATACATGACAAATATTCATGACATATAATCTTCCAGTATCGTATATGCCAAATAATATTTGTCCTTGTGCATGGCAAGTGATCATCGGGTATCCTAAATGTCAAATCATCCTGACGTATCGCACATGACAAATGATCCTCGGGTATTGTACATGACAAATTATCCTCAGGTATTGTACATGACAAAAGATCCTCGGGTATCGTAAATGCCAAATGATCCTTGGCTATCGTAAATGCCAAATGATCCTTGGGTATCGTAAATGCCAAATGATCCTCGGGTATCGTACATGACAAATTATCGTCAGGTATTGTATATGACAAAAGATCCTCGGGTATCGTAAATGCCAAATGATTCTTAGTTATCGTAAATGCCAAATGATCCTCGGGTATCGTAAATGCCAAATGATCATCGGGTATCGTAAATGCCAAGTGATCCTTGGGTATCGTCAATGCCAAATGATCCACGGGTATCGTAAATGACAAATGATCCTCGGATATCGTGAATTGCAAATGATCCTCGGGTATCGTCAATGCCAAATTTTCCTTAGATATCGTAAATGACAAATGATCCTGGTGTATCGCATATCTAAAATGATCCTGGGGTATTGTACATGGCAAAATATCACGACAAATGGTCCTCGTATATCACTTATACAAAATGATCCTTGGGTATTTTACATGGCAAATGGTCATGACAAATGGTCCTCGGGTAGCACATATACACAATGATCCTTGGGTATTGTATCATGGCAGATTTTCCTCGGGTATCGCATATACAAAAGGATCCTTGAGTATCATACATGACAAATAGTCATGGCAAATGGTACTCGGGTATCGCATATACAATATGATCCTTGGGTATTGTACATGACAAATGGTCCACGGGTATCGCATATACAAAATGATCACGAAGTATCATACATGACAAATAATCATGACAAATGATTCTCGGGTATCGCATATACGTAATGATCCTTGGGTATCATACAAGACAAATAATCATGTCAAATGATCCTTGGTTATCGCATATACATAATGATCCTTGGCTATCATACATGACAAAAACATGACATATAGTCTTCGAGTATCGTATATGCCAAATAACATTTGGTCTTGTGCATGACAAGTGATCATCGGGTATCCTAAATGCCAAATCATCCTGACGTATCATACATGACAAATAGTCATGGCAAATGGTACTCGGGTATCGCATATACAATATGATCCTTGGGTATTGTACATGACAAATGGTCCACGGGTATCGCATATACAAAATGATCACGAAGTATCATACATGACAAATAATCATGACAAATGATTCTCGGGTATCGCATATACGTAATGATCCTTGGGTATCATACAAGACAAATAATCATGTCAAATGATCCTTGGTTATCGCATATACATAATGATCCTTGGCTATCATACATGACAAAAAACATGACATATAGTCTTCGAGTATCGTATATGCCAAATAACATTTGGTCTTGTGCATGACAAGTGATCATCGGGTATCCTAAATGCCAAATCATCCTGACGTATCGTACATGATAAATGCTCCTCTAGTATCGTACATGTTAGATGGTCTTGGTGTATCGCAAATGCAAATGATCTACGGGTATCGTACATGCCAAATAATCCTCGGGTATTGTACATGACAAGAGATCCTCGGGTATCGTACATGACAAATGATCCTCGGGTATCGTACATGACAAATGATCCTCATGTATCGTACATGACAAATGATCCTCGGGTATCATACATGACAAATGATCCTCGGGTGTCGTACATGACAAATGATCCTCTGGAATCGTAAGTGACAAATGATCCTCGGATATCGTACATGCCAAATGATCCTCCGGTATCGTACATGACAAATGATCCTCGGGTATCGTACATGATAAATGATCCTCGGGTATCGTACATGACAAATTCTCCTCTGGTATCGTACATGACAATGATTTTCAGATGTCGTATATGACAATGATTTTCAGGTGTCGTATATGACAAAGGATCCTCGAGAATCATACATGACAAGTGACACTCGAGTATCGTACATGACAAATGATCCTCGGCTATCGTACATGACACGGATTTTGAGGTGTCGCATATGACAATGATTTTCAGGTGTCGTATATGACAAAAGATCCTCGAGAATCATACATGACAAGTGACACTCGAGTGTCGTACTCGTACATGATAATAATCCATATGTATCATACATGACATAGGAACCTCGGGTAGCATACATGACAAATTTTCTTCGGGTATCGTACATGACAAAGATCCTCATGTATCGTACGTGATAAATTGCCTTTAGATATCGTACATTGACAAATGATTATCTGGTATCATATATAAAAATAATCGTACACGACAAATGGTCCTCGTCTATCGTACATGATAATGACAATGATCCGCTGGTATCATACATGGCAAATGATCCTCGAGTATCGTAATTGACAAATTGTCTTCGGGTATCTTACATCACAAATTATCATTGGGTATCGTTGGTATCGTACATGAGATACGATTTTCGGGTATCGTGCATGATCAACGATCCCCCAGTATCGTACATGACAATTGATCCTCGGGTGTCGTACATGACAAACTGTGCATGTATCGCCCATAACAACTGGTTCTTGGGTATCGTACCTGAGAAACGGTCACCGGGTATCGTACAAGTCAAAAGGATCTCGGTTATCGTACATGACAATGATCTTCATGCATCATTCCCATATATCGTACATGAATAATGGCCTTGGGTATCGTACATGACTAACGATTATCTGGTATCATACATGAAACATGATCCTCGTATATCATGACAAATGTCCCTCTGGTATCTTACATTACAAGTGATCATTGAGTATCGTACATGACAAACGATCTTCGGGTGTCATACAAGAAAATGATCCTCGGGTATCGTGCATAACACTTTTCCTCACGTATCGTCCATAACAAATGGTCCTCAGGTATCGTACATTGGGGTGCCGTACACATGTGTCTTGGGGTATAGTACAAGACAAATGATCCTAGCGTATCGTAAACGACAAATAGTCATCGGGTATCGTATGTGAAAAATGCTCCTCGGTTGATAAATTGTTCTCATGTACATGACATGACAATGATCCTCATATATCGTACACGACAATGCTCCTCCGCTCTGGTGTCGTACATTTCAAATACACCTCGGGTATCGTACACGACCAATAGTTCTCAGGTATCGTACATGACAAAGCAACTTTAAGTGAGGAAGTGTCGATTCTTACGGATGGCAGGAGGAGTCCAGTACTGGTTCTACCAGGAAAAGTTGGTGGTCTGCCTCCACCATAAAAAAATCGACTTTCATGAATAACCTTACTTGTACTGAAAATGACGTAAAACACCATACAAACAAACAAACATGATAAATCGTCCTCATGTATCGTACATGACAAGTGATCCTCGGATATCGTACATGGCAAATGGTACTCGAGTACCATGCATTACACATGGTCCTCGAGTACCATACTTGACACAAGGACCACACATATCCTATATGACTATGCTCTTTATATATCGTACATGACAAACGATACTCGGGTATCATACATGACACATGGACCACACATATCGTATATGAAAATGCTCTTTATGTATCGTACATGAAAAACGGTTCTCGAATACCATACATTACACATGAACCACACATATCGTATATGACAATGCTCTTTATGTATCGTACATGACAAAAGATTCTCGAGTACCATACAAGACACATGGACCACACATATCGTATATGACAATGCTATTTATGTATCGTACATGACAAACGGTTCTCGAATACCATACATTACACATGAACCACACATATCCTATATGACAATGCTCTTTATGTATCGTACATGACAAACGGTCCTCGAGTACCATATTACACATGAACCACACATATCCTATATGACAATGCTATTTATGTATCGTACATGACAAACGGTTCTCGAATACCATACATTACACATGAACCACACATATCGTATATGACAAATGGTCCTCGAGTACCATACAAGACACATGGACCACACATATCGTATATGACAATGCTCTTTATATATCGTACATGACAAAAGATTCTCGAGTACCATACAAGACACATGGACCACACATATCGCATATGACAATGCTCTTTATGTATCGTACATGACAAATGGTCCTCGAGTACCATACAAGACACATGGACCACACATATCGTATATGACAATGCTCTTTATGTATCGTACATGACAAAAGATTCTCGAGTACCATACAAGACACATGGACCACACATATCGCATATGACAATGCTCTTTATGTATCGTACATGACAAATGGTCCACACATATCGTATATGACAATGCTCTTTATATATCGTACATGACAAATGGTCCTCGAGTACCATACAAGACACATGGACCACACATATCGTATATGACAATGCTCTTTATGTATCGTACATGACAAAAGATTCTCGAGTACCATACAAGACACATGGACCACACATATCGCATATGACAATGCTCTTTATGTATCGTACATGACAAATGGTCCTCGAGTACCATACATGACACATGGTCCACACATATCGTATATGACAATGCTCTTTATATATCGTACATGACAAATGGTCCTCGAGTACCATACAAGACACAGGGACCACACATATCGTATATGACAATGCTCTTTATATATCGTACATGACAAATGGTCCTCGAGTACCATACAAGACACAGGGACCACACATATCGTATATGACAATGCTCTTTATGTATCGTACATGACAAATGGTCCTCAAGTACCATACATGACACATGGTCCACACATATCGTATATGACAATGCTCTTTATGTATCGTACATGACAAATGGTCCTCGAGTACCATACAAGACACATGGTCCACACATATCGTATATGATAATGCTCTTTATGTATCGTGCATGACAAATGGTCCTCAAGTACCATACATGACACATGAACCACACATATCCTATATGACTATGCTCTTTATGTATCGTACATGACAAACGATTCTCGAGTACCATACCTGACACATGGACCACACATATCGTACATGACAATGCTCTTTATGTATCGTACATGACAAATGGTCCTCGAGTACCATACATGACACATGAACCACACATATCGTATATGACAATGCTCTTTATATATCGTACATGACACATGGTCCTCGGGCATCATACATGACACATGAACCACACATATCCTATATGACTATGCTCTTTATGTATCGTACATGACAAACGATTCTCGAGTACCATACATGACACATGGACCACACATATCGTATTAACAATGCTCCTTGTGTTTCGTCATTTATTTTCATACAGAACATCCTGATATATCATACATAAAAACGGGTCCTCGGATACAGTACAAGGCAAATGGTCCGCATGTATCGTACGTGACAATGTTCATCGTGTATTGTACATGAAAACTGGTCCTCATGTATCGTAAATGAAAATGATCCTCGGGTATCGTAAGCGATTCTTGAGTATCTCACATGAAAAATGGTCCTCGGGCATCGTACATGAAAAATGATCGTACACCACAAATTGTCCGCATATATCGTACATGACAAATGACCCTTGGGTATCGCCCATCACAAATGGTCCTCGATATCGTTCATGACAAATGACCCGTGGGTATCACAATTGGTCCTTTGGTATCGTACATGACAAATGGTCTTTATGTATATCGTACGTGACATATGCTTTCATGTATCGTAAATGATAAATGATCATTTGGTATCGTACATGACATATGCTCCTCTGTTGTCGTTCATGACAAATGATCCCTAGGTATCCCCCATGACAAATGGTTCTCAGGTATCTTACATGTCAAATGGTCATCTTATTTCGTACATAACAAATGGTCATCGGGTATCGTGTATGACTTATGAGCCTCGTGTATCTCACATGACAAATGATCCTCAAGTATCTTACATGACAATTGAACCTCCGGTATCGCACATAGCAAATGGTCCTCCGGTAAGACACATGACAAATGTTCTTCCTGTATCGCATATAACAAATGGTCCTCGGGTATCGTACATGACAAATGTTCCTCAGGTAACGCACATGACAACTAGTTCTCTGGTATCTTACATGACAAATGGTCCTCGTGTATCGCACATGACAAATGGTCCTCGGGTACCGCACGTGACTAATGGTCCTCGGGTACCGCACGTGACTAATGGTCCTCGTATATCGCACATGACTAATGGCCCTCGTATATCGAACTTGATTATTGGTCCTCGTATATCGCACATGACTAATGGTCCTCGTATATCGCACGTGATAATTGGTCCTCGTGTATCGCACATGACAAATTGTCCTCGGTTATCTTACATGACAAATGGTTCTCGTATATCGCACATGAGTAATGCTCCTCGTGTATCGCACATGATTAATGGTCCTCGTGAACCGCATATGACTAATGGTCCTTGTGTATCTCATATGACAAATGGTCCTCGTATATCGCACATGACTAATGGTCCTCGTGTATCGCACATGATTAATGGTCCTCGTGAACCGCATATGACTAATGGTCCTTGTGTATCTCATATGACAAATGGTCCTCGTATATCGCACATGACTAATGGTCCTCGTGTATCGCACATGATTAATGGTCCTCGTGTATCGCATATGACTAATGGTCCTTGTGTATCGTTTTGTTAATTACCCTGTTTGTTTTGAAAAGGTTATAAGAGGGTCAATCAAGGTAAAAATATAAGTCAGTAAAACGTATATTTCAAAACGGTAATGTTAAAAAAAGCAAAAACAACAAGGACAAAAACAAACAAAGTTGCTTTGAACTATGATGATTGTAAATTACATATATTCCTCCATGATGCTGCTTTGAACGATGATGATTGTAAATTACATGACATCAATTACATATATTCCTCCATGATGCTGCTTTAAACGATGATGATTGTCAATTAATATATTCCTACATGATGCTGCTTTGAACTATGATGATTGTCAATTACATATATTCCTACATGATGCTGCTTTGAACGATGATGATTGTAAATTACATATATTCCTCCATCATGCTGCTTTGAACGATGATGATTGTAAATTACATATATTCCTCCATGATGCTGCTTTGAACGATGATGATTGTAAATTACATGACATCAATTACATATATTCCTCCATGATGCTGCTTTGAACGATGATGATTGTCAATTAATATATTCCTCCATGATGCTGCTTTGAACGATGATGATTGTAAATTACATATATTCCTACATGATGCTGCTTTGAACGGTGATGATTGTAAATTACATACTACCCAGACGTGTCGTTCATTGCATCCACATACAACAATCCCTACCCAGATATGTCGTTTTTTGCATCCACATACACACTATACACAGAGTTGTCATTCCTTGCATCCACATACACAACCTCTACACAGACGTGTCGTTCCTTGCATCCACGTACACACTCTACACAGAGTTGTCGTTCCTTGCATCCACATACACAACCTCTGCACAGACGTGTCGTTCCTTGCATCCACATACACAAACTCTACACAGAGCTGTCGTTCCTTGCATCCACATACACAACCTCTACACAGACGTGTCGTTCCTTGCATCCACGTACAACAATTAATCTCTACACAGAGTTGTCGTTCCTTGCATCCACATACACAAACTCTACACAGAGCTGTCGTTCCTTGCATCCACATACACAAACTCTACACAGAGCTGTCGTTCCTTGCATCCACATACACAAACTCTACACAGAGCTGTCGTTCCTTGCATCCACATACACAAACTCTACACAGAGTTGTCGTTCCTTGCATCCACATACACAAACTCTACACAGAGTTGTCGTTCCTTGCATCCACATACACAACCTCTGCACAGACGTGTCGTTCCTTGCATCCACATACACAAACTCTACACAGAGCTGTCGTTCCTTGCATCCACATACACAAACTCTACACAGAGCTGTCGTTCCTTGCATCCACATACACAAACTCTACACAGAGCTGTCGTTCCTTGCATCCACATACACAAACTCTACACAGAGCTGTCGTTCCTTGCATCCACATACACAACCTCTACACAGACGTGTCGTTCCTTGCATCCACGTACAACAATTAATCTCTACACAGAGTTGTCGTTCCTTGCATCCACATACACAAACTCTACACAGAGCTGTCGTTCCTTGCATCCACATACACAAACTCTACACAGAGCTGTCGTTCCTTGCATCCACATACACAAACTCTACACAGAGCTGTCGTTCCTTGCATCCACATACACAAACTCTACACAGAGTTGTCGTTCCTTGCATCCACATACACAAACTCTACACAGAGCTGTCGTTCCTTGCATCCACATACACAAACTCTACACAGAGCTGTCGTTCCTTGCATCCACATACACAAACTCTACACATAGTTGTCGTTCCTTGCATCCACATACACAAACTCTACACAGAGCTGTCGTTCCTTGCATCCACATACACAAACTCTACACAGAGTTGTCGTTCCTTGCATCCACATACACAAACTCTACACAGAGTTGTCGTTCCTTGCATCCACATAAACAACCTCTACACAGACATATCATTCCTTGCATTCACGTACAAAAAGTAATCTCTACACATAGTTGTCGTTCCTTGCATCCACATACACACTCTCTACACAGACGTGTCGTTCCTTGCATCCACGTACAACAATTAATCTCTACACAGAGTTGTCGTTCCTTGCATCATCATACACAACCTCTACACAGACGACACGTGTCGTTCCTTGCATCCACGTACAACAATTAATATCTACACAGAGTTGTCGTTCCTTGCATCATCATACACAACCTCTACACAGAGTTGTCGTTCCTTGCATCCACATAAACAACCTCTACACAGACATATCATTCCTTGCATTCACGTACAAAAAGTAATCTCTACACATAGTTGTCGTTCCTTGCATCCACATACACACTCTCTACACAGACGTGTCGTTCCTTGCATCCACGTACAACAATTAATCTCTACACAGAGTTGTCGTTCCTTGCATCATCATACACAACCTCTACACAGACGACACGTGTCGTTCCTTGCATCCACGTACAACAATTAATATCTACACAGAGTTGTCGTTCCTTGCATCCACATACACAACCTCTAACAAGAGGTATCGTATACACAACTTCTACCCAGACGTGTCGTTCATTGCATCCACATACAACAATCTCTACACAGAGGTGTCGTGCCTTGTATCCACGTACAACAATCTCTACCCAGAGTTAGCGTCCCTTGTATCCACGTACAACAATCTCCACCCAGAGTTATCATTCACTGCATCCACATACACAACCTCTACCCAGACGTGCCATTCTTTGCATCCACGTACAACAATATCTACCCAGAGTTATCGTTCCTTGCATCCAGATACACAAACTCTACCCAGACTTGCCATTCATTGCATCCACGTACAACAATCTCTACACGGACGTGTCGTTCCTTGCATCCACGTACAACAATCTATACATAGAGTTGTCGTTCCTTGCATCAACATACACAACTTCTACCCAGAGGTATCGTTTTTTGCATCCTCTACACAGACGTGTAGTTCTTTGCATCCACCTACAACACTCTCTACACAGAGCTATCGCTCCTTGCATCCACATACACAAACTCTACACAGACGTGTCGTTCCTTGCATCCACGTACAACAATTAATCTCTACACAGAGTTGTTGTTCCTTGCATCCACATACAACAATCTCTACCCAGAGTTATCGTTCCTTGTACCACATACACAACCTATACCCAGACGTGTCGTTCTTTGCATCCACGTACAGCAATTAATCTCTACACAGAGTTGTCGTTCCTTGCATCCACATACACACTCTCTACACATAGTTGTCGTTTCTTGCATCCACATACACAACCTCTACACAGAGTTGTCGTTCCTTGCATCCACATACACAACCTCTAACCAGAGGTATCGTTCCTTGCATCCACATACACAAGCTCTACCCAGACGTTCATTGCATCCACGTACAACAATCTCTACACAGACTTGTAGTTCCTTGCATCAACATACACTACTTCTACCAAGACGTTTCGTTCCTTGCATCCACGTACAACAATATATACCAAAAGTTGTCGTTCCTTGCATCAACATACACAACTTCTACCCAGAAGTATCGTTAATTGCGTCCACGTACAACAATATCTACCAAGAGTTGTCGTTTCTCGCATCAACATACACAACCTCTACCCAGAGGAATCGTTCATTGAATCCACGTACTATTATCTCTACCCAGAGTTGTCGTTCCTTGCATCCACGTACAACAATCTCTACCCAGAGGTATCGTTCATTGTATCCACGTAAAACAATATCTACACAGACTTGTCGTTCCTTGATTTTTTGTAAGGGACACCCCACGGGGATCTCGATTTGTAAGTGAGAAAATGTTGATTCTTACGGATGGCTGGAGGTATACAGTATTGGTTCTTACCAGGAATAAGTGAGTGGTCTGCCTCCACCACTAAAACACCGTCGTACATAGCCTGGACGTTAAACCACAATCAAACAAATGGACACTATGCTCTTAATTATACTTTCAATTAAAATAGTATAGCAAAGGATAAATAAAGATATTTTAAAACAGCAATTGTCGTTCCTAAAAACATACACATTGCATCATAAATACGATGGAATATATTTTTTTGTAGAAAATGGATAAAGTCGATATGTTTTAACATCAACGAAGCAAATTATAACTACTTATTGTGGGAGAGTAAGCGTACGTCACCACCCTCGGTTCATAATTGAAAATTATGAGAACAATAGAAATTAAAATGAAGAAAATATCTTTGTTTTAATGATATTAAATAATATCACGAAAACTGTTCGGGTTGTTGACAAAAAATCCGCGTTTTACACCGTCCTTTTTCACAGTCACGGGTCTAGTGAGGTTACCCAAATGCAACTTTAAAGCTGTCGTACATTGCATGTATACAAAAGGCCCGGCCTTCGTGTGGTGATAGTCACGTGTCTAGTGAGGTTACCCAAATGCATCTTTAAAGCTGTCGTATATTGCATGCATACAAAAGGCCCGGCCTTCGTGTGGTGACAGTAAATGAAACAACTACATCTATTTTAAATATTATTTTATTAAACTTTATAATTGTGCCGAAATGTGGGCGGACACCAGTATACGATAGAAATATTTAATGAAAAATGGGGCGGGCATTGATATGTTTATGCTTTTTATTCAAAAACAACGATTCATTTTCAATTATTAGATACATTCATGTCTTTCAAAAGATACACAAACATGGGTAATCCTCATTCGTCTTTTTATTTTAAAAAACAATAATAAATATATATAGACAATACCCTACCCACCTAGTTAAAAAACGACTGAAGTAAATATATATATAAATAATATGTATATGTTACCAGGATTAGAATGAGTTTTTATTAAAAAATCTTTAAATTTCACACATTTTCTTTTATATTATCACTAAAAATACTATAAAAAAATGAAGATACTAAGGTCTAGTTTAAAATTAGCTCGATATGTTAAATATATTTCCTACTATTTAAAAACTAAAATCTTATTATTTATAACAACGAAAGGATACAATCTACTCGGAGTTACATATAACTCTCACTTTTTTGATAAGAAATATGGTCACAAATGACAGGAAAAAAACATGAAAAAAGAAGTTTGATTAAAAGTTAGATTCATACATTATGAATGCTTACAATGAAACAATTATAAAAATTATGATTTAAAAAATAAATGTGAGAAAGTGATAAAGTGTCGATTCTTACCGATGGCGGGAAGTATATAGTACTGGTTCTACCCATGAATAGTCGGTTGGTCTGCCTCCACCACTAAATATCGACCTTGATACATAACATAAAAAGCTGAAAATGACGTTAAACCCTAAACTAAACATAAAACTCATAGACTCAAAAATGTCAAAACTTTGTCACCATTCGATTATCAGTGGTACAACGGAACAATTCAAAGAATATTAGTTTTATTCTGAATGTAAAAAGTAAAATGAATTGGAAGTAACAAAACAAACACTGAGACTAATACAGTATACACGTGATCCCCATTCCAAGATTAACGAACACTGAGACTAATACAGTATACACGTGATCCCCATTCCAAGATTAACGAACACTGAGACTAATACAGTATACACGTGATCCCCATTCCAAGATTAACGAACACTGAGGCTAATACAGTATACACGTGATCCCCATTTCAAGATTAACGAACACTGAGACTAATACAGTATACACGTGATCCCCATTCCAAGATTAACGAACACTGAGACTAATACAGTATACACGTGATCCCCATTCCAAGATTAACGAACACTGAGACTAATACAGTATACACGTGATCCCCATTCCAAGATTAACGAACACTGAGACTAATACAGTATACACGTGATCCCCATTCCAAGATTAACGAACACTGAGACTAATACAGTATACACGTGATCCCCATTCCAAGATTAACGAACACTGAGACTAATACAGTATACACGTGATCCCCATTCCAAGATTAACGAACACTGAGACTAATACAGTATACACGTGATCCCCATTCCAAGATTAACGAACACCTGAGGCTAATACAGTATACACGTGATCCCCATTCCAAGATTTACGAACACTGAGGCTAATACAGTATACACGTGATCCCCATTCCAAGATTAACGAACACTGAGACTAATACAGTATACACGTGATCCCCATTCCAAGATTAACGAACACTGAGACTAATACAGTATACACATGATCCCCATTCCAAGATTAACGAACACTGAGACTAATACAGTATACACATGATCCCCATTCCAAGATTAACGAACACTGAGACTAATACAGTATACACATGATCCCCATTCCAAGATTAACGAACACTGAGACTAATACAGTATACACATGATCCCCATTCCAAGATTAACGAACACTGAGACTAATACAGTATACACATGATCCCCATTCCAAGATTAACGAACACTGAGACTAATACAGTATACACATGATCCCCATTCCAAGATTAACGAACACTGAGACTAATACAGTATACACATGATCCCCATTCCAAGATTGAGACTAATACAGTATACACATGATCCCCATTCCAAGATTAACGAACACTGAGACTAATACAGTATACACATGATCCCCATTCCAAGATTAACGAACACTGAGACTAATACAGTATACACATGATCCCAATTCCAAGATTAACGAACACTGAGACTAATACAGTATACACATGATCCCCATTCCAAGATTAACGAACACTGAGGCTAATACAGTATACACATGATCCCCATTCCAAGATTAACGAACACTGAGGCTAATACAGTATACACATGATCCCGATTCCAAGATTAACGAACACTGAGGCTAATACAGTATACACATGATCCCGATTCCAAGATTAACGAACACTGAGGCTAATACAGTATACACATGATCCCGATTCCAAGATTAACGAACACTGAGGCTAATACAGTATACACATGATCCCGATTCCAAGATTAACGAACACTGAGGCTAATACAGTATACACATGATCCCGATTCCAAGATTAACGAACACTGAGGCTAATACAGTATACACATGATCCCCATTCCAAGATTAACGAACACTGAGACTAATACAGTATACACGTGATCCCCATTCCAAGATTAACGAACACTGAGACTAATACAGTATACACGTGATCCCCATTCCAAGATTAACGAACACTGAGACTAATACAGTATACACGTGATCCCCATTCCAAGATTAACGAACACTGAGACTAATACAGTATACACGTGATCCCCATTCCAAGATTAACGAACACTGAGACTAATACAGTATACACGTGATCCCCATTCCAAGATTAACGAACACTGAGACTAATACAGTATACACATGATCCCCATTCCAAGATTAACGAACTCTGAGACTAATACAGTATACACATGATCCCCATTCCAAGATTAACGAACACTGAGACTAATACAGTATACACATGATCCCCATTCCAAGATTAACGAACACTGAGACTTATACAGTATACACATGATCCCCATTCCAAGATTAACGAACACTGAGACTAATACAGTATACACGTGATTCCCATTCCAAGATTAACGAACACTGAGACTAATACAGTATACACGTGATCCCCATTCCAAGATTAACGACCACTGAGACTAATACAGTATACACGTGATCCCCATTCCAAGATAACCGAACACTGAGACTAATACAGTATACACGTGATCCCCATTCCAAGATTAACGAAAACTGAGACTAATACAATATACACGTGATCCCCATTCCAAGATTAACGAACACTGAGACTAATACAGTATACACGTGATCCCCATTCCAAGATTAACGAACACTGAGACTAATACAATATACACGTGATCCCCATTCCAAGATTAACGAACACTGAGACTAATACAGTATACACGTGATCCCCATTCCAAGATTAACGAACACTGAGACTAATACAGTATACACGTGATCCCCATTCCAAGATTAACGAACACTGAGACTAATACAGTATACACGTGATCCCCATTCCAAGATTAACGAACACTGAGGCTAATACAGTATACACGTGATCCCCATTCCAAGATTAACGAACACTGAGGCTAATACAGTATACACGTGATCCCCATTCCAAGATTAACGAACACTGAGGCTAATACAGTATACACGTGATCCCCATTCCAAGATTAACGAACACTGAGGCTAATACAGTATACACGTGATCCCCATTCCAAGATTAACGAACACTGAGGCTAATACAGTATACACGTGATCCCCATTCCAAGATTTACGAACACTGAGGCTAAAACAGTATACACGTGATCCCCATTCCAAGATTAACGAACACTGAGATTAATACAGTATACACGTGATCCCCATTCCAAGATTAACGAACACTGAGACTAATACAGTATACACGTGATCCCCATTCCAAGATTAACGAACACTGAGACTAATACAGTATACACATGATCCCCATTCCAAGATTAACGAACACTGAGACTAATACAGTATACACATGATCCCCATTCCAAGATTAACGAACACTGAGACTAATACAGTATACACGTGATCCCCATTCCAAGATTAACGAACACTGAGACTAATACAGTATACACGTGATCCCCATTCCAAGATTAACGAACACTGAGACTAATACAGTATACACGTGATCCCCATTCCAAGATTAACGAACACTGAGACTAATACAGTATACACGTGATCCCCATTCCAAGATTAACGAACACTGAGACTAATACAGTATACACGTGATCCCCATCCCAAGATTAACGAACACTGAGACTAATACAGTATACACGTGAACCCCATCCCAAGATTAACGAACACTGAGACTAATACAGTATACACGTGATCCCCATCCCAAGATTAACGAACACTGAGACTAATACAGTATACACGTGATCCCCATTCCAAGATTAACGAACACTGAGACTAATACAGTATACACGTGATCCCCATTCCAAGATTAACGAACACTGAGGCTAATACAGTATACACGTGATCCCCATTCCAAGATTAACGAACACTGAGGCTAATACAGTATACACGTGATCCCCATTCCAAGATTAACGAACACTGAGGCTAATACAGTATACACGTGATCCCCATTCCAAGATTAACGAACACTGAGGCTAATACAGTATACACGTGATCCCCATTCCAAGATTAACGAACACTGAGACTAATACAGTATACACGTGATCCCCATTCCAAGATTAACGAACACTGAGACTAATACAGTATACACGTGATCCCCATTCCAAGATTAACGAACACTGAGACTAATACAGTATACACGTGATCCCCATTCCAAGATTAACGAACACTGAGACTAATACAGTATACACGTGATCCCCATTCCAAGATTAACGAACACTGAGACTAATACAGTATACACATGATCCCCATTCCAAGATTAACGAACACTGAGACTAATACAGTATACACATGATCCCCATTCCAAGATTAACGAACACTGAGACTAATACAGTATACACATGATCCCCATGCCAAGATTAACGAACACTGAGACTAATACAGTATACACATGATCCCCATTCCAAGATTAACGAACACTGAGACTAATACAGTATACACATGATCCCCATTCCAAGATTAACGAACACTGAGGCTAATACAGTATACACATGATCCCCATTCCAAGATTAACGAACACTGAGGCTAATACAGTATACACATGATCCCCATTCCAAGATTAACGAACACTGAGGCTAATACAGTATACACATGATCCCCATTCCAAGATTAACGAACACTGAGGCTAATACAGTATACACGTGATCCCCATTCCAAGATTAACGAACACTGAGGCTAATACAGTATACACGTGATCCCCATTCCAAGATTAACGAACACAGAGACTAATACAGTATACACGTGATCCCCATTCCAAGATTAACGAACACTGAGGCTAATACAGTATCCACGTGATCCCCATTCCAAGATTAACGAACACTGAGGCTAATACAGTATACACGTGATCCCCATTCCAAGATTAACGAACACTGAGGCTAATACAGTATACACGTGATCCCCATTCCAAGATTAACGAACACTGAGGCTAATACAGTATACACGTGATCCCCATTCCAAGATTAACGAACACTGAGGCTAATACAGTATACACGTGATCCCCATTCCAAGATTAACGAACACTGAGACTAATACAGTATACACGTGATCCCCATTCCAAGATTAACGAACACTGAGACTAATACAGTATACACGTGATCCCCATTCCAAGATTACCGAACACTGAGACTAATACAGTATACACGTGATCCCCATTCCAAGATTACCGAACACTGAGGCTAATACAGTATACACGTGATCCCCATTCCAAGATTAACGAACACTGAGGCTAATACAGTATACACGTGATCCCCATTCCAAGATTACCGAACACTGAGGCTAATACAGTATACACGTGATCCCCATTCCAAGATTAACGAACACTGAGGCTAATACAGTATACACGTGATCCCCATTCCAAGATTAACGAACACTGAGGCTAATACAGTATACACGTGATCCCCATTCCAAGATTAACGAACACTGAGGCTAATACAGTATACACGTGATCCCCATTCCAAGATTAACGAACACTGAGACTAATACAGTATACACGTGATCCCCATTCCAAGATTAACGAACACTGAGACTAATACAGTATACACGTGATCCCCATTCCAAGATTAACGAACACCTGAGGCTAATACAGTATACACGTGATCCCCATTCCAAGATTTACGAACACTGAGGCTAATACAGTATACACGTGATCCCCATTCCAAGATTAACGAACACTGAGACTAATACAGTATACACGTGATCCCCATTCCAAGATTAACGAACACTGAGACTAATACAGTATACACATGATCCCCATTCCAAGATTAACGAACACTGAGACTAATACAGTATACACATGATCCCCATTCCAAGATTAACGAACACTGAGACTAATACAGTATACACATGATCCCCATTCCAAGATTAACGAACACTGAGACTAATACAGTATACACATGATCCCCATTCCAAGATTAACGAACACTGAGACTAATACAGTATACACATGATCCCCATTCCAAGATTAACGAACACTGAGACTAATACAGTATACACGTGATCCCCATTCCAAGATTAACGAACACTGAGGCTAATACAGTATACACGTGATCCCCATTCCAAGATTAACGAACACTGAGGCTAATACAGTATACACGTGATCCCCATTCCAAGATTAACGAACACTGAGGCTAATACAGTATACACGTGATCCCCATTCCAAGATTAACGAACACTGAGGCTAATACAGTATACACGTGATCCCCATTCCAAGATTAACGAACACTGAGACTAATACAGTATACACGTGATCCCCATTCCAAGATTAACGAACACTGAGACTAATACAGTATACACGTGATCCCCATTCCAAGATTAACGAACACCTGAGGCTAATACAGTATACACGTGATCCCCATTCCAAGATTTACGAACACTGAGGCTAATACAGTATACACGTGATCCCCATTCCAAGATTAACGAACACTGAGACTAATACAGTATACACGTGATCC
Source organism: Cyrtodaria siliqua (assembly GCA_037043455.1). Classification (NCBI taxonomy): domain Eukaryota; kingdom Metazoa; phylum Mollusca; class Bivalvia; order Adapedonta; family Hiatellidae; genus Cyrtodaria; species Cyrtodaria siliqua. The sequence goes on from JAWPHD010003780.1 coordinate 133,324, forward strand.
CCATTCCAAGATTAACCTACACTGAGACTAATACAGTATACACGTGATCCCCATTCCAAGATTAACGAACACTGAGACTAATACAGTATACACGTGATCCCCATTCCAAGATTAACGAACACTGAGACTAATACAGTAAACACGTGATCCCCATTCCAAGATTAACGAACACTGAGACTAATACAGTATACACGTGATCCCCATTCCAAGATTAACGAACACTGAGACTAATACAGTATACACGTGATCCCCATTCCAAGATTAACGAACACTGAGACTAATACAGTATACACGTGATCCCCATTCCAAGATTAACGAACACTGAGACTAATACAGTATACACGTGATCCCCATTCCAAGATTAACGAACACTGAGACTAATACAGTATACATGTGATCCCCATTCCAAGATTAACGAACACTGAGACTAATACAGTATACACGTGATCCCCATTCCAAGATTAACGAACACTGAGACTAATACAGTATACACGTGATCCCCATTCCAAGATTAACGAACACTGAGACTAATACAGTATACACGTGATCCCCATTCCAAGATTAACGAACACTGAGACTAATACAGTATACACGTGATCCCCATTCCAAGATTAACGAACACTGAGACTAATACAGTATACACGTGATCCCCATTCCAAGATTAACTAACACCGAGACTAATACAGTATACACGTGATCCCCATTCCAAGATTAACGAACACCGAGACTAATACAGTATACACGTGATCCCCATTCCAAGATTAACGAACACCGAGACTAATACAGTATACACGTGATCCCCATTCCAAGATTAACGAACACCGAGACTAATACAGTATACACGTGATCCCCATTCCAAGATTAACGAACACCGAGACTAATACAGTATACACGTGATCCCCATTCCAAGATTAACGAACACCGAGACTAATACAGTATACACATGATCCCCATTCCAAGATTAACGAACAATGAATTAAATGAATGAGAAAAATAAGAAAAATACTGTAGAATTAGAAATGTCCGTATCAAAAATATGTTTTATATCGGTTCCCATAATGCATTTTTTTAAAGGTAAAAGTAAACAAAACTAATACTGACTCAAGCATATGTATAGGTATTAAACTATATAGATCTATACTTATACATATCACAGAAACTGTTGATGCTATATGAGAAAAGAAGAATCCGAAATAGTACAATCCTTGTGTTCACTTCTGCACAGGAAGTTATTTTTCAGAAGTAAATATTATAATTTTTAGTTTTGTTGTTGTTTTTATGTATGGGAATTTTTATATATATATATAACCAAATCACGGACAGCAGACAATAAGTGATTTAAATCAGTGAACAGATATAACTTAAAAGTTCGTATATGAATATGTGAAACGCTTTAGCAGAAGAAAAAAAAATAACATCGTATACAAACTACCAAACAAGAATAACCACTTTTGAGTTAATATGTTAAGTTTGCAATCCATCAGTCAAATTTCTTCATGTTAACACCAAACGTTAGAGAGCCAGACAGAGATCACGACCATTTGGCCACGATATTGTTACAAACAATATCACTTAGAATCCGATAGCTCCATTCCTTTGATTCCGCGATAGAATCTTATCAAAAAATGTGTTAGATCTCTGTATGTTAATGTAAAGTTGTTTTTCTTTTCCTCTCCTGATTCATTCAGAATTTGTTTATATCTCTTAATATATTTCGTCTGCTGACATTTTGATTAGCGGCTCAATCTTCACGCACTCACGTGCGCGCGTGTCTATCACAGCAAATTGACGATGGGTGAAATTCTGTAGCATTTCTGATCGACTCGTATACATTTCGTGCGCTTTTGGCGTCTATATTTCTAATATTGTCTACACGGTGTATCGTTTTACCGCCAATAAAAAAAAATGGAGATAAAAGTCCAATTTGTCAGTTGATATGCTAATCCCAAACATCAACAGAAATATAACGCCCAAGTTGTAATCTCGCGATGCTTCAGACGTTATCTCGATAAATCTCGTGCAGTATCCATTGGAACATCTTCATGAGGACCATTTGTCACGCGCGAACGGAAGACAACAGACAGGAACAACTTACAAATCTGTTTATGTTCCTGTATTTTATACCGTAACATGCGTACCTCGGTATTGTTCTACAAAGTCTAATAACGGTCGTCTCAAAACTTGAATGATATCCAAAGTATTGTAAATATGATCAGAAGTATTGTAAATATGATCAGAAGTATTGTAAATATTGTTCTCTCGTATATCAATATAAATCTCGTTTTTAAACAAAACTCTGCAGTAGATTATGGTTCTCGAAACCTTACTGGTTGGAATTTTGATATAATTATACATATACAGATCACTGGGAATGTCTTCAAAGACAATTAATCGCCGATATTTTACTATGATCAAACATATAGGTTATAATAGCGTAACTGGTTCTCCATGCCCCTTCCATGGTGAGTAAAGTGAGGATGTTAAGAACCTGTTAAGGGGGGCGAGAGGAGGGGTGGGGTGTGGAGTGGGGGTGGGGGTAAATATCTTTAAAGAAATAATTATTCGACTGTATACTAACACCGGGTCAAAGTTCATCATTATCTTTACCCCTTGCAATTGCATACCCTTTCCACTTTCACTTTTCATATCCATACCTAAAACTGTCAAAATCACGATGAGAGGCATTTACAAATATCATTAACATGTCCAGAATATAGTTACAGCCCCAAAATAACAGGAAAATAAACTTTAAAAAGTTTTAAGATTTTTTTTAGATCGGCACTCTTTTATAGAGAACTCCTTTCGACTGCACCAGGCGAGCACATCCGGTTGCTTTAGTGTAATATAACCTATATATAACTGTAAGGCATTGTTTTACTGTAGATGGTTATAATCAAATAACATTTAGTCACATAATTTACCACATATAAAAGTACGATATATTCATATATATTTTCATAATATATAATGTTTTAAACGTTACCGTAATTTAAGAAGGATGTTGAAGGTGAAATACCAGTGTTTATAATATATCTGGTGGGTGTTGAATGTGAAATACAAATGTTTTAATACTTGATGGATGTTGAAGGTGAAATACCAGTGTTATATACTTAATGTATGTTAGCTGTGAGATACCAGTGTTATATACTTAATGGATGTTGAATGTGAGATACCAGTGCTATATACTTAATGGATGTTGAATGTGAGATACCAGTGTTATATACTTAATGGATGTTGAATGTGAGATACCAATGTTATATACTTAATGGATGTTGAATGTGAGATACCAGTGCTATATACTTAATGGATGTTGAATGTGAGATACCAGTGTTATATACTTAATGTATGTTAACTGTGAGATACCAGTGTTATATACTTAATGGATGTTGAATTTGAGATACCAGTGCTATATACTTAATGGATGTTGAATGTGAGATACCAGTGTTATATACGTAATGTATGTTAACTGTGAGATACCAGTGTTATATACTTAATGGATGTTGAATGTGACATACAGGTGTTATATACTTAATGGATGTTGAATGTGACATACCAATGTTTTTTTATTAATTGATGGATGTTAAATGTGAAATACCAGCTAGTGTAGCAACAATGCATGCAATTACGATACAGGCAGCAAAGAATTGAAACGCTCAAGACGGAAGATAATAAAGTGTGTGATATCGCGTCATTAATAATGCTGCTGTCAATATGTTTCAGTTTCCTATCTTTTTATTTTCCATCTGAGAGCACACATTAGCAACAGAAATTAAACCGTATCAAAAGGCCCTGTAGGCAGTATTCTTTTATTTTCTGGTATCACTTGTATGAAAATAGTTATATTTTAAAAGTTGTCTTTGCGCAATAGCATCCATTATATTAAGACCTCATGCTGTATAATATCGACTCTGTTGGCAATATAGACGATGTTGATGAACATATGACGGGTGACAGTGATGAAGAATGCAAGAGGGGTGACAATGATGATGATGGACATAAGAGAGGTGACGATGACTATGAACATACGACGGGTGGCGATGATGATGAATATAAATGGCGTGACAGTAATGACGAACATAAGACGGGTGACAGTGATGATGAATTTAAGAAGGATGACAGTGATGATGAACATAAGAGGAATGACAGTGTTAATGAAAATAAGAAGGGTGACAGTGATATGAATTTAAGAAGGATGACAGTGATGATGAACATAAGAGGGATGACAGTGATGATGAACATAAGAAGGGTGACAGTGATGATGAACATAAGAAGGGTGACAGTGATGATGAGCATCAGAGGGATGACAGTAATGACGAACATAAGAAGGGTGACAGTGATGATGAATTTAAGAAGGATGACAGTGATGATGAACATAAGAGGGATGACAGTGATGATGAAAATAAGAAGGGTGACGGTGATGATGAACATAAGAGGGGTGACAGTGACGATGAACATAAGAGGGGTGACAATGATGATGAATTTAAGAAGGGTGACAGTGATGATGAACATAAGAGGGGTGACAGTGACGATGAACATAAGATGGGTGACAGTGAAGGGGTGACAGTGATGATGAATTTAAGAAGGGTGACAGTGATGATGAATATAAAAAGGGTGACAGTGATCATGAGCATAAGAGGGCTGACAATGATCATGAACATAAGAAGGGTGACAGTGATGATGAACATAAGAAGGGCGACAGTGATGTTGAACATAAGAGGAGTGACAGTGATGATGAAGTTAAGAAGGGTGACAGTGATGATGAACATAAGATGGGTGACAGTGATGATCATAAGAAGGCTGACAGTGATGATGAACATAAGAAGTGTGACAGTGATGATGAACATAAGAGTGAACTAAGGAAGGTTGATAGTGATGATGAACTTAAGAGTGATGACAGTGATGATGAACATAAGAGCGTTGACAGTGATGATGAACATAAGAAGGGTGACAGTGATGATGAATTTATGAAGGGTGACATTGATGATGAACATAAGAGGGGTGACAGCGATGATGAACATAAGAGGGGTGACAGTGATGATGAACGTAAGAGGGGTGACAGTGATGAATTTAAGAAGGGTGACTGTGATGAGGATTATAAGAGGGGTGAGAGTGATGAAGGAATATAAGAGGGGTGACAGTGACGATGAATATAAGAGGGATGACATTGATGATGAATTTAAAATGGGTGACAGCGATAATGAATTTAAGTAGGGTGACAGTGATGATGAACATCAGAGGGATGACATTGATGATGATGATGAATATAAGAAGACGATAGTGTTGAGGAATAAAAGAGGGGTGGCAATGAGGAACATAAGGGCGGTTACATTGATGATGAATATAAAAGGGATGACAATGAAGAGGTATATGAGAGTGATGACAGTGATGATGAACATAAGAGGGATGATAGTGATGAGGAATATAATAGGGATGACAGTGATGAGGAATATAAGAGGGATGATAGTGATGAGGAATATAAGAGGGATGATAGTGATGAGGAATATAAGAGGGATGATAGTGATGAGGAATAGAAGAGGGATGACAGTGATGAGGAATATAAGAAGGATGACAGTACTGATGAACATAAGAGAGGCGACAATGATGATGAACATAAGACGGGTGACAGTGATGATGATGATGATGATGATGATGATGATGATGATGATGATGATGATGATGATGAAATAGCCATATTCCAAATTTGCTTGCAATACCATACTGCCACAAAGGAAAATGAAACATATCTTTGTCCTCATTCCAAGATTCAGAATTTCGTTGCAAATTTGTTTCGATGCGTCCAAAAAACTACACCCCCCACCCCCCACCCCCACCCCATAAAACACGTTCCAGTATATTTTCTGCATCGTCCACAAGTTTTGAGTATTTCATTTAGCGTAAACACGTACCTCCTGTATAAAGTTGCTATAACATTGGATGAAGCACCTTTAGAAATCTTGAAAGACTCCACCTGTGACAAAAATGTTCCAACCCAAACAGACCAATTCCAAGTTGATTGGGAGAGCTCGCATTGAAAAATCATTTCAAATTAATCGGGGATTAAATCTAGAGCTGTACATCAGCCTACCAGTGAAAGATAGCTCTACAATAATAAAGACGCCGAGGGAACTCGTATCTATCAGATCATTAGGTGGTTTACAAGGTCTCGTCGCTATTCTTTCCTAGGCTGCATTTAATTATACATCCATGATTTTTACGATACGTAAAAAGAAATAAAAAATGGCTGTTTTAATGAAGTTAAAACTGCCGCCAGCAGCAACCAAATGTTACAACATAATGTACGCCGTTTCTAAACCTACTGAAGACGAAGTATATATATAACTTACATATTTTGTGAATCCAAACTCTATAGACACAATATAAACGACTTTAACCAGCCAGACAAAACGCAAAAACTGGAGCGTCGAATTAAGAGTTACCAACTCATAATTCATTTTACACATGTATATTCAACCACGGGTATTTTAAGAACCCGTGAATAAACCCATACTTTTAATTCGCACATATATATTATTATGGTATCATAAACACCTGGATAGAGTTTTAATAAAAGGTTTTGTAGTGTAACTTTGCCGTTATTTGTCGGGTTAGTTTCTTTAATTATACATCCGTAACGGTTTATATGTTTTTTTTAATTGTTTTTTTACGATAAACAAAAACAAAGAAAACATAACTGTTGTTATATAATATAATAATATAATTCCAACTGCAATTGCATCACGTGATCATTAATTATCTCACAATATTTGCACTTCTCGGATATTTCACGACGTCACGTTGTTTACAAAGAGCAAAATGAAATGAAATAGGATTTTCAAGATCTGGTGAAGGATGACGTTTTCCCTAAAACGAAAAAAGTGTCCAGATTATTGGAACTTATCGAAATCAAATGTTTTAACACCATATAATTATTTATAAATAAATTATGTGTTCCCCCTTTAATTTATGGTTAAACTCTCCAAAATCATGCATACAGTTTAAAGGGACACATGGCAATCTTGATATGTGTATTGATTTAATCCAGGTTAATTTTGACTTCAAACTTGCTTGCATATAATATAAAAAAATGTTGAGTTTTCATTTTTCTTTACTATTCTATCATGGATTTACATATGTTATTGCTGCAATATTCTCAACAGTTAGTAGTATGCAAACACAATTGGATTTGAACTGTTGTAATAATTAATATTGATGATTGAACAAATGCAAGTTATGTAGAAAAACTAACAGGACGCCGCCAGTTTTACACAAATCAAGATTGCCGTGTGTCCCTTTGAAATGGATTGCCCTTCTGACTTTTCTTCTTTTTACATAATTCGACACCATTAACATACTAATACATTAGAGAAAACAACAACATGCTGTTTGATATGTGGTCGGGAAAAAAAGTACACGGACACTCTTTACTATTTTACCGAGCGGAGCGATTGCTAAGTTGCTTTTCTACAGTGTTCCGTTAGGGCCATCGTACCATGGCATATTGACGTTTTACAAGTTGATGCGCGATAGTACGAAGGTGATGGTACGATGGCGATGGTATGATGACACGATGGTATACGATCGTCCATCGCGATATCGCCATCGTACAATCGTACCATTGCGTATAGACGTGTAATGGTCCATCGTACCATCGCGCATCGACTTGTAAACTCGAGTGTACGATGGATGCGCAATTGTACTTACCATCGCGTTTATAAGTCGATGCTAGAATGTACGATGGTACGATGGTGGTAGTACTATGATAAAATGGCGATAATGCGACGAACCATTGTATGATCGCCATCGTACTATCGTCCCGTTGCCATCGTTCCATCGTCCCATCGCCATCGTACCACCGTACCATCGCAAATCGACTTATAAACGTCGATACGTGTTGGTACGATGGCCCTACTTTTCCCACCTAAGTTAAAGAGGTAAATCAGGCGTTGGGGCTAAAATTGTTAAAAATAAAAGCTATTTAATGACCAGTTTATATACGTGATATAGTTCCATTTTCCTATACATGTATAATAAAGCACAATAATTATAAATGTTAACCCCAAGTTAGCTGTCAAGTGGATCATCTCAAAACTTTCTACAAATGACGCTCTCGTTGCAATGTTTTGCGATTATTATTTTTACCTGCAAGTTTAGGTTATAATAGCGTAAATGAGTCTCCATTGCCCTTCCATAGTAAAGTTAGAATGTTGACAACCTGTTAAAAACTCAAACCTGGTTAGAATTCTGGGAAACTTACTTTATCATGCAAATAAACATGTCTGCTATTAAACATCAACAAGGAAATAGGGGGTTTAATACCTTCTAAGAAACATTTCTTCAGTTGTATACTAACACCGGGTCAAAGGTCAAACCTATTTTTACCCCTTGTAATTTCGTACCCTGTCTACTTTCACTTCTGAAATTTATATCAAAAACGGTCAAAAACATGATTAGCTTCCTTTTCAAAAATCAACAACATGTCCAGAATACAGTTACAGCCAAAAAATAAAAGGAAATTGCACTAAAAAAAGGTTTTAAAGAAAAAAAAGATTAGCACTCTTTAATACAGAACTACTTTCGATGCACCAGGCAAGCACATCCGGCTGATTTAGTGGAATTAAACCTTTAAAATAATTACCCTGGCGTGTACGGTGTAACCATAGTTAGGAAATACCTTCTTCGGATATATTATTCAGAAATTTCTTTTGGTGTTTTTTTTATGTTCATCAATGTAATACAAAAATACTATAGTTGAACAAGTATATATACATATAATACAAATCCTGATGTACTTTATATAAACGTCTCTGTTAACTCACGCGATGTTGGAATTAAAGATAAAAAATAATAAAATAAAGGCCATGGCATCCGCATTCAGGGAAAAAACATGAGCTGAAATGTAGTTCAATATTTACATTTCTATTACATTGCCTTTACATGAAACACTTTCACGCATTGCATTTTAACTCGCAATGAAACATATTTACTTTTGTCGCATACATGTACCAACTCTAAATGTATTGAATTGAATGTTGTTTAACGGCTCATCAACACAGTATAGGTTATTTAGAGCCGCCCTACTCTTATAATCGAATATATTCCTATGGTTCTATAACGTGCTCGGACGATAGACCGATTCACGGGACCGCCCGGTTTAAGTCCCCATCCGACGGACGAGGCTAAGAGAACGTGTCTTGCCCAAGAACACACCGATGAAACTCAGTGGCACCACGGAGGATTGAACCCGGGCCTCTGGTTACAAATCCGCCGCGCTACCGACTGCGCCACGCCACTGTAAAAACGTCGCTAAACGTGAAAGCGTTTGTCTCTAAACGTAAAAAAGGTGGCTAAATGTGAATGCAAACGTCTTTAAATGTATAAATATCGGCGTCGCTAAAAGTAACGGGAAAAAAAACTAAATGTAAAAACATTTTCTGTTATTAAATGTAAAAAGACACAGCTACATGTGTAAAAAATGTGAAATTTTTAATGAAAGAAGGTGATATTATTCAATTTCTCATTGGGTTCGAATCGGGAACTAGGAATTGGGAACCGGGAACCATTTCCTAGTTCCCAATTCCTGGTTTCCAAATTGATTCGAATAAGGAGCCGGAAACTGGGAACCAGGAACCAACTTTATGCTCGTTGTTTAGCGACGTTTTTACATTTAGCGTTGCTACAGCCGCATGTGGCTTTACAAAGTGTGAAATGTTGGCAATGCCGTTTAAAACACTATTTGTGACACAAATGCAACGTTCTAACATTTTTAAAGCCGGGAAAAACATAAACAAAAAACATTATGTATATATAAGGATTGAAGTCAATCTAGTCTATCTTTCTGCGGGGTATAAAAACATAAGCTAGTTTAAAGTTAGCAAGAAGCACTGCGGGATTCACGCACTTTAAACAAGCCTATAATGTTTTTCATACCCCGTAGAAAGATTCAACCTTAAATATATAATCATTAATAAACAGTATGTAATAGAAAGCAGGACAATATCTGGTATAATGAACGTTGCATGAATGTAATAAGCGTGAACAGCAGGAAAATGTGTGTTTGTATTCAGATTAGCCATTACTTTAGACTGACATCAGTCCTTAATGTAATAACATTTTAACTATTATTATAGAATTTCCTTAGCACTGAGAGGCAAATATCTCCATTATAACGTGTATGGTCTTATCTGAACATATACATTCAGCCATGAAGAGAAACAGAGCTTGAAATAAAATAAACAATTTTTATGCAGAGTATTATTTTATTTTTTTAATTTGTCTAATTTTATTATTTATAGTCTAATATATAGACTGATACCAGTTTACCATTACATTAACACTCAATAACTCAGAGGAGCATGTCAGAACGTTGAGACCAAGATTGAGACAGGTGTAGAGTTTAGACGGGAATATACGAGATGTTGGAACAATAACCTGGGCCAATCAACACATAGCATTGAACCGACTGTGTGATCGGAGTGAAATACTTGCAGACGGACAGTCTACAAGATGGAATAGTTATTTGGATATTTCTGGTAAGTCACTTATAATAAAAGCGCATAAAGATATATATGTATAAAATTAAAAGTTAAGTGGCTTTATGAAATCAAGGTGAAAACGGAGAGAAAAGTTATAAAAATAAAATAATCAAATATAGAAAAAAAGATGTTACACGTTCGATGTGTCTAAAAGAGTAGTAATATATATACAAATATATATTAGAAAATAATAGAGTATAGTAATATATACGAGGGTTGTTCAAATAATTTATAATACGTGGACTTTTTCGATATCGCACTCATTTTTTTACTTAAACCTTTAAGAGTCATATACTTTGTAATCCAACTCAAAATAAATCGTTTGATTTAAACAGAAATTCGATACCATGTCTTCTTACGTTGCAATGAATGATCTAATAGGACGAGAAATCCATCTACGGAGCAGTCCAAAATGAGACGTGATTATATTATAACTGCATTTCAGGAATGGCTAAATGAAATGTTATTCGTCGTCAAAAATACACTAAACTAAAGTAGCATTGTCACTGGTATTCCAAAATTACAATTATGAAATTTTATAAATATTGAACAAAGAGAACTATGATAAATATAAATAAGTAGACGCACTCTTCCATGCTTTTACGTTGAAATTGACGACGTCAGAAAAAGGCAGAGCACAAAATGTTAACAAAATATTAAATTATATTAACTTCTAATAAAAAAATAAATAAAAAAATACACACAAAATAAAATTCACACAAAATGAAATATAAAAACTTAAAATGTTAAAATCTTACATATTTTCTTCAAGATGTGTGTGTTAATAAATTCAGAATACCGATAGATCTATATAATAAATAAATATGTCTTTTTGGAATGACTATGCCATTTGTTTTCTAAATAATTTGAATAGATATGCCAAACTCGATCGAATTCATATTATCTCTTTCTGAAGTTGTTATATACTTATAAAACATGATTATTCGACAATGCTGTAAAATATTTATTTAATGCAAACTAAGAATAATAAAATAATCTAATTAAATTGCAATTAAGTTGACTATTTATAACATGTTTCATCATTTATAACGCTAGGTTGTTGTTGGTTTTCAAGGCGTCATATCACACAAATGGTGTGCTCCATGGCTGCTACAGCTTACCGTGGGGTTGTAAAACTCGTATTTCTTGAAATCTGTTTCCAAAAACATTCTTATATAAAAGTGAAAATGTATACCTTTACTGCCAAATAATATAATTTACTCGATTTATAAAAGCATATTAACTATTAAGGACTATTGGTCAGCCATCTTCGAAAAGAAAATCCAAAATGGATGGGGTATGTTTAATTGAAATTTTCATCCAAATGCATATTATAGGCATGAAAATGTCAATGATATAATAGATGACAGTAATTCAACACTGTTGATGTGAACATAATATCAGAAACGATATTTATCTGGCAGAAATAGTGCCCTTTATATTCGAAAAGTTTAGTACAATTTTACTCGAAGATGGTTTGTTTTTTATGTTAAATAAATGTGTCCATAGAATTGTCCATTTATCTAAAAATGGCACACGAGACATCATTTCTAAATAAAGTAAGCCATGTTATCACATCATCCAAAATTCGAAGTACACTATTGTTAAAAATGAAGATTTTCTTTATACGCCATGTGCCTTCAACACACACACATGATACACATGAAAAGCATGCACGTGAATTGTAAATTAAAACTTGCGGTATGGTGAAACATTCGGATAAAGAGGTAATTTGATCGTATTCATATGTTATTATTTAGTTTTTGCTGTTTTTATTCGAATATAATAATAAATTACTCTTGTTTTGCCATGTTTATATTCACAACAGTCACTCAGTTGTGTTTAATACATCCAAAAATATAGTTACCATTTATAATAGTTTGACAATTAAAACCCGTCAGTGCCATTATACTATAGCATTGAGATTATTTTGAAAGTACATGCCATTGAAAAAATAGCTTGTTTCTTTTACAATGATTGACTTTGAAATTTGGATGATGCGATAACATGTCGTATTTAATTTAGAACTGATGTTTCGTGTGCCATTTTTAGATAAATGGACAATTCTATGGACAAATTTATTTAACATAAAAAACAAAACATCTTCGAGTAAAATTGTACTTAACTTTTCGAATATAAAGGGCACTATTTCTGCCAAATAAATATTGTTTCTGATATTATGTTCACATCAATAGTGTTGAATTACTGTCATCTATTATACATTGACAATGTTCATGCCTATAATATGCATTTGGATGAAAATTTCAATTAACCATACCCCATCCATTTTGGATTTTTTTTCAAAGATGGCTGTCCAATAGTCATTAATAATATCCACGTAAAATTTGAACGGCCCTCGTATATCATATATTAGAAAAGTATAGCATCGCGATATATGTAGCGATAATAGTGGTAGTAGTTGTTTTTATTATTATTACTATTATTATTAATTATTATTATTATTAATAATAATAATATTATTATTATTATTCTTTCTCTAATGATTATTTTAGAAATAAATACAACACACATCTATACCCGAGAACTGAGTTTTATTCAACATGAGCAACTCAACGTCAGACGGAGAGCCGAAAAGTGACGTTTCTTCATCCTATAACCATGACAAGAACGGCAAAAAATACGTTTCCCCAGCAAAAAGACTCCTTCGAACGCCGAAATGCGCGCGATGTCGTAACCATGGTGTTGTCTCTTGCTTAAAAGGTCACAAGAGGTCGTGTAGATGGCGTGACTGTCAGTGCGCCAACTGTCTTCTGGTGGTGGAGAGACAACGAGTCATGGCTGCACAAGTGGCTTTAAGAAGGTATTTATAAGTGTTTTATAAAAGTACGAACTCCTTGGACATAATTCTCTAGAGTGTGTACTAATATTATTCGATTATTCGTTACTGACGATGAACATACTTTCAATCCTAGTTTGCACCTCCGAGGTTCATGCATGTATATAATGTCAAAACTGCTATATTAATATCAAACGACATTATCATATGATTTTCTATGTTATAAATTATTTAAATCGAAATGCAGGTAAAGTGGCATCTACTTGGACCGACGAATTTTTTAAATCCTATGTGTATATACTGTCAAATCTGATAACTTTTATTTTAATATCAAACGACATAATCCTGTAATTTTCTACGTTTAAGTCGAAAAGAAGGTAAGATGCTCGCTGCTTTGGACCGACGAAACACCAACGAACGATATAAAAATAAGTAAATGAACAAGTACGGATTTACGCATGTCTATAAGACTACATGGCAAAGTGATGATGGCCAAGTGATACAAAAAAATATCGACGATCACAAAAACATTCCAAATAAGTTAAAGGCGGAAAATCGTCGCAATCGACAATTTATAAAGTAGAAATTCCTTTTTTTCAATGCAAATAAGTTTACTGAATAATTAATATCATCGTCGGATGGAAATACAAAGTGTCCTGTTTGTAAACTGTTTGTAAACAAAAATAAAACAAAGTGTGTAAACAAAAATAAAAACAAATAGTGCCAAGAGCTGATTCTGCTTTAACAAGAAGAGGTATTGATTAATGAATAGTTTCAGATGACAATTTTTTTTAAACTATCATGAATTCGGAACCGAATTTTTAATTAAGAAGCAAATTATTGAGCCCTGTCCTTAAATAGCTAAACACGTTTTGGTTTTCTGTATTTTGTGTATTGTTTTAAACAGCATTGTTTAAAGATTGTAAACGTTAAAGACATTCGATTTTACACTCTATTAACCCCTAACCCGCTAAGCACGACTATAATAGCCTTTGTGCCCATTGTAAACCCAGATCAGCCTGCGAGTAATTTAAAATGTCCGGCTGCTGATCAGTCCCCCCGCAAAAAAAAACACCCCTTTGTCATATAAATGGAATGGTCTTAATTCAAAGAAAGAACATTCCATTATATATATGTAGCGGGTTAATGGTTAAATATAATCACTTACATACAAGTAAAAATGCTTAGTGTACATATCTGCATCAGAGTCGTCGGTATTAACATATACTCACGGTTAATGAATGCGCACCTCAAAACAAAACCTTTTAAAAGTTAGAATTTGAGGCTTACGTTTTCATACGTTATTCGAATACTATGATCCAATGCAATGCCAGGTCGAACTATTTAACCCATACCTAGAAAAGTTTTCTATTATAAGTTACACTGAGGATTTACAATGTTTACGTAACACTAACATGTTTATCTTTTTGATACATATATACTGACGGTCAATGAAAGTAGATATAAAAATCGAAAGGAAAAGTAGCATTCAAGGACGACAGTCAACCACAAACACACAGAGAAACAAATAACGACTATAAAGGATGAATACAAGGCAAGATAAGACATCACAAACACTAAAAGGGTTGACAATAGGGCTACCGCCTTGGAAAGGTCAGTGGCAAAAAAACCGCTGGGGTTTAAACCGGTTTCTAGGGTGCACTAAACCTCACTCTTACCATATTGTCATCCCAATAAACGGGACAGTGTAAATAAAGATATCCCCACCAGGTTATAATCTCTAACAAACAAGGCAGCATTAACAGGCAATATAAGCAAAACTCATACATGATCATTTATATATAATATAAAACTCAATAAGTTTATAATGTTGGATTATCGCAAACCATTTGGAATAAAACTGCTGAACCAAATGCTTTTTTTATTTATTTTTTTTATTTCCAGGTATTTAATCTTGATAAGTTATACTTACTCCCTGATGTACCTAACTTGTCTTACATGTTTATTGGTAGACTTATGACAAGCAGTCAAGCAGTTATTTACCTTGTCATTTAATATGGCTATAATAATAAGAAAAGTGTTCCACTAAATTTCAAGCTGCATTAATCTGTTTCCGAGAAAATATTTTTGTGTGCGATGTAACTGAAGAAACCCGAAAATACAGTGTGCATTTCATAACAACCATGTGGAATGCACTAAATCCAGATATGCATGTAAAAAAGTTAAATGTCGACTCGTTATATAGATTATATAATATTTTGTCCAACATGCATCAAATTCGAACTTCTAAAATAATTTGTTTTTGTTGCGTTTTCATTGACCGTGAGTATATATCTATGTCATTACATTAAACGACATTATTAGAACACATACATTGGACACATTATTTCTAAAGGATCGGGATAATTCAATTCCATTTAATATGGGTTATCATAGTTAGATTTATATTAATTCTAAAACCATTGATGGAAAGTGACAGCTAGAGTGTACGATGTAAATTCAGAGTTTCTTGAAAATTAAATATTGCATTCATTTCGTATGAATGTAGTGACAAGATAAAATTAATGATATATATATTTTGAAGGGCGAGTTTGAACTAGTTTCTATGATAACGTTTAAAGTTCCAAGATATACGTAATCTTGATTAGGATTTTATCAGCTTTAAATTGATATATGATGAGCTTCTGTGTTGATCTTAACTTCCTGTCTCAATTTTTGTCTTTTTCAAAGTAAACAACTGTTACTAAAATCATGTTAAAGTTCTCCGGCCATGTTTTATTTCATGAACATGTTTGTGTTTATTTAAATCGAAATCAATACACAACTATAGATATTTACAATTCACACATTGCACTATCCGTGAAAAACGAGAATACGATTTTATTTGATGACGTAGAAAACTTTGAATAGGTAAAATACTCCACAGGTAAATGTAGGTATCAATTATCTGGCAATAGTTGTGCAGCTATACAATTCAGATTTACCTCATTTCCCCGTGCAGTCACGCAGTGGTAAAAGTAGTATCTACGTCATGCACATAATACTTATAACTTAGTAGCGGTTTTCAATATATGTTTCTATCCGAGACTATCAAGAAATTTTCATATGATGTTTAAGAGTTAAATTTGTTAATTGATAATACTACAAAAAGAGTGGTCATTCATCTTTAAACTATAGTATGACAAGATGTAGGGCCAAAACAAACAGAGACTCCAACATTAATGTGTTTGATGTAATATTAAGAAATTGTCAGTGATACTATTCTTTTATAATTCATGGATTTCAGACATCAAGCGTCGGAGAATACAGACGCGCTGAAAGACAAGGTACAGACAATAACTAGCATGCTACATCACCGGAAGTCAATACAACGAAATCGTCAATTTCATCAGCGTCATCTTACCAGGAACGCCCTCTATGGTTAGTTGGTTCATTGTACTTGTCGTGTGTTTGCCTTTTTCAATGAAACCTTGAAGTCATGTGCTATATATATGTCGCTTGGAGTAAATCTTGCATGAAGTAAATTAATAGCCGTGGTAAATGGTAATAACACACTTGCATGGCTTCAGAAACTCCACTGAGACTTGTTTACCTTTGAAACCTGTTCATAATTGCTGGCATTAACTTAGTTCTCTTATTGTTATAAAAGCCATAATCATGTTTAAACAAGATAATGGAAACACTATGATAGTTGTATTTAAAATACTGCACAATTATTTCCTTCAAAAAATGGGAACATGTAATACTACAGACAAGAGGTAATACCTGCTCGTTTGAGTATATGTAATTTTATGAAAATAGAACTGGGAAACTCAGTTAAATTTTATAAAAATAGATACAAAAGTCGACCAAGAAATGTATCCCTTACAGAACGCAGTACACCGAAAACACGCGCACAAACCAATAAACAATTAGAGAAAAAAATAGAAACAAAAAAGCGACACCACAAACATAACAGAGTTGACCACAAAGGTACCGTCTTGGAACGGTCAGTGGCAACAAGGGTACCGTCTTGGAAAGGTCAGTGGCAAAAAGGCCGCTTTGTGGGTTTAAACTAGGTTCTGATTAAAGAAACTAAACCGCCAAATAACGGCAAAATTACACAATACCGTTTATCAAAATTATATCCAGGTGTTCAGGTCATATTATAATGCGGATGTGCCGATAAAAAGTAAGATTTATTCATGAGTTCTTAAAATATTCGTGGTTGAATAAGCGTAAAATGAATGTAGAGTTGGTAACCCTTAATTCGATGCTCCAATTTCGGGGTTTGCCTTGACTGGTTAAAGCCGTTTATTTTGAGTTTGGATTCTCAAAATATGTAAGTTATATGTGTCAGTATAGGTTTAGCAACGGTGTACAGCTGATGTAAAATGTGCCTGTTGATGGCAGGATAGGGACTTTAAGATACACCAAACCTCGCTCTTACCCCATTCTCCTCCCATTTCAAAGGGACAGTGTAAATAAGGAAATCCCCGCCAGGCTATATAATCTAGCAAACTAGTATTTATATACAATATCCGTAAAAAACAAAGATGATCATGTATGTACAAATTAAAAAACAGCACAAAAGTCTAGAAAGTCGCATAGTAAGTACTCGTTGACTTGGCAGAAACCGGTGCAACAACGAATAAACCGTTAAGGGCACGGCAAGACAATATTTAAGACAAATATTTACCTTCCTTTTCAGGGTTTTGGTTGACGTATTTAATCATGTATGTACGAATTAAAAAACAACACAAAAGCCTAGAAAGTCGCAAAGTAAGTACTCGTTGACTTGGCAGAAACCGGGGCAACAAAGAATAAACCGTTAAGGGCACGGCAAGACAATATTTAAGACAAATGTTGACCTTCCTTTTCAGGGTTTAGGTTCACGTATTTGTAGGGTCCACAATAAGGGTCATCACACAAAGAATAAATCGCAAATGCGAACTGTAAATACGTATGTTATTAATATATATCATTAAATATGCACTTAGGATAGGGTCACAACCTCTTTTGATAAATTGTCTAAAAAGTTTGTTAAAGATTATATAAAATTGATCATGACCAATACTGATTTATAATCACATTCTTGTTAGCTTGAAAATAGTCTTGTAATATTTAAACAAGTTGCTACTTACTACATAATAAACGAGTCAATGATACTATGGGCTTTGATTTATGTTCATATATTGGGTTAAATGACTTAAGAGAGCCAATGTTTTTAAAAAAAAAATTATGGTAGCGCCGTGGTGTAATGGGTTAGCATTGCGGCTTAGCAACCCAGGGTTCGCGCGTTCAATCCCAGCCAGGACCGAATTGGGTTAATTATCGAAATATTTCAAAAGTATTTCCTACCTTACCAGTCCTTCGGATGAGACTTTAAACTGAGGTCTGCTCGCTAAAATGCTTAGTGCAATACAGCGGGGATAAATAAACGCTTATACGCAAGTTTTTCTTAACTCGGGATTAACATGCTACGGAGGCATATATAAGGTGTTAAGGGTAATATAAACCAGCAAGATTCAGGTTACAATTGCCGATTCAGAATGGAAATTAGTGTTCTTATAGCTCGGATTTTATGTTATAATTTGTTGCTTTATATGTATCTGAACATTTTCGAGAAATTTAGTTGGTGTAAAGTTACCTTAGAATAATGTTTCAACAATTTCTGTGAAATGATCTTTGAAATAACAATTTTTTTTTTATTTTTTTTTTAAATAGTCTTTATCAAAAGAGGCTTTAACCCTATCATTTTGCAACGCACTACATGTTTATTGGTTAACTCATTTACAGTTCGCAATAATGTTTTTCTCTTTGTGAGATGTGGACCGTACGATGACGTTGACGTTCATGTTGAAAGAGATGGTCAAGTTCAAAGGTTAAAAAAATATATATAAATAGATTAATAATGTAAAAGATCTACTATTGTAACAAACAAGACATGTGACTAGACCCTGACAATAACATCTTCAATAATGTATTGAATTGAATTGGGGTTTTAAGGCGCACCAACACATTACAGGTTATATGGCGCCTAACAGGCATGAACATGCCAGGCTCATCTTCCATGTACATCGAGATAAAATATGGAAAATGGGCCTAGAACCTTCTCACCCTGAACTGCAGAGTTGCTGCAAATTCTATCGTTAAAACTCCATTTACGCCACGTTTATTGTTTTTCTGCCACTGCTCTTAGTGATGTGAGCGAGATGGCACCTGAAACAATGCAGGGGTCATGATGAAGACCTTTAATGAGCATGAACAAAAAATGACAAAATGAATATGAATGGGGGGGTCCTACCCCTCTGCATGTGACGGTGTGTTTGCAGTGGTTGTATTCTACCCCGGCAACCACACGGGGAGTTCCATAATGTAACATATTATTGATATTGTATTATATGGGTAACCGTGCACACAGAGTATCCCTTTTTTCTTCTTTTTTTCTATTTCTTTTATAGGATTAAGAGAAGGTCCATTAAAAAAATGCTTTAAGACATTATAAGATTGACAGCAGTTTTTACAAAAATGAGTGAAAGAGTATGAGAGTATTTATGGAACACATGTATTGATTTTGTAAAATCTTGTATAACTCTCATATAGCATATTATTATCCATGTTGTTAATAGCCAAATAAATGGGCCTTGTAGAAGGGCTGAAAAAAAAAAAAAAAAAAAAAAAAGTTCAATGTGTGTCTTAAATCTTCTTTTCGTGCTCTTAACGGTTTATTCTGTTTTTGCTCTTGCTCTTGCCAAGTCACTGAGTACTCGCTTTGTGGCTTTCTATACGTGTTTTATATCCATATATACATGACCATATTTTTAACTTAATAATATAGCATATTAATACTGCATAGATAGCCTGTCGGGGATTTCTTATTCTTACTGTCCAGTTTAATTCAGATGACAATCGGATGAGTGAGCTTTGGTGCACGATAGAACATGGTTTAAACCCCTACAGCCTTTTTGCCATTGACCTCTCCATGGGGGTACCCTTTTTCGCCAACCCTTGTGTTTTGTGTTGTCGCACAATTTGCTTCATTACAAGTGTCATTGTTATAGTTGTTTGTTCTGAATGAATGTTTTGGTTGACTGTTTTGTGAATGCTACGTTTCCTGTTCAACCTCAATTCCGCTTGTATTATATACCCAAACACGTGAATAATTAACATGTTAAATATGTTTCAGTAGGTGGGACATCAGCTGGTAGAATATCTGCATCGTTACCTCCAGTGTTGCCGGCTATACTCAGTGAAAGATTACGAAAACGTCGCTGTTTTGCAGACAAAGAATTAGACAGTACCATCGTTATGACGGACAAGAACAACTTCAAACAAAACATTGGTAGTCTGCGTTCTTGTGTGCAGTTTTATAACACACCGTTAAATCTCAATAGGACGGCAGCAGATAAAACACTGCTGAGAAGACTTTTTCCGTCACTTAATGAAAATTTCTTGGAGGTCGTTTGGCAAGGATGCGGTTGCGATGCTGGCAGGTGTATCCAACATTTACTGGCATCATTTCCCGTGTCTAGGGAATGTGAGGCAGTGTCTCATCCAGCGGTAATTGCAGGGAGTTATTCTTCATTCAAGATTCCTAAATCGACATCATTAGGACACACTATGCATTTTATTAAAAGAAACTTCATCGGATCTGAGACTGATTGCGTGAAACGATCAGAAATGCCAGTTCCATCTATTACGCATCTGCCGATGTTGGTTCCGCAAACAAAACAAGATAATATTAGGAGTAGTTGCCATGACACCATGGCGGATAAAAGACCTCGAACACAAACAGACATTGAAGATAGATTTCAAATTAATGAAAACTTAAATTCAGACAATGATACAGAAATAGTGTTTTGCAAAACAAGATGCGATTTGAAAAATAAACCAAAGGACTTGCAAGAATCACCAAACATAAAATCAAAAGCAAGTGGATTGAAATTTTCAGTCGCTTCTATACTAGGATACGAGTAATGAAGAAACTAACATCATTACACATGTTTCTAGTATGTCGTTTAGAAAAATAGCATAGTGCCATATGGTGGCCCTAAAAAGTCTCCCCGTACATCCAATCAATAGTGTTATCGTTTCATCCCACAGGGATTGTATTACATTCATAGATCCAGTTTTACCCTGATCTACTTTTAAAATATAAAAGTAATTTAAGAACTCTTCTGCGACAAGGACTGTCACAACCGGACTTCTAAGGTGATGTGATTTACAAACGTCTTAAGATCCTTGGTCATAAGCATTTTCATACAATCTTTCTTAAACTTGTCAAAACGTTTATCGAAATAGGTTATGACCCTATCATTTTGCAACGCTCTGCATGTTTAGTGGTTGACCTATTTCGCCACTATGTTTTTCTCTTCGATTGTGCGATGACCGGACAGTTGGTGAACCCTTGGATGACATCAAAGGACGGTAGCGTTTGATGCCTGTCTTATATGTTGTCTTGTCGTGCCCTTAATGGTGTGTTCTCTGGCTTCTTTCATCATCGAGTACTTGCTTTGTGGCCTTCTATGCTTTTGTTTCTTAGATTCAGACATACATGATCATCTATGTGTGATACTTACTTGCCTTTTAATGCTGGGTTGTTTGTTAGAGAATATAATCTGGCGGGGATATCATTATTTACATTGTCCCGTTTTTTTGTGAGGACAATAGGGTTAGAGTGAGGTTTGGTGCACATAAAACCTGGTTTAAACGCACAGCGGCCGTTTTTGCCACTGACCGTTCCAAGGCGGTAGCCCTATTGTCAACCCATTTTGTGTTTGTATACATGTGTGTGTGTATACATGTGTTTTATTCATCTCTGTAATTAGTTTTTTCTATGCGTGTTTTTGGTTGACTGTACGTGGTCCTTCAGTGTTTCATTTTCTGTTCGACTGTTATATCTACTTTTAGAAATGAAAGCATCGCTTAAGATCATATAAAAGAAATATTGGATTGAAAGTCAGAAATACTCTGGGTTAAGTGATAACTTGTACTTGCTTCCACAAATTTAAAAAATGCTGCATGTCGAAAATTATAAACCATGTCTATGTTAGATCCCAAGTCTGTTTTCCTTCTGACAAAATTGAATGAAACGATATTTTTCAGGAAATATAACAACCAATAAATGGTATTGAACCCTTTGTTTACACAAATACTGGCTAATTGTAACAGTACCATCTCGCAATTAAATACGAGTTTTACTGCAGCCAGAGACCTGACATCACGAAGTCACTGCCACACCGATGCATTTTAATATACTTCAGGGCACAATTAGACTATCCCAAAATGCAGTATCGTATGCCCACTCACTATTGCATTTAGATTGTCTACAAAGCCAATGGAAAATTGCTTACATCTTGATTGCTTCACGGTTCCTATCAAAATAGGCATTAATGTTTTCTCATCAACCTGATATTAATTAGCATACGATCAGACTTGTTTTTCTAACTAATTAATTTTTTAAAAAATCCGTAAAAAAAATAAAATTGCATGACCTTTGTGATGGGACTATTTCTGACTTAATTTATATACACTTGGTTCTTCATGTCAAGAAGCTACCGATGGGCAAAAAGCCGAAAGACAACCACAGACAACTTAAGCTTTTCTTGAAACACAGGTTTAGAAGATCGTGTCGCATTTTGAGGTAACCATGCCTTTCTGGAAGTAATAGAACCACACAATTCAAATCTGTTTTACTACATTTTTATTTATTATTAAAGTTACAATTTACGTTGTAAGACCTAATTTTCTACTTATAAATTGTTTATACCTATTCTTGTGGTATGAACATCACAGGCTGAAGTAGTAATTCTGGATGCCTGCGGTCAATTTATGTATTAAAGTACACAAGTATACAAGAATTGAATTGGAATTGAATTGGGGTTTTAAGACACATGAAAAGGTTATTTGGCGCCTAAAAGGCATGAACATGCCAGGCTCATCTTCCATGTACATCGAGATAAAATATGGAAAATGGGCCTAGAACCTTCTCACCCTGAACTGCAGAGGTGCTGCAAATTCTATCGTAGAAACTCCATTTACGCTGGAGCCACGTTATTGTTTTTCTGCCACTGATCTTTTGATGCGAGCGAGATAGCACCTGAAACAATGCAGGGATCATGATAAAGACCTTTAATGAACCTGAACAAAAAATGATAAAATGAACATGAATTTGGGGGGATTCTACCCCTCTGCCTATCCCTCCAAAGGGATCTGCAGTGGCCCTATTCTTTGCCCCGTGACCAAACGGGGCCCCCGAGAACCACACGGGGCTTTATATTCTACCTTTAATATAAAAAATGTCTTTATTTACTGAGCCCCTGAAAACAGATGTTCTTAGGTTGAACTCTTATTTAGATAGTGTAACCTATAACCTATGGAATATTTCTTTGAAAATTAGTAGTAATATTTCTGTTTTTGATGCTTTCTAAACAGAAAGCATTTATAAATCATTATCAGGAGCAAATAAACCTTATCCAATACAAATAACGATCAGGGCCCTGTTTTATTAAACATCTTACGATAAGTCTCATATTTTAAAATCGTTCACTTTTTGCACCTAAGCATTCAATGTAGACAATTATGTATGCACGTAGCGTAAAAATATCCCAAGTAGAAGGAAATGAAATTAAATCACGTTA
Source organism: Cyrtodaria siliqua (assembly GCA_037043455.1). Taxonomy (NCBI): domain Eukaryota; kingdom Metazoa; phylum Mollusca; class Bivalvia; order Adapedonta; family Hiatellidae; genus Cyrtodaria; species Cyrtodaria siliqua. The sequence goes on from JAWPHD010003780.1 coordinate 157,236, forward strand.
TTTGAAAAGTGTAATTGATAGTGAAGCATTTAAAAAATTGATTTACGATCAAAATGGTCGTAAGTTGTTTCATAAAACGGTGCCCAGGTCCGTATTTTAGAAACAATGCAATAAATGCAACATGAATGTTGTAAAATATCACAGGTTTGTCAATATATACAAATAAATAAATTCATAAACATATCTTATCAAATAAGAATCAATACCCTCTGTGCATTACTCTCTACAAAACGTTACCTTCGACATAACATGTACAACTACTAAAATATATAACAATTAAACTATTTGGGGTTAACATTCATGATCCCTCTGTTACAACACTATGCATGTACATTAAGTGAACTAATTCTCTAAGTAGAAAGCAGTTTGAAAGTTATTAGGTGTCAATCCTGTTTTTGTAAGTTTAATAAATAAAATTCAATTTTAAAATAACCCTAGCCGAAATCTATAAATATTCTCATTCAAACATATTTTAGTCTTTTTAAATACACAACTGATGCAAAATCTGTGCTTATGACTTGGGTAATTTTATTTTAAGACTAAACATTATTATGCAATTTAAATGTTTCTTTTTTCTCAAAATACACTTTATTATACTAATAAATATTTAGTTTTATCAATACATACACTGGACTACATTATAGGCATGTATTAATACTGCCAGATTTAAAAAATAAATAATCTGTAATCACATGAATGATAGACCAAACATTTTAATATAAAGGAACTACATTCTAAAATCTACAATATCTGTATCAAGTATTTTGCGGATACTCTTGAAATATAACAAAAACACCAAGAGTTTATGCAGAATTTTCTGTGATAACTGTACACTGGACACTTGGGTAATAATTTATCCTATTACCCAGTATTCCCCACTCTCACCATGCATACAACAATCATCCAGTCATACCTCAATTACAACCCTGCATTACCAAGGACCGGGCAGGAACAGAAGGTATTGTGCAACCTGATTTTAATGTCAATTCTTTTTTTTTCAATTAATTTCTAGATATTTGGATCAATAACACAAACAATAATGAATACAAAAGAATTCATTATAGGCAAATAATGAATAGCCTTATCCCACCAATTATCAATTAATTATCTACTGGAAACAGATGCATCTGATTGGTCAGATGAGAATCTGACTGCCTCGCTCCCACAAAAATGAGACAGTGTGCGTCACATGATAGATCACAGTTTACAGGTTGTAAGCCAATATTAATGAACATTTCCAAACTAACTTATCTTTGGGACACGTGTCTATCCTGTTAATGGTTTTCTTTTTCTACTTTTTGTGTGCTTTTCCTATATACTATTTTAGGGTTGTCTAAACAACATGGAGAGACCACATTTTTCTTCGGTCGAAATATTTCAGGATTGCTAGTTGTCCTTTTAATATGGAGAAGTTCAATTTATTTAAAATCTTATTCCATGGCTGAAATGTATAGATTGAATGTTTACTAAACATTACTCCAGAATTCAACACATTTATATAAATAATCATTCATGACGAAGATTCTGGCGTGATGAGGATCATGATGAATGATGCGTGACTGTGGTGATCATCATTTATGGATGGTTTCTGTACAGCTCACTGTCCATTCATTTAGTTCACTCACTGGCATCAGGTGATGGGCAATCTGTAATGGTAACAAGACAATGTTTAAAATACTTGTTTAACATGTGTGTCTAAACAATTACACACATTATATAGAACTCTTAATATTAAAGATATATGTATGTATGGTAGGTAAGGTTTAACATAACTTAATCTTACAGCCATGTCACGACCATGTCTACTTCTAACAGTGAGCTCTATGCTCAACTTTATCTTTATAGTACTGCCACACTAGCTAGAATACCACCCTAGACATGACATGATACCCCACCCAGTCACATTATACTGACACCAGGACGACCAGTCTCTGAACTACCCTTTATATGCTGAACCCTAGACATATGAGATACCTCACCCAGTCACATTATACTGACACCAGGACGACCAGTCCCTGAACTACCCTTTATATGCTGAACCCTAGACATATGACATGATACCTCACCCAGTCACATTATACTGACACCAGGACGACCAGTCCCTGAACTACCCTTTATATGCTGAACCCTAGACATATGACATGATACCCCACCCAGTCACATTATACTGACACCAGGACGACCAGTCCCAGAACTACCCTTTATATGCTGAACCCTAGACATATGACATGATACCCCACCCAGTCACATTATACTGTCACCAGGACGACCAGTCTCTGAACTACCCTTTATATGCTGAACCCTAGACATATGACATGATACCCCACCCAGTCACATTATACTGACACCAGGACGACCAGTCTCTGAACTACCATTTATATGCTTAACCCTAGACATATGACATGATACCCCACCCAGTCACATTATACTGACACCAGGACGACCAGTCTCTGAACTACCCTTTATATGCTGAACCCTAGACATATGACATGATACCTCACCCAGTCGCATTATACTGACACCGGGACGACCAGTCTCTGAACTACCCTTTATATGCTGAACCCTATACATATGACATGATACAACACCCAGTCACATTATACTGACACCGGGACGACCAGTTCCTGAACTACCCTTTATATGCTTAACCCTAGACATATGACATGATACCTCACCCAGTCACATTATACGGACACCAGGACGACCAGTCTCTGAACTACCCTTTATATGCTGAACCCTAGACATATGACATGATACCCCACCCAGTCACATTATACAGTCACCGGGACGACCAGTCCCTGAACTACCCTTTATATGCTGAACCCTAGACATGACATGATACCCCACCCAGTCACATTATACTGACACCGGGACGACTAGTCCCTGAACTACCCTTTATATGCTGAACCCTAGACATATGACATGATACCCCACCCAGTCACATTATACTGACACCAGGACGACCAGTCCCTGAACTACCCTTTATATGCTGAACCCTAGACATATGACATGATACCCCACCGAGTCACATTATACAGTCACCGGGACGACCAGTCCCTGAACTACCCTTTATATGCTGAACCCTAGACATGACATGATACCTCACCCAGTCATATTATACTGACACCGGGACGACCAGTCCCAGAACTACCCTTTATATGCTGAACCCTAGACATATGACATGATACCCCACCCGGTCACATTATACTGACACCAGGACGACCAGTCTCTGAACTACCCTTTATATGCTGAACCCTAGACATATGAGATACCTCACCCAGTCACATTATACTGACACCAGGACGACCAGTCCCTGAACTACCCTTTATATGCTGAACCATAGACATATGAGATACCTCACCCAGTCACATTATACTGACACCAGGACGATCAGTCCCTGAACTACCCTTTATATGCTGAACCCTAGACATATGACATGATACCCCACCCAGTCACATTATACTGACACCGGGACGACCAGTCCCAGAACTACCCTTTATATGCTGAACCCTAGACATATGACATGATACCTCACCCAGTCACATTATACTGACACCAGGACGACTAGTCCCTGAACTACCCTTTATATGCTGAACCCTAGACATATGACATGATACCCCACCCAGTCACATTATACTGACACCAGGACGACCAGTCTCTGAACTACCCTTTATATGCTGAACCCTAGACATATGACATGATACCCCACCCAGTCACATTATACTGACACCAGGACGACCAGTCTCTGAACTACCCTTTATATGCTGAACCCTAGACATATGACATGATACCTCACCCAGTCACATTATACTGACACCAGGACGACTAGTCCCTGAACTACCCTTTATATGCTGAACCCTAGACATATGACATGATACCCCACCCAGTCACATTATACTGACACCAGGACGACCAGTCTCTGAACTACCCTTTATATGCTGAACCCTAGACATATGACATGATACCCCACCCAGTCACATTATACTGACACCAGGACGACCAGTCTCTGAACTACCCTTTATATGCTTAACCCTAGACATATGACATGATACCTCACCCAGTCACATTATACGGACACCAGGACGACCAGTCTCTGAACTACCCTTTATATGCTGAACCCTAGACATATGACATGATACCCCACCCAGTCACATTATACAGTCACCGGGACGACCAGTCCCTGAACTACCCTTTATATGCTGAACCCTAGACATGACATGATACCTCACCCAGTCACATTATACTGACACCGAGATGACCAGTCCCTGAACTACCCTTTATATGCTGAACCCTAGACATATGACATGATACCTCACCCAGTCACATTATACTGACACCGAGACGACCAGTCCCTGAACTACCCTTTATATGCTGAACATCAAGCAAGGGAGCTACTAGTACAATTTTCATAAAGTTTTGGTATGAATCGGCCATGATTGAACCCACGACCTCCTGCATGCGAGGCAGACGCTCCATCACTAGACCTCACCATGGTCGATATTATGGTGTCTTTGTCTAGGTTGTAATTCCTTATGTACCAGTGTCAAACAATTACACAGCTTAATATTTTAATATACAGCATTCTCTATAGCATGTAACTGTTATTATAATCTTAATCTGGAAGAAAACATCAAAACCAGTGGAAAAAACACATGTATATTCTCTGTGCACAAGTATATTTTTTTCTGAAAACTTTAGTCTAAGCCCACTTCTAACAGAGGGACTTCAGTGGTGCAGTGGATATCATGGTAGACACTTAGTCTGACGATCTCGGGTATGAGCCATATCATTGCCGCTGGTCTCTTCCCTTAGCCTTGTACGTCAGATGGGGACGTAAATGGGGTGGTCCAGTTTATCGGTGTCTATCCTCCAAGCACATTAAAGAACCATAGGAATCGGTTTGATTGCCAATGTATCCATCCTCACTCTGCTCAACTAAGTTCATTATTATAAGTAATCAATTAGGATCCAACATAATAAATATAAACAGATTTAAGTTCAACATACTGCTGTTTCCTGCGGGTCTATGTCAAATGTGTAGTCTAGGCTGTCTCTGTTGCTGGTAATGTTTTTACTCCTACTGCAATCTATCTCCATGCTCACAGAACTGCGTGACTATAAATATAACATTGTAAAATACGATATTGGTTACAACATAGTAGGAGAAAATTTGACTAATATGTTCCAACATACTGAACTGAAATATACAACGTTGTTTACATCATGGTAGAATAGGGACTAATTTGCCTATAATTATACACCACTGGTTCCTACATATTAGTAGGGTGTCATGTGACTGTAATATACAGCATTGGTTATTACATAGTAAGGCCATGTGACTGTAATATACACCATTGGTTATTACAAAGTAAGGCATCATGTGACTGTAATATACATCATTGGTTATTACATAGTAGGGCATCATGTGACTGTAATATACACCATTGGTTATTACATAGTAGGGCATCATGTGACTGTAATATACATCATTGGTTATTACTAAGTAAGGCATCATGTGACTGTAATATACATCATTGGTTATTACAAAGTAGGGCATCATGTGACTGTAATATACATCATTGGTTATTACATAGTAGGGCATCATGTGACTGTAATATACACCATTGGTTATTACATAGTAGGGCATCATGTGACTGTAATATACATCATTGGTTATTACAAAGTAGGGCATCATGTGACTGTAATATACACCATTGGTTATTACATAGTAGGGCATCATGTGACTGTAATATACATCATTGGTTATTACAAAGTAGGGCATCATGTGACTGTAATATACAACATTGGTTATTACATAGTAGGGCATCATATGACTGTAATATACATCATTGGGTAGGGCATCATGTGACTGTAATATACAACATTGGTTATTACATAGTAGGGCATCATATGACTGTAATATACATCATTGGTTATTACATAGTAGGGCATCATATGACTGTAATATACATCATTGGTTATTACACAGTATGGCATCATGTGACTGTAATATACAACATTGGTTATTACACAGTAGGGCATCATGTGACTGTAATATACATCATTGGTTATTACAAAGTAGGGCATCATGTGAATGTAATATACAACATTGTTTATATCATGGTAGGGCATCATATGACTGTAATATACATCATTGGGTAGGGCATCATGTGACTGTAATATACAACATTGGTTATTACATAGTAGGGCATCATATGACTGTAATATACATCATTGGTTATTACATAGTAGGGCATCATATGACTGTAATATACATCATTGGTTATTACACAGTATGGCATCATGTGACTGTAATATACATCATTGGTTATTACATAGTAGGGCATCATGTGACTGTAATATACAACATTGGTTATTACACAGTAGGGCATCATGTGACTGTAATATACATCATTGGTTATTACAAAGTAGGGCATCATGTGAATGTAATATACAACATTGTTTATATCATGGTAGGGCATCATATGACTGTAATATACATCATTGGGTAGGGCATCATGTGACTGTAATATACAACATTGGTTATTACATAGTAGGGCATCATATGACTGTAATATACATCATTGGTTATTACATAGTAGGGCATCATATGACTGTAATATACATCATTGGTTATTACACAGTATGGCATCATGTGACTGTAATATACATCATTGGTTATTACATAGTAGGGCATCATGTGACTGTAATATACAACATTGGTTATTACACAGTAGGGCATCATGTGACTGTAATATACATCATTGGTTATTACAAAGTAGGGCATCATGTGAATGTAATATACAACATTGTTTATATCATGGTAGGGCATCATATGACTGTAATATACATCATTGGGTAGGGCATCATGTGACTGTAATATACAACATTGGTTATTACATAGTAGGGCATCATATGACTGTAATATACATCATTGGTTATTACACAGTATGGCATCATGTGACTGTAATATACATCATTGGTTATTACATAGTAGGGCATCATGAGACTGTAATATACAACATTGGTTATTACACAGTAGGGCATCATGTGACTGTAATATACACCATTGGTTATTACATAGTAGGGTGTCATGTGAATGTAATATACAACATTGTTTATATCATGGTAGGGTAGGATTGACTAAAATACATTGGTTACAACATAGCATGGAGTAATGTATTTCTTTTGCTGACAAAATGGTACTCAAACTATTACAGGATTTATTAATTTATTTTTTTTGTTAAATAATACCCCCAAATCATGCATAAATCATACGCACAAATCATGCCCAAATCATGCACATGTATGAATCAAGCACATGTAAAAATCATCAAATCAGATCCTTTTTTGCTGCTAATGTTTAATAAATATATATTTATCAAAAATGGAGAAGAAAGGTATTAAGTTGGAATAATAACATATTGTGAATCCAGATTCTGGCCTGCAGGTATGCTCTTTACGAATTCATTTTTAAAATGAATGAATAAATGTGAATGAATGAATGGAAGAATGTTTTTCAACCCTTTAAGAGCATTAAAAGACCATGTTAGTCACTGTTTTACTGTTAAGATACTCACTCTGTTATCAATGACCACGGTGGCTCTGTGTTCATTTTTATATGTATACATATATAAGTCTTTCATGTTGCGTATTTTCACTGGTTCACTCTGCAAAAATAAATATAAATATTTTTTAGAAAGTCTATATAAATAGGCAAGAGTTGTATAACGAAAATACTTGATGCCCATATATTGTTCTTTTTTTTTCTGCAATTTAGCATGAAGAAAAGTGTGTGAAATTAAAATTCAGCACATTTTTATTTTTTGTTTTGTTTAGGTCAGATAAGTAATACAGCTAAGACCAAGTTAATCAATGTTCAAGGCATCATCATAAATAGTGTAATAAGTTGATGAGTAACGATACTCACAATTATAAAAAAAACTAAGTTTTTTTATCAAAAACAGTACGAGTAAAATACTTTTTCAAAAACTCAGCTTATCTGCAGCTCTGCCAATGCCAATTTTTTATTGCAATAATCCAATATTAAAAGGGAGATAATTTTGGTAACAGGCTTGACAGAGTTATGGTGCTTGTAACACAGAGGATGAACATGTATGCCCCGTTTCAAAGTTTTCTGTCAATAGGTTTTTGGAATATGACAAAATAACAAAAAAATCTAAGTGTAGAAGGGGAATAATTCTGTTAACTTCATGCCAGAGTTATGATGCTTATCACATATGGCTTTGTAATGACGATGAATATGTGTGACACGTTTCAGAGTTTTCTGTCAATTGGTTTTGGGATATGATAAACTGAAACTTTCAAATATAAAACTGAAATTCAAGAGAAAATTACACTGAAATTCAGGACTGGGACTCTGAGATTACTAAACCTGTGATTTCTAACAAAGGGACTCCAGCAACTGAGTGCCAACTGTGTATCAATTCAGAAACAGTTCAACGGTTTTACTTACACACTTTTCAATGGCAGAGTTGCATATTTCCTGAACAAATTCCTTTTTGTCTAGAGATTCTATTCCTGTAACTTTGAGACTGGGTTTCCTCCGACTTGTTTCTTCCACATACACATCAACTCGGAATGGACATGCCTGAAGTATAATATTGCAAGTGAAGAAACTCTGATGGGGCTGTACTGAATATAAACTATATAGTGCGATCACCACACTGAAAAATAGACATTTCTTTGTCTATTATAGCATCCCAAATGTCAAAATGATCTGCATTTCATTCAAGACAAACATGTTTTCACAAATAATGTCCCCTGTAAAGTTTCATGAATCCCTCTGAAATCCTGACATTTTGAGCAATCAAATAGTTGCCCCCATTATATAATATATTTTAAAACAGTGTGACCTGACAATACTATCGTGAATGGCAGAGTGACCCCCAATTTTTTAATTATAACCAACTCAAACATTATACCTCCCATTTCAAATTTGTCAAATTTTCTGTTCAAAAGTTTTTTTAATTAATAAACTAATTTATGAGTGCTAATGAAGCTTATTCATTTTGTGGCCAAGTGGTTCGAGTCTCTGACTTGAAATCACGTGCCCCTTACTGCTATGGGTTCGAGCCCTCATGGGACCAGGAATCTTCAGTCTTCCTCCACCAATGGAAGCAATGGAAGCTGGAAAGTCGCCATAAGACCTTAGCTGTTAGTGCGACTATAAAATCCAATTCAATTCATTTACCTCATCCATAATGAGAGCCTTATTGAGCCCCATACTGTTGAGTGTGATCCACAGATCCTCTACATCATGTATTTACCTCATCCATAATGAGAGCTTTATTGAGCCCCATACTGTTGAGTGTGATCCACAGATCCTCTACATCTCCGTCGGCATCCTCGGCTTCCATGACATTCAGTTCAATAAACCCGGCCTTTGTAATCTCCCCATCCTGCAGGGACGTACGCTCTACAATAAATACAATCATTCATACACAGACAATTCAGGAAGTTTCTTCACATTCCCCTTCATTCAATGTCATCATAAGACATCATCCTCATCAGACAGAATATAGAATTAGAGAAATGCCAATACAAATTGAACAGTTGATAGCTTGGAACATTACATCTTTACAAATGGTATTTAAAAGGACTGTTTATTTACACCAGTGAAACTAATCAGTTTGAGAAAAGCTGATGCTGTGATGCATTGGTGTATCTAGTCCAAAACACGGTGTCAGACTAATTGCCTGCAATCCTCCCTAATCTGGATATTGGTGAAGCCCGATCAATCGATACGGTTAACAGTAGAATTACTGTAACCAGCATTCATATTTATTTATGGCAATCCTATGGTCATACCTTCAACAACCTCCCATTCATCCTCGCCAAGTTCCTCTCCGCTAGTGCGTAGGTTGAACCAGTTAAACTCATCTTTACTCATTGTTCCATTGTTGTCAAGGTCACACAGGTCAAATATGTCCTCCAAAGCTCTCCTGTTCAAAAACAAAACAAATTCAGTCATGAAACGTATTTCTGTAATTCCCGCCAAGTCTCGCCCCATTGTTGTATGACCAGACGAGTTGTCGCTGTAGATGGCCTTTTATATTTATATAGAACTTGATTAACCAATTTATACAGTGAAATGTGTTAATTTTAAATAGTTTGAACTCCAAACAGTGATCTAATACAAGACTAAACAAAACTAGATGACCTCGGCTAGCATGATGATCCCAGAGTTGTACCAGAAGCCAGGCGTGACCTTCAGTTTGACGAGAAGAGTGTTCCACTGAAAATTGTGTCGCCTGCCGTGTGCTTATTTCATCAATCATCAGGAACAATCTAACTATAAAGTCTGAAGACTGGGGGTGCGATCCTTCATGAAATATGAAGCCGATTTTTTTTTAATTGTTAAAGTTTATGAAAAGGGGCATAACTCTGCATTGGATAAATTATAAGGAGGAATTGTACAAAGTGTTATGACCATTGGTCAATATTTTGTCAAGTTATGAGCCAGGTTAGGTTGCAGGTTAAAGTTTTATGAAAAAGGGCATAACTTTGCCAAAATGAAGATCGGAGTTATTGGTCATGGGTAACAACACTCCTTCGGGTAAGATGAATTTGTGTGTGAAGTTTCATAAACATAGACAAACACTTTTTAAGTTATGGCCAGTTATGATCTTGGTTCGGTTGCAGGTTAAAGTTTTATGAAAAAGGGCATAACTCTGCCAAAATGGAAGTCAGAGTTATTGGACATGTTTAACAACATTCCTTGAGGTAAGATGAAAACGTGTATGAAGTTTCATGAACTTTGGTAAAATAGTTTTCAAGTAATGGACAAAGTTAGGTTGCAGGTTAAAGTGTGATGGACGATGACAGACTGACAACGGACAAAGTAATCCCTAAGTGTCTGCCATGTTGCGCAGGCACAAGCTTAGTTAAAGTTGGAATATTATGTCCGAACGATGAAACACTCTGATGCAGTTTTTTTTTCTTTTTGAAAATCAGATGTGATGGACTGTTATTTCGAAGGAAATAAGTCACAGTGACAAATGTCAGATGCAAGTTCAGACAGATGCACTTATGCTCCCAACGCCAAGGTAATCATTTAGTTTAAAATTTCGCATGCACGCTCGACAAATAATCAGTGTTTTCTTAAACAAAAGTACAAACCTAAATGCCGAGGTTATAACAACTTTTTCCTCTTTGTCCTTCTTCACCAGTTTTGCCTCCTTCACATGGGTCTCCGAGTCTGTGGACCGTTGTTTGAACCGACAGCCGGTGGTGTATGGCAAGACCTGGTACTCTCCTGCAGATAGCTGGCACTTGATGCCATATTTCTGAGGATAATAGCATGTATGTGATTTTTGGATTTTTCTAAGTAAAATTACTTTTAAAAAATTATTATTAAAGGATTAGTAATGGATAAGATGATGCTTTATTTTCTATTTTCCACAAAAGATTCAAATGTTTACATTTGTTTCCTTATGTTATAAATTGTAAGTAATCCACACAAAAATAAATAGAGGCTATTTGTTGGTTTGTCGTGAATATAGGATTTATTTTCATCGAGAAGTGGGAAAACTTATATTTTAAAGAGTGCTTTAAGTTTTCTCACTAATCCTATATTCACGACAAACCAACAAATATTTTATTTATTATATACTTACAACCTTGCAACTTAAACAGGAAAAACATAATGTGCCAAAACAATGACATCAATAACGTCAACATTGTCAACAGCGGCATTACGTCATTTTCGGTATTTCACATGTGAAATATAAACAATAAAAATATAAGATTTTATTTTAATCATAAAATCCACTATTTCACTGGAAAGTAAATAATACAATAATAACACAAAACATACTGACATGTAGAAGAGAATAGTGTCATTTGGTTAAGCGCAAAAAAAAAAGCTAGTCATTTATTTTATATACAGTATAGCTTCAACAAGCAGTCACATACCCCCTTTATGTCCCGCTGCTCGGCGAACGTGACAAGTTTACCATGGCAATCAAACACATATAAGGCTGTATCTACTGGCTCCAACCCTGCCAAACTCACTGAAAACATGCACATATGGATCAAGCTCTCTAAACACTCACATTATGTCCATGCAGTACAAATATGATTAACATTTCGTGGTCCGTCTTAATTCCATAAAGCGATGTGAAAGCTTACATTACCAGGAATTTATAACGGATATTTCGACAATAAAACACGTTTAAAAACTTTTATTTTTTACTGAAAAAAATGTGATAACCTGTTTAAAATTACCTATTAAATGTTTTAATTTTACAATATGCAAAGTTTTTAAGACAGAATTAAGATTTTTTTTTGTTTCATATCCCAGCCAACCTCGTTTTCGCTTCTTGGAGAAGGGGTCGGATGGGGTATGAAAGTTAATACTCGGACTACGTAATGAGAAATCACCAGTGTACTTAAACAATGATCAAGTATTGTGAACACTAATTCAAAATTCTGATGTAATCAAATATATTTTGTTGAAACAAAATGGTCCGACTTTATCAATGTCCTTATCCAGGCAAAATTTGACAATATAACTAACATGATTAAGAGATAACCATTCGTCACCTTTCCGGTAAAAGGTGCTACATGTATATGAATAAAGAAGGCACATCATTTTTCTTCTAAGGTGATGCATTGCACAAAATATTAAGTTCCATAGCTATAAATTACTATTAAGTTTATTTAAATGTTAAGTACAATCTGAATTCTACTGGTGCCCCAATTTCGACACCACGTTAGTCCAGTACAAACAGGAAATCGGTCTGGGTACGAATGCAAGCAAGCTAAAATGCACTCTTTTCATCAATGTTATTCAATCATGTTAAAATAACAATCATATGAAGTATCTTGGTCAACATTATTTTTTTTAGATCTAAATGGGCTTTTTCATCGTTCTTAACCTTTTGGTTGCTACATATAGAGAATATTATGTCAGTGCCTTTTACTATCAATTTTATAAGGCGAGGCTCAGAAAACGAAGAATGGTGAGGCTCTGCCGAGCCATTCTTCGTTTTCGTGCCGAGCCTAATAAACCTGATAGTAAAAGGCACTGACATAATATTCTATTTATCATGTAGATTATCCACATTTTCTGTATGAATTACTATTATTACCTATTTCTCCGAATGTAACGCTTATCGAGGACGCCGCCATGTTGTTGTTTTTTGTTTGTTTTATGACGTCAGGCAACGTTACGTGCATGACATCAGATAACGTTACGAACAATAAACACCGAGGGATTCCGCATTGATTTGCTCTATTGGTCAGTGGATAAATAAAGCAAAATGTAATACGTCACCCCTTTATTGGGCAGAAAAGTGCACATCTACATGATAATTCCCTTTATAATGCTATAGACTCATATCACTATTACACTGATCTAAGTAGAACACATACACCATTTCAGTGTTACATGTACATATAAACTGTGTATGGAAATTAACTTAACATTTTGCCTCTGTTCGGCTTCTTTAATTATCATTGTAAATATGCATAAATAGTACATTTAATTAACATAATGTTTAACCCTATCCATATTTGCACTTACGACATGCTGGTTCCTGTATGGGATATGCTGACAGGAATACAGTACTGTCCTCGGCAAGCTTCAGGTTGTACACGTGTGTCACAATCTCATCCTCCTCGTAGAAGAAACACCCCTTACTGCTGCAGTGTACCCAGTCCTGCAATTACACAATAAATCACCTTATGTCCTCTTTTCTTGGGTCCAAACTCCAAGGCAAAGTCCCGTTCATTTTCAATTAAAATAACTTATTCGGATACTGGATGCAGTGACACTGCATGTCGGAAGTCAAATCTACTTTCACCATGAAAACAGAATGCATGTCAAAATAGAAACGACAACAAATGCCTCTTTGTTTGGCATGGTTTTCCAACTTTCTGACACAAACAGTTAGCAGAGTTTTCAAACTTTCTGAGACAAAAATGAAGAAATACATGTTTTACTCAATCACTGATTTAAACTGATGATCCTTCCGAGACATCACATCTAAATATTCGTACCTTTAAATATTCATATGTTTATGACGTCTAACATCTCAACTTCATCACATTTTATCAGTCTGTACAAATTTCTCATAAAGATTATATAAATATGAATGCCAATGTACAAATTCAGTTCAAATTATCGTAATTCATTGTTAACAACAATGGAAATGGTGGACAAATTAACAAAAATTGGAAGACAGACAAGGATGCTATGATTTGAAGGTTCTTTGGAAATGGAAGTCACCATTCTGAGAACTATGACATCATAGTTCTAATTTACCATATATGGAATATTTATATAATCATTAATTTGTAGTGATTTTCTTTGCGTTGAAGAAACTAACCCCCCAAATAACGGCAAAATTACATGACAAGAAGGTTTATCAAAACTTTATCCAGGTTGTCAGGTTATATAATAATGTATATGTGCCAATTAAAAGTATAGGTTTATTCACGGGTTTTCAAAATATCCGTGATTGAATATATGAGTTGGTAACTCTTAATTCGAGGCTCCATTTTTGGGTTTGGCCTGGCTGGTTAAAGCCTTTTATAGTGTGTATATAGAGTTTGGATTCTTAAAATATGTAACTTATATATATATACTTGTCATTAGTAGGCTTAGCATGCCATCTTTGGGATTGTTTAAATTCTGTACTATCGATTTTAGGAATATTGAGTTCTGTTCAACCCGGGGTTGGCGGCATGAATGGTAGCAAGCATATTTCGGATTTATCGTGTTCGCCCGTTTCCAAAGGTCCCTCTCATGCTTTTTTAGAATCGATGTACATATGTTGTTGGCTGTTGTTGGCGGGATAGTACTTAAAATGATATTGATCAAAATGCCATATAATAATTCACACGAAGCATATTTTGGATCAATTTATTTCATAAAATATTAAACACTCATATGTGTACACTGTAGATAATACACCCATTATACCTTCAGAGATTTAGGATCAGGTAATGTATCCCTGCTCTTTGTTGAGGGTGACTTCCCTTTGCTTCCTTTTGTAACCCTGGGTGATGGCTTGGGAACATCATCTGAAATATAAAACAAATTTGTTTTACCCATAGAAAAAGGCTGAACATGTTCACCGTACATTTTCCTCTAATTGTTTATTTGGTATTTTGCTGTGACTTAAATAGGAGTTAGTCTTTCTAAAGTGTGACTGCTCATTTCAGCATTGCTTTGCTATTACTGGTATGTTAATTTGGGATAAATTTGAACTTTCACAAAAATCTTTACTGTTAGTATTCTCTTTAACTGTTAATATTATATGTTGTATTCCGCCATACTTTTTTGGTAAAAGATGTGGAAAATATATATGTATGTTTTTTTAATAAAATTAAAAGCTCTTTTTTTTTATCTCCATCACCTTGATGTCTGCACTACAGCCCTTATAAGCTAGTCTACATCTACCACCTCAGGTAAGTTATTTTAGTAGCTATCTAGTTATGTTATTTAAGCATACAGTCAGGTATTTTAGTATATAGTCAGTTTAGTTTATTATAGGCATATTATAGTCACGTATACAGTCACGTTATTTTAATTAAGTCATGTTAGTTAAGAAGTTTAGCTTTCTGTCATGTTAGTTTAATGTACAGTCATGTTATTCCTTCTCTAGCACAGAAGAGCAGGTAACAAGCAAGCAATATGTTAGTCACAGAGCCACAGAGTAAATAGCTTTATTTTAATGAATTATAACCTTATATCAGTAAGAGGGCATCGTGGAAGATTAGTTGTTAAAACTAAAAATGCAATCCTCTTTATTTACTTATCAGTACCTTACTAGTTATAGTTCAGAGTGTAAGGTACATGTCCAATATGATCATTATTTTGGGGTCTCTTGAAAATATCATTCTGAATTAAATGCTTCAGGGAGGTCTTGAAAGATAACTTCTGTATGAAATACTCAGATGGCCTCTTAGTTGTGAATTAAATGCTTCAGGGAGGTCTTAAAAGATAACTTCCATATGAAATACTTAGAGGGCTGTGAATTAAATACTTCATGGAGGTCTTGAAAGATAACTTCTGTATGAAATACTCAGAGGGCCTCTTAGTTGTGAATTAAATGCTTCAGGGAGGTCTTGAAAGATAACTTCCATATGAAATACTTAGAGGGCTGTGAATTAAATACTTCAGGGAGGTCTTGAAAGATAACTTCATATGAAATACTTAGAGGGCTGTGAATTAAATGCTTCAGGGAGGTCTTGAAAGATAACTTTCATATGAAATACTTAGAGGGCTGTGAATTAAATGCTTCAGGGAGGTCTTGAAAGATAACTTCATATGAAATACTTAGAGGGCTGTGAATTAAATGCTTCATGGAGGTCTTGAAAGATAACTTTCATATGAAATACTTAGAGGGCTGTGAATTAAATACTTCAGGGAGGTCTTGAAAGATAACTTCTGTACGCAATACTTAGAGGGCATCTTAGTTCAGAATTAAATGCTTCAGGGAGGTCTTGAAATATAACTTTCATATGAAACACTTAAAGGGCTGTGAATTATATACTTCAGGGAGGTCTTGAAAGATAACTTCCATATGAAATACTTAGAGGACTGTGAATTAAATACTTCAGGGAGTTCTTGAAAGATAACTTCCATATGAAATACTTAGAGGGCTGTGAATTAAATGCTTCATGGAGGTCTTGAAAGATAACTTTCATATGAAATACTTAGAGGGCTGTGAATTAAATACTTCAGGGAGGTCTTGAAAGATAACTTCTGTACGCAATACTTAGAGGGCATCTTAGTTCAGAATTAAATGCTTCAGGGAGGTCTTGAAATATAACTTTCATATGAAACACTTAAAGGGCTGTGAATTATATACTTCAGGGAGGTCTTGAAAGATAACTTCCATATGAAATACTTAGAGGGCTGTGAATTAAATACTTCAGGGAGGTCTTGAAAGATAACTTCTGTATGAAATACTTAGAGGGCTGTGAATTAAATACTTCAGGGAGGTCTTGAAAGATAACTTCTGTATGAAATACTTAGAGGGCTGTGAATTATATACTTCAGGGAGGTCTTGAAAGATAACTTCATATGAAATACTTAGAGGGCTGTGAATTAAATACTTCAGGGAGGTCTTGAAAGATAACTTCTGTATGAAATACTTAGAGGGCTGTGAATTAAATACTTCAGGGAGGTCTTGAAAGATAACTTTCATATGAAATACTTAGACGGCTGTGAATTAAATGCTTCAGGGAGGTCTTGAAAGATAACTTCATATGAAATACTTAGAGGGCTGTGAATTAAATGCTTCAGGGAGGTCTTGAAAGATAACTTCATATGAAATACTTAGAGGGCTGTGAATTAAATGCTTCAGGGAGGTCTTTAAAGATAACTTCTGTATGAAATACTTAGAGGGTCTCTTAGTGAAATAAATGCTTCAGGGACGTCTTGAAATATAACTTATGCATGGAATACTTAGAGGGCCTCTTGAAATATAAGCTCCTAATTAAATGCTTCAGGGAGGTTTTGGATGATAACACTTCTATCACATTCTGAAGCCTCTTGAAATTTTGAAGTAAATACTTCACTAGTACAAAAACTGGTCTGAATTAAATGCTTAAATGTAAATTCTGTTTTAAAAGCTCAGGAGGGTTTCATGAAAGGTAAGTTCCATATTAATGGATTAACCCTCAATTTTAACGGTCAAAATCAAAGAAAGGATGCAACACATTGATAATGATTCTTCCTTAAGTTAAACTTTAAATATCCATATGACGTGGAAAGTCATAATTACCGTACAGGTAAAATGTTGCTGATATGATAGGCAAATTTAACTAATACTAGTATTTGGGCTTATAATACTAGAAACACAGATTTCACAAGGACAAATCTGGCATGTTTAAAAGCAGATATTCACTGAGATAGTGCAGCGGGATGCAACAGCAAACAATGGTGTAGGAATTTAAGACACTCAGCAAGTGGCAAGTGGTTACCTTCAGACAAGCGTGAAACTGACTTTCTGGGAGAGGGGACTGGTGCACTGATATCACCTGCAGAAATCAGAACCAGTCTTATCATGTGACTAATGTCTATAATTATATACTGTTAATTAGCAGAATTGTTATTTTCTTCATGTTAATATTTTTTAGATTTTTAGATTTTCTACTTGCATAAAAAGAAAAAAATATGTGTGTATTTGTGAGTTCTTTCAGCAGACTAAAATTATCAATTGTAAATAAAAACAAACAAAATGCAAAATACTGTTTTTTCATAAACTTATTATATATATTTTTATACTATAAGCACTCTAAAAAATGCTACCTTCAAATTAATTTAAAATCGGCTACATATATATACAAGGTCCAATGGTTAGACTTTCCCATCATACAAAAAGAATTGCTCTTCAATAAATATGACAAAATATTAGCAAGAAATTCAGTGTGATCAACACTCAGAAATGTGTGAAGGTTAGATCTGGGAGGAGGAGAAATAACTCGAGAACATCAGTTTTCAACCTTACACCCTTAGCAATTAAAAGCAACCAGCATATATCAGTATCTGTTTCATAACTTTAATAGTTAACGTTCATCTTGGAAAATACAGTTTTATTCAAATATGACAGTGTTTGTATTTAAAAACACGTTTTATTGTTTAAAATTTTACCAGCGAAGATGTAAATTATATTTGTTTAATTTTTATTGTAAAATTAATGAACATATGGTTAACCTGAAATCTAAAATGTACATTTAACAACACAAATTGTGTCTGTAGCACTTTCAGTAATTTAAATCTTGTTAAAATAAATTAGTCCAATGTTAACCAAATGTAAGAATTTATAGAGGATCAATCACATCATTCAGACATTGTTTGTGCCGGTTGATTATGTATACTGATGAAGTGTTTTGTTGAAAACTGAGAACATTCAAGTATAGGTGCCTCTACATTAGGCTATTATAGGCTGTATCAACGTCTTTGTAATACACAAGCTTAATTGTAAACAAATAATTTGAAGCTGTCTTGAAATGTTTTGAATGAAAACTTCCATAAATCAAAGTATAATGGATAATCGTGTATACAATGATGTCAGTTTGTAATCTTGTCTCTCTTAATCTTAAAACAGTTTGAATGTACTTTTTAAAATAACAACTTGAGGTGCTACTTACTAGATTTTGATACCATTTTGACATCGCCCATTTTAAGGATGGAAATAGTCATGAGCAAGGTCAAATGGTATACATTAATGCAATGATACAGCCTAGGTGAGAGTCACTCGGAGGGATTCACACAATACCTGATCTAAGTGATGTTTGTGAGCCAAAGCCATTCTCATCTGCAAACCAAAACATGCCATGCACTGTTAGTTACATTATACAGGCATAGCTCAATGTCAGTGTTCGCTTTAACCATAATATTTAGTATTATATAATCAATCAGTTACTTCCTTACAACCATTTCTCAGATATTTTATTTCGCTAAAATATGGGAACAATTGAATGTAGGAAATGGTTTAATACATACAAGCAGACTAGTACTATTATAGTTGGAACACATGAAAATGTAGTAACTTCAAGCTAAAGAACACAATTTTATATACCTCTGCTATAAATGAAAATATAACCGCGTATATCAGGAAAAAGGCAAAACTGATATTTGAATGATCACCAAGGTGTCCTTTTTTAAAAGAAAAAGGTAACATTTAACCAGTTTTTCAGATAAAATTCAAACATACAAATATTAAAATGCAAACTTTCTCGCAAGAATAACTAACATAAGAATTTTATTTCTTTAAATTTTCAAATCACAATTTTTTGGTTTCAGTAGATAGTGTTATCCATAATCAACAGTGCTCATCTATCAAGACTATCAGTGTATTAGGCAGAAATCTGGTGTACTAATATGCAAACAATGTGTGCAAAATAATACCCTAACAAGCACCTTTTTAGTGATAGAGATAAGAAAGGTACATTTTAGATCATTTTTTTTTTTCAACAAATGTAGGCTTAACAGTATTTAGAAAGTAAGAGGTAGGAAGGGTTGTTAATAAAAAACAATTACCCCCACCCCACCAAATATAATGGCCGCCGTTTTTCAAAATGGGAGTGCAAAAGACGGCTGCACGGTTGGCTGGCTAATTCACTGTTGTCTATAGGGTTGGATAGTCGTAACTGCATGCAAATATTGTGTAAAATGCAAACATGTACATGAGCAGAAAAACACAGCAATCTGTTGCAACAACGTTATTTTTAAAGAGTGCCATGTTTCAGTTATTTCCAAACAAAAGTTTCATTACAAAATATAGTGTGTTTAATTGAATAAAACCTAAATATTGAATAAATTCAAAATAATAAAACAAAACTATTTTTATAAACAAATATATAACTGCAAAGAAGTCCTTAAAGCAATAAAAGAAGACATGCCCAAAGTCATAAGGCAACATATTTTAATTTTTTAATTTTTAATTTAAAATGAATTGTAAAAAGGTTAAAAACTGTGTATCCGTTTTAAACGAAATACAAAATGATTATCTACATACTACATGTTAGTCATTTATCTCTATTTTTACATTACAGCTGTAAAAAGTGCAGAAAATTCAAAAAATGGAATGCTCCAAATATTATTGTGACAGCAAAACCAAGCATGCCTCGTATGGCCACCACAACCCTGCATCACTCAAACATCTTACTGGATCTAGCCGACATATTTAATCTGGAATCTATCTCTTCCTGGAGTGAACTCTTTTGTCCTTGATCATTCCCTTGTTGTGCATTTTTAGGTGTACTTTGTGGATAAATATCTTTTCCTGTGGGTGGTTTCTGATCATCTGTTTCTTTACTTTTCCCTTGAGTGTTTTTTCTCTCTTGCTCCTCTGATTTATGTTTTGCTTTAGTGCTACTTTCCAGTTCCGCAGAAAGGGCAGCATTTACATCTTTATCTGATCTAGCTGATGTCTTAAAGCCCTCATCTCTTGGTGTTCCAATTGCATCTGTGGTCTTTGCTTTGGTCATATCTTCTTTATCAGACTTCATCTCTGCTGCATTGTCTTTTTTATTTGCATCACTTTTCTTGTCTTCTTTTTTCACATTCTCTTTGGAAACGTTTTCAAACCTTTTACTTTTTGCATCTACCTTCACTGGGCTTGATACAGCCTCTACCTTCACTGGGTTTGTTACAGCTGTACTATCTACAGATTTCTGACTTGAATTACCTTTTACATCATTTCTCGGTGTATGATTGACGGGGGTGCGAAGGTCTACTCGTGGAGTCGGTCGTCCCGTACTGACTATGTCAAAATCATCATCATAGTCTATTTGCTCTCCAACCGACCGTGCTGAATCTTCAAGGAACAAAACATTCATCATGTGCACACTTTTAATAAGGATTCATTAAAAAAACATTTTTTAGAAACTTGTATGATATGTTTATGTTTAAAAACAATTTTCAGGTGAAAAGATATGAAAATTAAGCAGGCATATACCATTTTTGAATAATGGTTCCATAACACAACTCAACAAAAAGAGAATTTAAGAATAAATTAAAAATTCTTACTATTTTTTTTTAAAAATGAAAGACAAAATTAACAGTGATCATATCAAAAGTTCTTACAATTCCAAAATATTAACTACCGGTAGGTATTTACATGCATATCACTCTAGGTAGGTATTTACATGCATATCACTCTAGAGTATGTGTGCTTTTCTGTCCAGTAGGTACTGTAAACCAATCATTAGTTGTATTATTTACATTTATCATGCAGATATGCACTTTTCTGCCTAATAAAGGGGTGACCTAATAAATTTTGCTTTAAAAATTATTGCCAATAAAGCAAATAAATGCGGAATCCCCCGGCTTTTATTGTACGTAACGTTATCTGACGTCATGCACGTAACGTTGCCAGACGTCATAAAACAAACAAAAAACAACAACATGGCGGCGTCCTCGATAAGCGTAACATTATGAGAAATAGGTTATAATAGTAATTCATACAGAATACTTGGATAATCTACATGATAAATAGAATATTATGTCTGTGCCTTTTACTATCAAGTTTATTAGGCTCGGCACGAAAATGAAGAATGGCTCTGCAGGGCCTCGCCATTCTTCTTTTTCTAAGCCTCGCCTAATAACTTGATAGTAAAAGGCACTGACATAATATTCTCTATATGTACTGCCTGATCTATATTTAGCCATCATTCAAACTATTAGCAATACATGTACATGTATGACATTGACTTTCATAGAGTTATATTGCCTGTTAATGCTGCCTTGTTTGTTAGAATATATAAACTGGCAGGGATATCTGTATTTACACTGTCCCATTTTATTGGGATGACATAGGGTAAGAGTGAAGTTTGGTGCACCCTATAGATCATGGTTTAAACCTCCAACGAACTTTTTTGTCACTGACCGTTCCGAGGTGGTATAGCCCTATTGTCAAGCATTTTATGTTTTTGATGACATTTCTTGCCTTATATTCATCCTTGTAGTTGTTGTTTGTTTCTGTGCATGTTTGTGGTTGGCTGTGGTCCTTGAATGCTACATTTCCTGTTTGACTTGTATATCTACCTTGCATATTTCCACTTTAACTGCGAGAATTGGAGCTAATACAAAAATATCTTCCCGGTTTTTACCTTACTGAGAGTATCAGAGCTAATACATAAATGTCTTGCCTGTTTCTACTTTAACTGAGAGAATCTGAGTTAGTTTGTATTAACACCAACAGAAGCTCAACGGGATCATGATAGGTGGGGTAAGGTCACACAAATGTGTTCCACCAAAGATGCAAGTGTGGTACAAGCAGCTAAGAAGTTCAGTTAAACATATTTTAAGGCATGTAGTTGGAGTTGAATTTGGGTTTTATGGTGCACCAACACAAAAAGCTTATATGGCGCCAACAGGAATGAACATTCCAGGCTCACTTTCCATTTACATCTAGATAAAAATATGCAGAATGTGCCTACAACTTTCAAACAAGATGACTTAACTTTCAAGACCACCTAGTGAAATTCTTCCTGTACCGCTCATTTTTCTTTACTAGACTTCGTGTTATATAGTTTCTGAATACTACATGAGGCCATTTAATCATAAATTCTCTGAATATCATTATGGTATACCAGGCCATTCACAGTGTTCGAAAAAATAGAATAGAAGACATTGGCTATATATTTAATTAAGGACATTTATTGTTGTAAATTTTCGGACAGTCAGTACTTTCAATACTTTGATAACTAATGGTTAAAAATGACATCATCGTCTTTTCACAATCTGAATTTAGTGACACCTAAATATTATAATTATGCTATGTCATGGCTAACAACTATTGACAAGTGGATCACGGACAGCAAAACATGGTGTGTATATCCATGGACATCATTAAATTGGTTTACAGTACACTGCTGGGTGGGTTATTATCACATTTTGATTGGTTTACAGTACACTGCTGGGTGGGTTGTCATCACATTTTGATTGGTTTACAGTACACTGCTGGGTGGGTTGTCATCACATTTTGAATAAAAAGCTTCCAGGAATAAAAACATTATAACTTGCACCATCACCTAATGTATGTGCACAGAAAACACTGTCAAGAAAGGTGGTATCGACATGCAAATACCAATGCAATGCATAGCCATTATGTATGGGCATAAAATGTGCTCAACAACTAGCATCAATGCTTTTGTAAAATCTCAACTGTACTTATGCATCATGCAAAAAACTAAGCAAAGCCATCTTTTCTTTTCGTAATTTCATAAAGTTAAACAACTGGATAACACAAGTTAACAGAAATAAATGCAGCAGCTAAAGCAATTATGCAAATAGCATAGTTTCACTAGTAAAACTATAGTGTATGCTTCCAAAGAGTATACAATGGGATGCAGGTAAGACTATTCAGCATCCTATAGGAGAATAGCTGTCATCTATGGTACTAAATATAAGTTGTGCTAAGTTGTGCACATAACACACAAAAACACATTCCAACAACTTTTTCCACCATTGTTCAGGTCCCTCTATCAGGTCCCTCAATACTTAACGGGACACAGGGCAATCTTGGAAACATAAAAAAATTCTGGTGTTATGCTAGTTTTCTACACAAAATATGTAAATCTCATATTTCATATTTTTTACCTAATTTGCTTAAGTACAAAAAGGAGTCACAACTCTGCCAAAATGGGTTGCAGAGTTTTGTAACTTGCACATGGCATGTTTTTTCATTGACATAGCATACATGTGTGGAGTTCCACCGATTTCTGCCAGGAAGGTTCTGAGATATGAGCCTTCTTTAAAAAGATCAAAAATGACATGCAGGACGGGATGAGACGAAGTGAAACCTATACAGCACCCTTAACTCTGTTTGCAGTGATAAAATAAATTAAGGTACTAATTTGAACACTCAATAGACACCCCAAAATTGCTGAGTGTTCCATTAAGGTAAAAAGTAATGATATTTAATGTCTTCAGAAGAGTCCATAACCCATAGTCATGTGATATAAACTTTACCTTGAGGTAAATCTAGTTTAAAAAGGCTTCCCTTATCTGTTTCTGAAAACCAAAATATATGCATATCTCTGTCCTATACTCTGTCCTCTCTCCACTATTTACCACTTATACAGATTAAGTCATTTAGTTTTAGTAGATTATAGTTTCTAAATTCATAAGTATTGACATAGTCTTTTAATTTTTATATATTAATGTTGTGCATGAACTATATAAAGTTATTTCCTGAACAAGTATAAATTTGTATTCTTAAAACTGTATTTATTACAAATTCTTTAAAATGTTGTTATTACAAATGTAAGGTTCTAGAAGTTTGTTTTATAGATTTATCATGTATATATCTTTATCTTTGAACAGTGGCAATGAACTACCAATGTAGGCTTAAGAGACAAGAGTTCCTTGATAGGAGCTGTACTCTACTGGGATTTTTTTTTTTTTTAATTTACATACAATGATAGAGCAGAAAGCATAGCATTGGGCATACTTAAATGGCATGTTGATTATGTTGGGACAGGTTGATGTATTAATGTGTGCTGTTGTGGTTGGGTGGTATGGTTTTTATAGGTCCATTTTTCTCAATTTTACTGCAATGACTATTTTGGAATTTGGACTTACGTAATCTGGGAAGGCACCATTTGTTCTTGTTAACTTCTTCATTTAACCTTGGATTTTGTGGAGACTTTAATTTACAAAGAAGATGGCAGTCATTAATATGAACTAAAACAAAGATCATGCTGTTAGTTTCACCATTTAGGTTTTAGTGTAAAATGTAAGAATAACCACAAGGCACAACCATACTGTAAGTTTCATCCGGAGTACTTTGTACTTGGCAATCAAATTAAGATCGATTTCAATGTCTCTTAATTTTGGTTTAATACGAAGACCAAATGGTTGAATGGCCTTCGGTTTTCGACCAAAAAGAGGTTCATAACTAGGATTAAAAACAGTATCGAAAGTTGGGTTTGATTGTAATTTAATGGCATATTGAAGGATGGGGGATGGTACAGGGATGGTTCATAAGCTTCAACATATAGACTTTCGGCTGGTGATGTATGAAAGGCACCTAAAGCGAGTTGTAATCCTTGACAATGTATAGGCTCGTGCATCTGCAAGTATGACTTGCAAGTCGATCCATATACTATTGAGCCGTAGTCCAGCTTGGATCTGATAAGAGATCTATAAAGTCGCAAGAGGACTTTTCAATCTGCTCCCGAATTAGTGTTTGCAACAACTTTAAGTAAATTAAGAGCTTTAAGGCATTTAAGGTGTGGTATAAAGGTTAATTTACGGTAAAAAATAAGACCACGGAATTTGGTCTCATCCACTACTGGTATTGGTGACCCATCCAGTGTTAGATGAGGGTCTTCATGATGTTTACGTAGTTGACAAAAGTGCATACAATTAGTTTTAGATTTAGAAAATTTAGAAAACCATTTTCATCAGATCAGGTCTGAAGTTTACTGAGACATTGTTGTAATTGTCTCTCAATAGTGTTCATGTTTTTTGCACGATAACATAATATAACAAAATCGTCAACATATAGAGAACAATCCACTCCAGGATTGAAGCTTTTAACTATACTGTTAATTTTTATATTAAATAGGGTGACAGAGAGTATGCTGACCTGTGGCACACCCATCTCCTGTTCATGAATGTCAGAGAGGGTTGAACCCATTCGGACACGAAACTGTCTATCATCTAAGAAGTTCTTTAAAAATTGGTAAACAGCCTCCAAGACCAAGGTCATAAAGATCATTCATAATACCGTACTTCCATGCAGTATCATAAGTTTTCTCCAAGTCAAAAAATACAGTGACTAGATGTTCTTTCTTTATGAAAGCTTTCCTAATAAATGATTCAAATCAATTAAGATTGTCTGTTGTGCTTCGTTTGTGCCGGAATCTGTTTTTTAAATGTCAGTGTGTAAATTGTATGAATGACCAATAGGCATGATCATGCTGTAAACGTTGAAAACATGCACACCCTTACTGCTTTCTGTCCTAGTCTTGAGAGAGGCCTGCCTAGGGGTCTCTACGCTGGCACTCTTTGGTGACTGCGGTATATCCGATTTTTGGTGAGAGTCGTTTGATCTAGTGGGTTCTGTTTTAGGTGTTCCTGGTTTAATGTGCATTTCAGTTTTAGTAATACTGTCTTTTCTATGTGTTTCTTTGGACGTTAATTGTGATGTGCCTGTGGAAAAATATTTATTTTCTTAAAGCTAGAAATATGTTATTTTGCAGTACTGTAAGTATTTGGCATGTCAATTCTGTGTTTTTAAGCATTTTAATACGTAACTAGAATAAGTAAATTAAGGTAAAATTATTTTTCAATAATCAAGGGCGAAACTCTGTAACAGGTGCATTGATTTTGCTCAATGTCAAACTCGTCTAAGTTTCAAATCAATCAGAGATTCTTTACAAACACAAAAAATGTCTAAAATCATCTGGTTTTTTTATTTCATTAAGTTTTACTTTATCTTTAACCAATTTATGAACCTGATCATGGAACTAATGTTCTATATTTTCTGTTCATATTTTATAAGTAGAAATCAGGAATGTATGTTATATGAAAATCCTTATTAAGTAATGGCGCGTCATTGTTTCTTCACACATCAACTAATTTAAGTTAAATCTGCAAAAAAATTAATATGAAAAACATGCTACCGGGTATATAATGTAATATAACAATTATGTACAAGTATGCTAACTAAAATAACAAAGATTCTTTATCATGAAATTTTATTAATAGAAAAAATAATAAAATAATAGTATTAATTTTTATATAAAAAAAGGGTGACAGAGAAAATATTTAATTATAGCAACTAGAAAAAGTAAGCCTCATGGTCATTATATAAGCTAAGTTGCTAACAATGTAGTACAGAATAACTCTTATTAAAATATAATAAAACAGTTGATTTAATATCATCTGTATAATCCTTTAGTTCAAAGGCTCAAAATTGTGTAGTCTCAGTTTATAAGAAGTTAAAGGCACATTAGACTCGGAGTTAATTGTCTAACAATATTTAACACTTTACAGATGGTTGCTAATGGAAAAATCTATTTGAAACTCTTGGTACACTGAAAAAATAGGATCTTATCAATAAAAGGTTAAACAATATATTATTTCAGTACATACCCAACATTGTCATAGTAGGACTATAATGTTAGAACAGTATGTTTTTTACTTCAACAAAAGTTAAATTTTCTTAATAGGGATACATCAGGTTTTTTGTGGGAGTTTAAGGTTCCGACTTAAAGGGTTGATGCACCATTTTCAAACAATGTTTACTTTATTTTGATAAAATGCAAAGAAAATCACTGCAAATGAAATATAACAATACAATTTATACATTTTACGTCTGTATATTTATTTTAATTCAGTTTGCAGTGATTTGAAATATAAGAATACAATTTATACATTTTACGTCCGTATATTTATTTTAATTCAATGATTTTCTTTGCTTTAAAATATATTTTGTCAATATGCCATATATGGTAAAATGGCGCGATGACAACACCATTCCAAGATGGCCGTCTCCATTTATGTTCTTTGCAAATTTTCAATAGGTCATACCTTCTTTATTTTTCATGGCATTTTGATAATTCTTTCAGTTTTTTTCAAGTTTTTTCAGAGTCCTTTTAAATAAATCTTTTTTTGAAAATAGTGCATCAACCCTTTTAAAATTGAAAAATAATGACATTTTCTTTTATAAAAGGCCTAAAAGTGACCCCTTATTTACAAAGATATTCATTGTGCACGGTAATAGGCGCTATCCTATGGATACGCACCATGGTTAATTTAAGCATTTTACGACCAATTCCATTCTTAATATATGGTGAAATTCTGAATTCAAATTTAGACCTAAACAACATGGTGTTAACACCGTATTTTGATAGATATGACAATTTTATCATGAATTGAAATGAAATGTTAATTTCTTCTGATAAAGCCTGATGTGCCACCTTTAAGGACAACTTTAAAGTCAGAATATGCTTATTGTTAACCTTAACCGAGATGATAGAGACTTTGTGTGAAGTATTTATGTATGATATTACCGTCAAATTTGCATTAAATCCCCTGATGTACCCAGCAGTCAATAGAAACAACTGATTAGAAAGGTACGCTTCGTTAAAAAGGCACCCTGACTTTTTAACTCTTGTTTACATATAAACATTACATGTGCTATAAATAAACCATTTGTATCTGCACACTTACAGCGAAATTAGTACACAGTGACAGATATTTATTTGGCATAGTGTGTACAGTTTAACTTTATTCAGTTCATTTGTATGCGTAATTCTCTAAGTTGTAACGCTTCCGAGTGCTTCGTCAACTGTTTCAGTTCATGTGTTAATAAGCATATTCTGCCTTTAAGGACAACTTTAACTCATAAAACTGACTGGAAATTTCAAAGAAGGAGCATTTTTAATCGGCACATCTGCTTCCTTGTCCGCATTTACAAGACTGTTAAACATATCAAAAGTAAGAAAATGAGCGAGACTTTATGTTAAATTGTTAATAGAAAACAGTATTAGCCACACATCACACATCAACCGTACATACTGTGTACATCTTTTTGTGACCTCTGAGATGAGGCAGAGCCTGGGCGCTGCTGCTGCTTTGTGGATTCAGAACCTACAAGGTCAGTCACAGTGGTGAAAATCATCACAAATCATCGCAAATTTAAGCATAATCTAGTAAAAGAAAGTCCCTCAGTTTGAAATCAATATCTCGCCTATATCGCCTTCAAGAAATTTAATGTTTTTACGTATTTAACGTAAACGAATTTTTAAGTGGGGAAAAAAGGCCCATAATTTTGCTAAAATGCAATACAGTGTTATAGAACTTGTGTGTCTGAATGAATATGCTGAAGACATACAAAGCTTGGATGACCTTCAATACTCAATGTTGGATATATCAGAACGTGAAAAACTTTATTGCAAATATTTCATGTTGGTGTTGATGTCGTAGCCGTGACTGCTGCCGCATAGTGATACCTATGTCTTGCTATCTTGTACGATGACGAGGCAAATGTGTTTCTACAAATCTTCCACTCTAAGCCAATTTTATATTAAAAAAAATTTCTTACCCTACCTTACATTTAAATCATTCAAACACTCACTTGGGTGGGGGAAAAACAGTTATGGTTATGGAAAAATTAAAAGAATTGGTCAATTGCCAGATACAGTAACACGTTTTTTTTATATATATATAATACAGCAAAAGTATATTGTGCAAGCAGAGTACAATTTTTTAAACAAAGAGAAAATGAGCATGTTGTATAATATACTGAAAAGAAAAAAAAACACATAAGGCCATAATAAATTAATTGCTAATTTCTCATCCAAATTTATTTTAAAACAGGGGCAGGGGGTGAAATTTTATTTTTTATTTTTTATTTTATACGACAAATGGAAAATAGCCTCGGCACAAGGCAAAAATAGTAAAACACGCTACTGAGCACTTTCAAGATTGAAAAGTCATTTTTTTATAGTGTTTCATACTTTCAGCATTTTTTTTTTTTTTATCTTATTTTTTTTTTTTTTTTTTTTTTGAAGATATAAAAATTACCGGGGCGGCACAAAAAAACGGGGGCGCGCGAGGATGAGAATAAACAATTAATTTATTATGGCCTATTGGTAATTTCTGCTATATATTATACCTATAATATGCTACTGCTAATCAAATGGTACAGGGCGACATTAGGCCTGTCCTTCGGAAAGAAGGTTTAAACGTACAGCACTGAACACACCAATGGTTACCAGTTTAAAGTTTCATTTCGACAGAATGGGCATCTTGCTCAAGCAGGAGAGCAAACTTAGGCTTTAAACGTTGCAATCCCTTAACATTAAACACAATACTGAAATATGGCTCGACTTTTTCAACCAAAACTTCAACATTCATGAATTTCGTGTAACAAAGTATACTTTGATTAAAAGGTCTACTACATGACAGAGTTGTCCTTTCTGCAATTAGTTGTAGCCCATTTGTGTACAAAACACGATGAGATATATCTAGAGTATTACATAAATTAGATGTATATAATAGTGTAGTATAGGCAATTTTTTGATTATGCGTTTCTTTTTCCTTTCGGTATATTTACCTTGAATAGCATTTTTAAATTTGCAGATAACTTCAAATAGTGCACGTTCTAACTACTTTGTGACTAAGCAGCAGCCTTCGCGTTGCAATATTTAATTTATTCCAGCATGCGCATAGTGCTTCTCTGGAACTCAGATATTGATCAAGATTCAAGACTAAGTATACCAATGCATACAAAATGGGACTGTTTTAATGATAACAAACAGCTGTTTTAACTAGTCAATGTGAATACTGATTTTTTTTTATAGAAGAAATCAATCCTTTGTTAATCGTCTTCTCTTCAAGCTAGCCAGCTTATATTTCTTTGAACAATCTTTCAGTGTATAGGCACATCATAACGCAACTTATATTTCTTTGAACAATCTTTCAGTGTATAGGCACATCATAACGTAACTTATATTTCTTTGAACAATCTTTCAGTGTATAGGCACATCATAACGTAACTTATATTTCTTTGAACAGTCTTTCAGTGTATAGGCACATCATAATGTAACTTATATTTCTTTGAACAGTCTTTCAGTGTATAGGCACATCATAACGTAACTTATATTTCTTTGAACAATCTTTCAGTGTATAGGCACATCATAACGTAACTTATATTTCTTTGAACAGTCTTTCAGTGTATAGGCACATCATAACGTAACTTATATTTCTTTGAACAGTCTTTCAGTGTATAGGCACATCATAACGTAACTTATATTTCTTTGAACAGTCTTTCAGTGTATAGGCACATCATAATGTAACTTATATTTCTTTGAACAGTCTTTCAGTGTATAGGCACATCATAACGTAACTTATATTTCTTTGAACAATCTTTCAGTGTATAGGCACATCATAACGTAACTTATATTTCTTTGAACAGTCTTTCAGTGTATAGGCACATCATAACGTAACTTATATTTCTTTGAACAATCTTTCAGTGTATAGGCACATCATAACGTAACTTATATTTCTTTGAACAGTCTTTCAGTGTATAGGCACATCATAATGTAACTTATATTTCTTTGAACAGTCTTTCAGTGTATAGGCACATCATAACGTAACTTACATTTCTTTGAACAATCTTTCAGTGTATAGGCACATCATAACGTAACTTATATTTCTTTGAACAATCTTTCAGTGTATAGGCACATCATAACATTACTTATATTTCTTTGAACAGTCTTTCAGTGTATAGGCACATCATAATGTAACTTATATTTCTTTGAACAGTCTTTCAGTGTATAGGCACATCATAACGTAACTTATATTTCTTTGAACAATCTTTCAGTGTATAGGCACATCATAACGTAACTTATATTTCTTTGAACAGTCTTTCAGTGTATAGGCACATCATAACGTAACTTATATTTCTTTGAACAGTCTTTCAGTGTATAGGCACATCATAACGTAACTTATATTTCTTTGAACAGTCTTTCAGTGTATAGGCACATCATAACGTAACTTATATTTCTTTGAACAGTCTTTCAGTGTATAGGCACATCATAACGTAACTTATATTTCTTTGAACAGTCTTTCAGTGTATAGGCACATCATAACGTAACTTATATTTCTTTGAACAGTCTTTCAGTGTATAGGCACATCATAACGTAACTTATATTTCTTTGAACAATCTTTCAGTGTATAGGCACATCATAATGTAACTTATATTTCTTTGAACAGTCTTTCAGTGTATAGGCACATCATAACGTAACTTATATTTCTTTGAACAATCTTTCAGTGTATAGGCACATCATAATGTAACTTATATTTCTTTGAACAGTCTTTCAGTGTATAGGCACATCATAACGTAACTTATATTTCTTTGAACAATCTTTCAGTGTATAGGCACATCATAACGTAACTTATATTTCTTTGAACAGTCTTTCAGTGTATAGGCACATCATAATG
Source organism: Cyrtodaria siliqua (assembly GCA_037043455.1). NCBI lineage: Eukaryota > Metazoa > Mollusca > Bivalvia > Adapedonta > Hiatellidae > Cyrtodaria > Cyrtodaria siliqua. The sequence goes on from JAWPHD010003780.1 coordinate 189,685, forward strand.
TAACTTATATTTCTTTGAACAGTCTTTCAGTGTATAGGCACATCATAACGTAACTTATATTTCTTTGAACAGTCTTTCAGTGTATAGGCACATCATAACGTAACTTATATTTCTTTGAACAGTCTTTCAGTGTATAGGCACATCATAACGTAACTTATATTTCTTTGAACAGTCTTTCAGTGTATAGGCACATCATAACGTAACTTATATTTCTTTGAACAATCTTTCAGTGTACAGGCACATCATAATGTAACTTATATTTCTTTGAACAGTCTTTCAGTGTATAGGCACATCATAACGTAACTTATATTTCTTTGAACAATCTTTCAGTGTATAGGCACATCATAACGTAACTTATATTTCTTTGAACAGTCTTTCAGTGTATAGGCACATCATAATGTAACTTATATTTCTTTGAACAATCTTTCAGTGTATAGGCACATCATAACGTAACTTATATTTCTTTGAACAATCTTTCAGTGTATAGGCACATCATAACGTAACTTATATTTCTTTGAACAATCTTTCAGTGTATAGGCACATCATAACGTAACTTATATTTCTTTGAGTCATATTACTTATTGGATCTTAAACAAGTAAATTCCCATTTCTTATAAGATTTATGAAACGAGTTACAAATTATTTTAATTTTAACGAGCCTTTTGGCTAGTTTAAAATAATTCTTAACGAGTTTGATAAATCTTATATAGAATGGGGACAAGTTCAAGATCCTTTTTATAATGTTACATTAATATGAACTAAAATATAATTCAGATGGACATAAAACTGCCTTGCCGCCAGACAAACGTTAGTGCTAAAACATAAAAGCATGTCTTTTTGCTCCAAAACCTTGTGACATCATGCCACACACAATGTTGGGTATCAAAGAGCTTGTTTTATCTCTTTACAATAGGGCATTTTATACCAAAACTGATCTGTAATATGTATAAGGTTAATTATTTATTAGAAGTTGTTGGTAATTAATAAGTTTATGACTTTGATCCGGATTAATTTATAGTAAATAAAATTATTTCAGTTTACTAAACTTGCATATATTAGTGTTACAATTTAAAGCATTTCATACTCAAACATTAATTTACCAACCCAAAGTCGTTCCAGGTTGTATTACACGTGTACATTCACTACAATATGAAATGGGTGTTGTACGCGTCTAACAAGGGACTTTATGTGATAAACCGATGTCGACTATATAGCTTGTAGCAGTGAGCCCAATACTCAGCTTAATAAGGCTGCCACACTGAAATACCTTGCCATAGACACATGATACCCCACCCTGTCACTTTATACTGACACCACGCCAACCAATCCTAGCCTACCCTGTATATGCTGAATGTCAAGCAAGGAAGCTACTAGTATCATTTCATGAAGTCTTTGGTATGATCCAGCCGGGGATTAAACCGAAGACCTCCTGCAAGCAAGGCAGATGCTCTACCACTACAAAGCCATACAGGCCATCATTACAGAATCAGTAATGTACTGAACTTAAAAGACATCTTCCTGCTAGGAAAATGAAAAAATGTTCAATTCAAATTTACCGACATATTTATGCTGTTAAATGTGCAAGCAAGGGTAATTGACTAAGTACAATGCACTTACATAGGTGTAGGAGCCAGGTGGGGGTGGGGGTGTTCAGAGTGGGGGAACCAGAGTATGCTTTGCCCCCCCACCCCCACCCTCACCCACAACAATACTTCAAAGAAAAACACGGTTAGTGCTCAAAAACTACTTTTTTCCCCTATATAATGTTGTATATTTTGGTGTAATTGAGCATGGATAATAGTTTTTTTGCTTGTCAAAATTTTTGTGAAAAAATTTGGTCCCCCATATAATTGTTTGACCACTGCCCAATACTTTTTTTGATTGTCAAATATATTTTTCAATAAGTTTGGCCCACCTCCCCAACCACAACACACACCCCCCACTATGCCCACGAGTTATGACGGTATAACTCAATCTAGCTATTATGCATCCATTGAGTTATGTACTTTGTATCACTCATTGGTAAAATATACACTTCTGAACTTTAGTGCACACTTTGTGACTGTGTAGCGCTTATGAATCATATTCAGACACTAATCCAATATGATATATCTTGATTTATCTCTGCTAATTAATATAATTGGAGTCGAACAAGCCACAAAAAGTAATGTGACATTTGCTTATTCTTTTGTTTCTAGTCTTAGTTTGTCTAAAAACCAATTGTAAGTGATGTATAAGGGAGGGCAGCCGTCATAGGATATATACGGTAAATAATTCAAAGTGGCGTCACATTCTAGAAGAAAGTACCTGCCAAAAACAAGCAAAGTGGAAACCTACATATTAATGGCCAATAATATGTAAAACTTTAAATACATATTAATGGTCTATTACTGTGTTAAGTTGAAATCCATATTAATGGTTTATTAATATGTAAACTTTAAATACATATTAATGTTGTACTCATATAAAAACTTGAAACTATCAAATTTGAAGTTTTAATACTACCATATTTACTCTATCAGTTCGGACGGGATAAAATAATAAAATTGTTTGGTGTCCGGAAATATCTTTCCAAAATTAACGCATATTTGCCAATGTCCGAATATTTTGAGAGGAACCGTAAATTAACATTCTACGGTAAGTATTTTTTACTTGTGATGTTCGGGGCAATCTCACCTTCATAGTTTACGGTAATAACGAAAATCCGTCCATTAATTATCACTTATTGGTAATTAATTGGCTATTCTATAAACTGTCTAAAATTACGGTACTCAACTTGGGCAAACTGTAAAACCTGTGAAATCAGAACACCGAGACACACTTTACACGCGGGTAGTGGAACTGTCTGGTTCTAGTCACATGGTAGTTAATGCTGGCTAGTGCGGACTGTGTAATAGTATACTGGGCTATATGCGATTCAATCCACAACAGTGAACTAATAAAAAATGTGTAAACTATGAACTAATGAACAATTATGACATGTAATTTATTATATTAAATTATATTTTGTTTGGAATGTAGCAATAAACTTTATTGAATAATGAGACAATGCAATTTTTAAACATGTTGATTATTTTATTACAAAATAAAAACATACAAAGTATTGCAGAAAATAAATAAAGGAAAAAACAAACAATTAAAATGATAAAATAGTCGTGTTCTTTGTCCATTTAATCATCATGTTATTACTCAAATTGAAGCTAAAAAATAAGGCAGCCATGCCTATAGTATGAAATAAAAAATATTTGATCTCTGTACATCGCATAGCACTTTACCTGTGTGAGCGAGTCCGTATTTTTTTGCTGGTAATGCCAGATAATGGAATGGCCCACTAGCTATCAAAACAACCCGTAACACCTACATTGGAATGGTTTTACCTGGTGTAAACAATTGTTTCAACACGCGCCTGACCGATTACACAGAATTTATATGGATGTTTATAAACATGGGTCAGTAATAATGTAATTGTTTCAAAATGGCTCGTTAATAACAGTAAAAAATCACGATCAAAAACTTTTTATTTAATTGCATCAAACAAGTTACAATTAAATTCATTGAAGTATATTCTGCTGCTTCTGTTGGTAATTATCGGGATGCAATCAGCAATTAGAAGAAGTCGTTGATCGTAATTTTAACCTGTCATTTTCGGCGAATAGTTCATCTTTTCCCGATGTCCGAATTTATAAAACCATCAAAACTATTGAAATAAGGTTGATTTTTAATATGTCCGAACACTAGTTTTATTATTTCCTTCAATTAATTAGGTGTCCGGAATTAATGAGTGTCCGGACTCATCGAGTATATATGGTACTTCCCTTTTATGGAGGATTTATTGTAGATTATATTAATATGTAGGTTTATACAAAAAAAAAATATACGTATTTAAGGAGCAGCAGGATCCATTTGAAGCACTAGACCAAATATGCAAATGCAACATAGTAATTACAGATATCCAAAGTGAGACAAACACTGCACCAAGTCAAGTTTATTCCTTTAGAAATAAGGAGGTCAACCCATGGAACAAACTGAATGAACGTATACCGGTACATGGGGTTCGACATCCTTAAACATAAACATGTAAGCTTATATAGGGACAGCAACCTCGGAGGAACATGAGATAAAGTTTCCATCAGATACTAATTGCCAGGAAGCAAACCGATGCAGTGCAAGACCTTATCCACTGAGTTACCCAGGCAATTGGTCTGGCCTGAGCTCCATCTCAATCTGGACAATAGCTATTATAGATCTTTGTGCAAGCATAAATGTATTTGCATTTGAAATTAAGCAAGATACCAGAGCTTGAACACTGCACAAAAGCATATAAAATATTAAGGCCATACCAATGTCCTGCGAGCCTGGAACGTTTGTATCCGATGCAAGGTTTTCTTTCTGATGTGATCTTAAAGAAACCTTAGAACCTACATTCTCATTTGGCTTTAAGCTTCTTAGGGAGACGGCCGATCCCAGATTTGGTGCTTTTGATTCAGACCTTAGCGAGGTCCTAGATCCATGTATATCCCCTTTAACTGACCCCTTAGACCCAAACTTTTGGAGATCTTCAGAAATGGGAACAGGAGATTCTGTTGTGTTTGTGACTGCTGCATTCATTTCTGATGCTGGCTTCATTGAACTCAAAGAGACAGCCGATCCCAGATTTGGTGCTTTTGGTTCCGACCTCAGAGAGGTCCTAGATCCATGTATATCCCCTTTGATTGACCCCTTTGACCCAAACTTTTGGAGATCTTCAGAAATGGGAACAGCAGATTCTGTTGTGTTTGTAGCTGCTGCACTCATTTCTGATGCTTGCTTTATGGACGTTTTAGACCCAAAATTCTTATTTTCGACTATATTTGAGTCTGCAGCTAAATTGCCAGATGGTTTGCTTTCATCTAGAGGATGATTCTTTTCAGACTCTTTTTGTAGTGACCTTACGGAGCTCCTGGACCCGAAATCATTTCTGTTTGCTGAATTGGGGTCTGAGGATATCTGTGTTGATGAAGCTGAAACTTTGTCAGAAATATCTGCTGTAAAGAAAATAGGATTACTTTCTAACTATGTCCTCATGTTCTACACTTGCAATATTGAGTGAACTAAATAGCAGTATATCAGTTATCACTTTCATGCACTATGACTTACAAACATTTTTTTATGACACATTTGACCATATGTACATCAAATATATATGTAGCTAGTTTTTAAAACACAACTACACTAAAGCAGTTTTAAAATCTGACATTGGATTCTAGCTAAAAGAGCTGCAGAATCATAAAATCGTAAAAGCAAACTGCTAAAAAAAAGAGCATTTTATTAATAAAACACCTACTAAAAATAACACTACTGGACATCAAATAGTCAACAGCACTTACCAAAGTTATGGCTCTTGTCTCCTTTTTTCTTTTTTCTTTCCTTTTTTTCCATAACTTTCATTGTAAATTTCTTGGACTCTTCTGTAGTCTTCATAATCATATTAGTAAACTGGAACATGAGAAATAATGCATGTCTATGATTGTGATTTAGTCTACTTACAGTCCCTATCCGCCAACAACAGCCAAAATTTACAACATATGTACACCATTTCTAAACCTACTGACCTCAAGGTATACATATTTTGAGAATCCAAACTCTATAGACACAATATAAATGTCTATAACCAGCCAGCCCAAACTTCAAAATGAATTAAGAGTTACCAGCTCATAATTCATTTTAAGAACATTCAGTCACAGGTATTTTAAGAAGCTGTGAATCGGCAAATATACATTATTATAATATGACCTGTACACTGGCTTGATAGTCTTAATATTAAACAGTTTTGTAATTTTGCCATTTTTTGGAGTGTTAGTTTCTTTAATGATTAAATGTGGCTAAATTATATAATCACACATTGCCTTCTTATATATATATATATATATCATATTGTTTCTAATTAGCGCCCTCGGGGGCGTGACATTTTCTGAAAGGGGCGCTTATTAGAACGCTTTTCGTAAGCCTGTACACATTTTAATTTCCTTACATAATGCTAAAAATAAGCGAGACAAAGTCCCTGTGCCGTAACTTATTACCAGTATTTTGCCTTGTGAACACTCATTCATAAGTGTGTATATTGTTTCTTGGATGTTAACCACTTTTCTTGGATATTGACCACTTTTACACCTCAAGGTAAGTGTGTTTTTTTTAAAAGTTATTGTGTAATTAGAGGGGGAGCGCTAATTAGAAACAATACAATATCGATAAAACCACCAAGTTGGGCATTTGATTAGATTTATTGCATATTGAAATGGAACAGTTTAAGATTTAAATTTAGCTTTCATTTCAATTCCTGCACCTTACTAATCGTTTATAACAGCGCACTACATGAAGCCCTCTACTCACTACACACCTACACAATGCACATACTGTCCATCCTATAAATATTAATGGGTATTGTATTTACAATTCTTGCATTCTTCCCAAATATGTTCATTTAATTTAAAAGCAAATGCATTGCAGAATTGTACATGTAAATCTAAGATGCCGTGTGTCCACTGAACTGATTTGGGGTTTTAAGGCGCACCAACACATGAAAAGGTTATATGGCGCCTAAAAGGCATGAACATGCCAGGCTCATCTTCCATGTACATCGAGATAAAATATGGAAAATGGGCCTAGAACCTTCTCACCCTGAACTGCAGTCCACTTTTAATCTGTCCAAAAAAATTACATCCTAAGGTTTGGGGATGCTTGTTTCTGCCAAAGGTTATGTTGGACACAATTGAAATAGTACATCAGTATGTTTTACATCAATTGAACAGGCATTTTTGATTGGTAAATATAAACACCTTGTTTTTCCAAATCTGTTGGAGAAATAAGAAACTTTTTTTTTTTTCGAACAAAAAATGGTTTTAATCAGATTTCCTAAATTTCTACTGTCCCAACAAAATTTCCTAAATTTCTACTGTCCCAACAAAGGTTTGTAGTCCAACCACCACATTACCAAGGTGGCAACGATGATTTTGGGGTGTGATATCAGGACATATCGGAAGATTCTCACTTCATCTTGACAAAAACCTCTTTAAACATTCAAAAGCAAAAAATATCGCCTAAAAACAATGCACTAAAAGATACTACTATATTATAAAGGCACTTTATGACTTATATCTTCCTTGTTACTCGCTCGTTCCAAATGCTTGATTTTCAAACAATACTGCCTTCATTATTCAATAAGTGTCTGTTCAAAATATATTTCATTAAATTAATGAGTAAAGAGACTGAGAGAAGATTGTAGCAGTGCCCCGTGTATACCAGTTAATCATAAACTGCAGTGCCCCGTGTATCCAGTTAATCATAAACTGCAGTGATGGTTCAGATAGTGACAGATATTTCACTTGCAGTAGTGCTCTTTAATACACACAATACTGAAAACTGAAACAATTGATTGTTTTTGTTTTTTCTGTCTTTTATTGACAAAATTACCTCCAGTATTAAGTGCATTTTAGAATAAGCAACAGCCAGAGTTATATTTTGAAATATATCTGCATTCATCTAAACATGTCTTGTGAACTATATTCCTGAACACAACAGAATGCAATTTCAACCAAATGTGGTTGAAATGCACCTAAATTGGGACTGAAGTGCTCACACTAGCCTGCATTTCGTTCACATTTATTTGGGGTACTTAAACAAATATAGGGCAGTTTCAATGGCAGATTTTGCTGACTTAAGCATAGTTTCAAAATTAATATCCTTGCATTCATATAACTACGGTACTTCTCTTTCAAAATTTTCGCTAGATTCTCGTTCTCCAGATACTGAAAGATATGAATACTCACTATAGTAAATTATGTTTGACCACCGGCAGACAACAATATATTGAAAGGTATAAATCGACTCACTATAGTAAATTATGTTCAACCAATGACAAACAGTCTGTTGGATTAACACTGAACTTTAAGCAAAAGAAATAATCATCCAATTCTGCCCCAACCAAAAGAAGCATGCATCTGCTGTAATGTTTGCTGACATGCAGACACGTGGCTATCAATGTGCTGGTATTAACATGCAACATACTGTAAGGAATGCCCAATAAAAATGTGTTGAATATAATATAACTTAAACTAATATTTTTGGGGAATGTAACAAAAACAAAAGCAGGAATACAGAAATGATGTTGCTCAAATGTGAGAGAGCAAAACCAGTTTATGAGACAGGGTGCTGAAATAAAAATGCCATTCCGACTCATATTCCCTTACAAACAAATAAGTACCTGTTACTGTCAGGTATTGACTAGGACTAATTAATGAAACTTCAATTGTAACATAAACCCAATTTCCCTTAAAACGTTTTAAAGAATTTCTCCCAATACATATAAAACTGACTTTAACATATGACAGGAATTTATTTTTTTAAATTTTGTGTGCATATGAAAGGAAATGTATGTCCATTACCCACAGTCAATACCTTTATTTATAAAGAAACATGCTCTTAAACTATGCCCAGCACCCCGTCAATAATCGTGAACACATCCGCAGGTTGGTTAAACACTGTAGGTTTATTTCTACCATGCCTATACCTCATTGTAATAAACGTTGTCCTTCCAAATGATTGGATTTGTCTATTATGGTAAGAAAACATAGAGAAATTGTAAATATCAAAAAGGTTTTAAGATATTAAAGAAAACCACTATAAAGCGGCATACTTATACAATGGAAAAAGTAAAATAAACTAGATGGATCATGTGTGTCAGTCACTTTCTGGGGCCTTGTTCCAGAATGTATTACACATGACTTTTGTCATTAGGAGTAGATATGCAAAGTTTGGTGAAGACATGAACATGTAATAGAGAATGTAAAGATCAAGAAATGACCTTTGACCTGAAAATATGACCTTAAATGTGACCATGACCATTTGATGTGGTTATTGTCATAATGAAGAACAAAAAAAGTTTCATGAAATGGCAAGTTTTTGTGCAAAAAAAATGAATTTTGAGTCCAGAGTACGACCTTGTCTGTGACCATGATATTGATACACTGGTTTGGTCACATGAATATTGGCATTATATATATATCAAAAGTTTGATGAAGAAATTAGAAGAAATGAAAAAGTTAAACCCAATGTAAAGTGAAGTTACATTTTAACCCAGAATTTTACCTGACTGTGATCACTATCTCTACTGCCATAAAGCAAAAAATATCTGGAGTTTGAAGAAAAAATTAAAACAACGTTAAGATTTTGTGACGAAACAAAACACCTCTGCGCCTAGAATGTTTGACCGTTGTTATGCAACTATCGTCCAGAAGTGTATATATTGGACATTTGATTGAAAAATATAAAGAAATGAAAAAGTTAATTTTTTTATGCCGGATACAAAATGACGGACAATGTGATCTGTATGTATCATTTTTTTTTCCGTTTTTTGAATTTATTCCTAATAGAGATATAGTGTGTACATAGATAAATTTTAGACAGTTAAAAATATATTTAATGCCCCCTATTTCAAGTAGACAGATTAAAACATTTCAGAGGACACCACGCACTGCACGATAAATTTGTATCGAAGGCGACAAAGAGGGTGTAATAGTTACTATGCAAATATAAAAACACACCTCTCCATAGTCTAGTCTGCCATCTTTGTTGTCATCCACCGCATCTATCATCTTCCTCACGTCATCGCGGGACATGTTTTCTCCTTGCTAAAATATATGTAGAGGATCTTACATGAGAATGAATGTTAGATTCTATTTATCACATAACTCACATATCAACTTTTATTGCATTTTGCATTTAACATGCAAAACCGACATAAACCATGGGAATTGGATCAAAGTCATCAATTTTTTTTTAACTGTGCATACTAGGCTTATTTGCATACTTATATAACTAGTGGTATATCGAAAATATAGAAGGGTGTTATTCCACTCCCACACCGTAAGTTATGTGATAAATACAAATACGTACTAACAAAACCACTTACAATAAACTGCTGTTATTTGTTGTTTAAAAAAATTGCGGGATACTGAGATCATAATGCTTTCATGATGATAGGGAGTAAAGAAAAGTGTCCCCATCATCACTCTGGAAGTATTTATCTAGTCTCTAAGTCTTGACTGAACAACTCTGCAAGAGCATAGTGCCCTCAATAGCAGCTGTAGGCATGTTATTAGTTGATATGTTCACAATGACAAGGAATGCTTGAACTATATTCAAAGAGTGACTGGTGCCACTCCAAATATAAATGAAAGCACTCACAATGAGCACTCACAATGTGCATTATTTTCATACAAAGGGTGCATCACAGTTACACACTTCCCATAATAATAGTGAATTTTGAAGATGTTTTATATTCATTATTTCATTTTTTTAAAAAGTGTGTGGGTTGTGGGGGGAGGTACTGTTAGGGGGAGGTACTGTTAGGGGGAGACACTGTTATTCCGGGGTATGCATTACAATAAGCTGCATCTAACTTTAGGTATAATTGTTGTTTATGAAAATGTTTCGTCCAAAAAAACGCTGACTCGGCAGGTTTTCCTTGCTAAAATCATAAATATTAATTTAAATGGCAACTATATTGGTTACAATTGTACGTTTAATTCAAATAGACTATCACAAAACCAGAATGTATATGAACCTTAAAGCATCATATAAATTTATATTAGTCATTATACAACAAAATCTAGTCGAGCTGTCTAGCTTTACTGGACTTGCCATGAAAATTGCATGACCCCGAATTTGGTTTGCAATTTACAATTATTTTTTTTGATGTTACAAATCAAGTTTCACGCTATTATCCCAAGCGGTTAACGAGTTATGGACCAGACATAAATATTGGATGACCTTGACCATTGACATTTAGTTGTAACAGATCATCTACTGGTGATACATACATACTTTAAGTTTCATTCCGTTATCTCAAACATTGTTTGAGTAAAACAGAAAAATAAATTGTATGACTTAAACTTGTGATATTGAACATATCAACCAAAGTTTGATTTTCCCTTAATTTTTGGAACTGGTCAATATGGTGTGAAGTTTGCAGAGTTTGTCTATCGGCAGAAAAAAGTAGTCGATCAACAAATTATTTATTGCTTTGTTGATTTCCTAGATCTGATGTGCTTGTCTGGCCTTTGGAAAATACTGAGCTCCATAAAAACACAAAAATCAGAAAACAGTATGTTAACTGATATATACAAATTTCATAATCAAATATAGATCTAACCATGTATAGATCTACATATATGTAAGTAACCTTACAGCATTCATTATCTTGTAGAGCTCATCCAATGAAATGTATCCATCTCCATTAACATCTATCTTTCGAAAAGCTTTCATCAAGTCATCAGCAGACGTGACAGGCTCTTTACGACAGATGTCGACATACTCGTCAAAGGACAACCCACCTGAAAAAATCAACATCTAAGTGTGGTACTTCTAACAATAGACACTGTGTAACATTTTAACAGCAGATACCTTCAAGAAATGACTTGATTCTTCCATTGGATACTAGCAAAACCAGGCAGTACCATGCGCTGGAGTTTATCCTCGCGATACGCACACAAAAAAACAGTTGGAAAATAAAGAAGAATCAGTCAACATGTGTTTTTTACTATCAAACAGATTTCTCTGTATCTTCTGTCTATTTCTGCTAGGTGTTTAAAACACCCTACATAAAGCTTTGATGAGACGGTAAACAAGAGTGGGCCTGAGGTTTTGGGCCTGATGCAACATGGCCTATACTGATTACCACAAGTATTATAACAACCGAGAGAAAGTTAGTGATAAACCTTTCTTGAATCTGCATCATCAGAGGATCCAAATTATGAAATATGATTAAACCGTAACAGTGGTTTTTAAAATAAGATTTTTTCTCCACAATTCTATGGTGTGAACTTTGCCAGACAGTTTTTTAAAACTGAGCTTCAATTATTTTATTATATGAAAAAATGTGGACAAACTATATCAGGGTTCGACACTAACGCTAGTCCGCTAGTCCTGTGCCCACCTGTTTTTCAGGAGGACTACCTAAAGTGAAAGTTGGCTAGTCCGTCGGACTAGTAATTTTTCGAGCCCCATTATAGATATTACGGCCGTAAAATACACATTCCTAATATAGGGCCGGGGTCACTCGATTAGGCGAAGTCGCTTAAAACGTCGCTATGATTTGGCTGACTTCGCTTTTCTATCCATGTGGGGCGAAATTTGAGTCGCCGTCATTTTCGGGTGATTTTCGGCAATTTCAAATGTGATTAACCTCATAATTAACAAAACCCTCTAAATTACAGGATCAGCTCGTGTTTCACAAGTACCTTATTTAACCCCATTACCATTAAATAACAACCCGACTCTTATCTAATCAGAGCAATAGCCTAGTTATCGATCATTATCGGTGTGCCTGAGGCAAGATGTGAATATAACCGACATGTTTGCTCGTTAGACGATCACGTGATTAGATCATGTGGGGATCATGTGCGCATTCTATTTAAGTAAACCAATCAAAGCCGTCGTATTTTTCCGTTTGGTGAATAATTAAAAATCGTACTACAAACTACTACGCAAGGGCGGGGTTATGATTAGACGAGATACTTTGAAAATGATTTCTCCAGCGATAAATAAATTTAAAAGGCGGTTATAATTGTATGATTGACATCGGCACAGTGAGTTGTAAAGAACCTTTGCGGCGGTCGTCAATAAGCAAAAGCGCAAACTTCTATTGTGTGTTTTATCGATGGCTAATTAGGAAATAAAGAAATGTGCTTGGTATAAAGTAAGTTTGTTTGTGATTGCTCTATAGACGAGAGAAATCAACGGAAATGTATTGAATCCTACGATTAGTCATAGCCATCAATAACTTATCTATGTCTATGGATTAGCAGGGAGTAAGTATATAGGGAGGAGAAACGGATCGTTTTGCCGTTTTATGTTGTCGCGCGTGTTTCACTACTGCGTGAAAATGACTACTTCCGGTTGTTTCGCGCGTGTGTGAAAAACAGCAAATTCTTATAAATTATTACACTTACAAACTCGATAAAGGTGCAAAATGTAAACATAAGTATTATTTAATCACATTGTGTCCTCTGATACAGAGCGTGTATTTGTTTGCATGTATAAAAGCACATTACCAGACGGTTCCGTTAAAATTTAAAATGGTATGGAGCTATTGCAAACGAGATACAAAGTACGTGTTATATAAGGCATTAATAATAACAAAAAGTGAATAGTAGACATATTTATCTTTGTCAAGAAGGTAATTTCGTGATGTTGATTATAACAGAAAGCCGTAAAAAAGAGGCTGTAAAAACTGCCTAATTTGCAAGGTTGGCTGAAATTTTAACTTTTCAAATTTAACGCGCTTATGATCGATTTACCTGTATCGATAAAATAGTAAATGGCGGCGTTCAAGCGCGACAGCAAAAATCGATAAACTAAGCGTTTATGAACCCATTCTCCTCCCTGTATACTTACTCCCTGGATTAGTAATGAATTTTGTATTTTTGTACTCAATGCGGGTATGACTGAAAAATAAGTGTGGGTAATTGTCGAATAATTAGTATTTTCAATAAAAATGAAACGAAGACCAGATAATATTGCATTCGATCAACATTTGTCAAGTGGTTAGGGTGAAAATGCATCTAAATCTGATGAAAGTCTGCCTGGGGAGAAACCGAAAAAGAACTAATAAGTTTTACGATTTCAGTTGGTATCTTCAAGACGAAAAGGGTTTTTTGGCACTGTTCACTTTGAAGTTTGTCTCCTGTTATACCACTGTTTTTTTTGTTGCTAACTACACGTTTTTGAAAGGACCATCTAGTTCTCAGGAGGACTACTAGATTTTTAAAGTCACTAGTCCTGCGGACTACCCGTTTAAAAAAGTTTAGTGTCGAACCTTGTATATGTAAGTGTAATTAAGTCTATCCTCCGAGCATGTTAACAAACCATAGGAGTCTAGGGTTTAGTTATAGTAGGGCATGGTTCCCAGGTTCATATGTTATCATTCCCTCCTCTTTGCGGTTCTCAATAACATAAATGTGCTGCTGACCTGGGCCCAAATTTCATCAAATTTTTGAGCACAAAAATCAGACTCAGGCTCAAAATGCTCATTTTTTTGCAAACCGTAACAAAAAAGTATGGGTAAAAATTGTGATTTTCAGACATTTTCTGTTAAATTACCTTTAAAAATTACTCGATTTGTAAGTAAATATAGTAACTTGCTTGTAAAATTGTTTTTATTTAGAAATATATTTTTTTAGATTCGAGTCTAGTCCGATTGTTGTGCTCAAAAGTTTGATGAATGTTAGGCCTGTTAAACAACAGTTAATTTTATCTCTGGCCAAGATCACAATTACTGGTAAATGTATGCAGAGATCATTTTAGTGCGAGATTCTCTCAATTATTTCTGTTGAATGTTGTTTAACGGCTCATCAACATAGTATAGGTTATTTAAACCGCCCCAGAGAGAGGGGGAAGGATACATAGGAATCCGGGAACCGTGCCCTACTCTTATTATCGAATAGATTCCTATGGTTCTTTAACTGTGCTCGGAGGATAGACCGATACACGTCCCCATCCGACGGACGAGGCTAAGGTAAAGTGTCTTGCCCAAGAACACACCGACGAACTCAGTGGCACCACGGAGGATTGAACCCGGGGCCTCCGGTTACAAATCGCCGCGATTTAAGAATGAGGAAGAGTCTTGTAGAATAATAAACGACTAAACAAGTAATTTTAACAATACTATAAATATAACAAAAAATTACTTTTAAATCGGCATGAAATATGTGTAGTTTAAACACACTACACAATGTTTTACGATTGTAGCAATAAACGGTTCTATTCTATTTCTATCGACGGTGCATGGTAGGTTGCGTTATTTGGTGAAGTAATATGCGCAAGGAACTCTGGGTAAGAATTTCAAACAAGATGGCGGGTACCCTTCGATAATTCGGAAATGTGTCAATATATTCGTGATAAATTTGGATAATCTGAGATATTTCATCTTGGCAGGTAAATTTTGAAACACAATCGATTCAAAAAAAAATCTCTTTCAACCTGTGCATATATAATATACAAACAATGCTGTTTAAAAGCGTGAAACCTTCCAACAGATTCCGTTGGGAAGTCCAGTCGTAAATGTGCAATAATCAATACACGTTGATGCTCGCCAATACGAAAAATTTCAAAAGAGCATTAAACGTGTATTTTAACACACTAGTATCGCTCTACTGGTGTAAAGCACTGTATGGTGGCATGTATCGCTCTACTGGTGTAAAGCACTGTATGGTGGGCATGTATCGCTCTACTGGTGTAAAGCACTGTATGGTGGGCATGTATCGCTCTACTGGTGTAAAGCACTGTATGGTGGGCATGTATCGCTCTACTGGTGTAAAGCACTGTATGGTGGGCATGTATCGCTCTACTGGTGTAAAGCACTGTATGGTGGGCATGTATCGCTCTACTGGTGTAAAGCACTGTATGGTGGGCATGTATCGCTCTACTGGTGTAAAGCACTGTATGGTGGGCATGTATCGCTCTACTGGTGTGAAGCACTGTATGGTGGGCATGTATCGCTCTACTGGTGTAAAGCACTGTATGGTGGGCATGTATCGCTCTACTGGTGTAAAGCACTGTATGGTGGGCATGTATCGCTCTACTGGTGTTAAGCACTGTATGGTGGGCATGTATCGCTCTACTGGTGTAAAGCACTGTATGGTGGGCATGTATCGCTCTACTGTGTAAAGCACTGTATGGTGGGCATGTATCGCTCTACTGGTGGTAAAGCACTGTATGGTGGGCATGTATCGCTCTACTGGTGTAAAGCACTGTATGGTGGGCATGTATCGCTCTACTGGTGTAAAGCACTGTATGGTGGGCATGTATCGCTCTACTGGTGTGAAGCACTGTATGGTGGGCATGTATCGCTCTACTGGTGTGAAGCACTGTATGGTGGGCATGTATCGCTCTACTGGTGTGAAGCACTGTATGGTGGGCATGTATCGCTCTACTGGTGTAAAGCACTGTATGGTGGGCATGTATCGCTCTACTGGTGTAAAGCACTGTATGGTGGGGCATGTATCGCTCTACTGGTGTAAAGCACTGTATGGTGGGCATGTATCGCTCTACTGGTGTAAAGCACTGTATGGTGGGCATGTATCGCTCTACTGGTGTGAAGCACTGTATGGTGGCATGTATCGCTCTACTGGTGTGAAGCACTGTATGGTGGGCATGTATCGCTCTACTGGTGTAAAGCACTGTATGGTGGGCATGTATCGCTCTACTGTGTAAAGCACTGTATGGTGGGCATGTATCGCTCTACTGGTGTGAAGCACTGTATGGTGGGCATGTATCGCTCTACTGGTGTGAAGCACTGTATGGTGGGCATGTATCGCTCTACTGGTGTGAAGCACTGTATGGTGGCATGTATCGCTCTACTGTGTGAAGCACTGTATGGTGGGCATGTATCGCTC
>JAWPHD010003781.1:0-20000 GCA_037043455.1 Cyrtodaria siliqua
GGGCATGTTCATCTTATTCATATTTTGGCCGTACATATATGCCCCCTTTCAACAACCATGACACAAACACAAACACCGCCGCAATCAGCACTTTTAGTGCTTTGATTTCATTTTGGGACCAAAATTGTGCTCGTGCAAGCGATATTTGCCAGGAATTTAAACGTTTTATGCTGGCAAAAATGGTAACTGTCTACCCTTACCCTTCCCCTCGCCCCCACCCCAAGATGCCCACTCGGATTTTTATTGCATTTTTAAACTGCATGTTTAGGATTTATATTTTTGTTCGTTTTATTTTTCCAAGTTACTCCCGGGAATAAAGGAATATGCCACGTTAGCTTCCTGCACCAACACCCTCCCGCCCCCAACATTCACACACGCATATATTTCTTCTCTTAAACCTCCTGTCCACATCCGCATCCCTTAAGCTTCCTGCTCCCCACTCCCACATTTCTTCTCTTAAATCTCCTGCCCACCCGCATCCCTTAAGCTTCCTGACCCCACACACATTTCTTCTCTTAAACGTCCTGCCCACCCTCATCCCTTAAGCTTCCTGCTCCTCCTCCCCCACCCCCACCCCTTACACACACATTTCTTCTCTTAAACCTCCTGCCCATCCGCATCCCTAAGCTTCCTGCCCCCCTTCCCCCACATACATACACATTTCTTCTCTTAAACCTCCTGCCCACCCGCATCCCTAAGCTTCCTGCTTCCCCACCCCCGCCCCCGCCCCAACACACAAACTCATTTCTTATCTTAAAC
Organism: Cyrtodaria siliqua; assembly: GCA_037043455.1. Taxonomy (NCBI): domain Eukaryota; kingdom Metazoa; phylum Mollusca; class Bivalvia; order Adapedonta; family Hiatellidae; genus Cyrtodaria; species Cyrtodaria siliqua. Next base: position 760 of record JAWPHD010003781.1, read on the forward strand.
ATCCTGCCCATTCACACCCATTAGTCCTCCTGCCCACCATCTTATATTAATCCTCTTGCCAATCCCCATCCATTAATCTTCCTGTCCATCCCGCTCCCTTCCCCCACATACATACACATTTCTTCTCTTAAACCTCCTGCCCACCCGCATCCCTAAGCTTCCTGCTTCCCCCACCCCGCGCCCCCCGCCCCCAACACACAAACTCATTTCTTATCTTAAACATCCTGCCCATTCACACCCATTAGTCCTCCTGCCCACCATCTTATATTAATCCTCTTGCCAATCCCCATCCATTAATCTTCCTGCCCATCCCGCTCCCTTCCCCCACATACATACACATTTCTTCTCTTAAACCTCCTGCCCACCCGCATCCCTAAGCTTCCTGCTTCCCCCACCCCCCGCCCCCCGCCCCCAACACACAAACTCATTTCTAATCTTAAACATCCTGCCCATTCACACCCATTAGTCCTCCTGCCCACCATCTTATATTAATCCTCTTGCCAATCCCCATCCATTAATCTTCCTGTCCATCCCGCTCCCTTCCCCCACATACATACACATTTCTTCTCTTAAACCTCCTGCCCACCCGCATCCCTAAGCTTCCTGCTTCCCCCACAACGCCCCCCGCCCACCAACACACAAACTCATTTCTTATCTTAAACATCCTGCCCATTCACACCCATTAGTCCTTCTGCCCACCATCTTATATTAATCCTCTTGCCAATCCCCATCTATTAATCTTCCTGTCCATCCCGCTCCCTTAAACCCACCCATTTCCTTAAACATCCTGCCCACCTCATCCCTTAAATATTCGATGCTTTTATTGTTATTATTATATACAGTTTTAAAATGATATAATCACCAACTTTTTGCCAAGTCTCCTGGACATAAATTGTCTCGCGAGATTTAGAATTATAACCGACACAGCTAAAACATAACACGATTATAAAAATAATTATCTCCGACACAGCTAAAAAATAAAATATGTCCACGATTTTCAGAATAATGATAATCGCACAGAAGCATCCGGGGATTTTGCGGGTTGTAACAATTATGATCATATTATCGAAAGGGGGGTTATCGTAATATTAATAGTTTTGACATAATAATAATATTATTTTAGGAAACCTTACATCACGCAACACTAAAATATGAACATTTTAGTTAAAATTACCATTCCAAACAAATAAAAATAAATAAATAAGAATAATCATATTATTTTGGCGGCCATCTTGGATTTGGCGGCCATCTTGGATTTTTTTCGCTTGGCCCTAAATAATGTCAAACTCTACCAGTGTGTCAAGTTTCATGCTTTTAACACAAAGTGCACACTTTTTTAACGAAGGAGCTGTACTATTACACGTGTCGGTTATAATAAATAAAATCGTAGTGGGTGGTTTTCGTTTTGGACAGATTATAATAATAATGTATGTGTGGGTTTTAATAAACAAGAGGTGTTTGTAAAACATATATGCCCCCCTTCAACAACCGTAACACAAACATTACTGCCCAAGTTTTTAGTGCCAGCTGTTTTTGGGTTATGGAAGCCAAGCAATTTTTAGTGAGTTTTCACATATACCTAGTGTATCATTGGCAGTTATCCTTATATATATGTAGGTATTTTACCTTTAGCTTTCACATGGGTTGCTTAATTTGCATATTCTTCATCAAAATAATGTATCCCATATGTCAAAATTATTCAAAATTTGAGTTTAAAGAGTGAAAATAAATCATGAATGTATTTTTTTTTAATTAGAATCAAATTTAATCTTAATATTCATTCAATAAAGGTAATTTAACGAATAATTTTAAATTAATATTGTTATTTAGGTTTAATTATAGAAACATCACAACATACTTGTATATTAAAAACAAGAGGCCCAAGAGGGCCTGTATCGTTCTACTGGCTACGCCCGGGGCGGGGCCCAAATTTGACCCCAGGTTCACCATTTGAACAAAGTTGGTAGAGGATCCAAAAGCTGATATTAAATAAAATTAAACCTTTATCTCTTGTAGTTTCAGAGAATATTTTTGAAGTTCTTCCCTATAACTCTATGTAAAACTGATCCAACAAAGTGAAACAAAAAACAACAAAAAAACATAAAAATATATATAAACATTTTTTTTTTTTTTTTTTTTTTAAAAAACATACAAAATTTACAAAAGCAATGAGATTTAAAATCATTTTTTTTTTTTAAAACATTGAACCGATAAGCCAAGGTTTCATATGGAAAAAAAATAGTTTTAAAAAATTACAAGCTATTTTTAGTGACTTTTGTTTACAAGTTTTGTTACCATGGGAACCACATTTCTTATGCGAATCGACCTAAAAGGGAAGGTGTATAACTACACCATGAGACAAATATTCTTGCCAAGTTTGGCATTTGTAGTGCCAGATGTTCTTGAGTTATCACGAAGACAAGCGATTTTTAGTGATTTCTTTTACAAGTTGTGTTACCATGGCAACCACATTTCATATGCGAATCTACCCAAAAGGGGAGGTGCACACTAGATTCCTGCCGAGTTTTGGGTTTGTAGTGCCAGCTGTTCTTGAGTTATCGCGAAGACATGCGATTTTTAGTGATTTTTTTACAACTTTTGTTACCATGGCAACCACATTTCTTATGCGAATCTACCCAAAGGAGGAGGTGCACAACTACACTATGACACAAATATTCCTGCCGAGTTTCGAGTTTGTAGTTCAAGCTGTTCTTGAGTTATCGCGAAGACAAGCGATTTTTAGTGTGTTTTTTACACGTCTTGTTACCATGGCAACTACATTTCTTAAGCGAATCTACCCACCACACCAACACCATCCACTTCGGGAAAAGGGGCATAATGATAATGTGACTGCAGAGATTTTAATATAATTATAACCTACTAAAACCGTAGAAAAGTTGTGATTATAATAATTCAGTTTAACATATAATAAAACATAATTATAATCGCAGGGTCCTCTACGGCTTTCCATAATTACACATATATCTTTAGAATGTATACTCAGTTGCAAAAGAAACTGGACACTTTGACAACTTTACTTTACACCCTATCCTCTTTATCAAACGACAGTCCCTTAATGATTCGAACTATTGAAAAACAAATGACAACATGATAGTTAAAATGGAATGATAAAAACTTTGGTACCAAACATGGCATATTCATTTTGGAATTTGTCAATTTAATTCTAAAAACGTTATACAATTAAATCTAAACAAAACTCAGTGTCCACTTTCTTTTGCAAGTGAGTGTATTATTGTTTAATAGGCGGGGGGATTATACGTCTTAGAACTACAACGACATGCACATGGTTACGTTTTGTGTATGTCAATATTAGCTTTTCCCCCCTTTTCTTTCTTTTTTTCTTTTTTTGATTTCTTTTTTTAAATTTTTATTGTTGTTGTTGTTGTTGTTGTTGTAAATATTGGCTTAAAGGGACACACGGCATTCTTCAAGTGTTATCAGACATCGAAATTAGCGTCTCGATATATTTATCCAGTATCATTTGACTTTAAACCTGGCTGCATATAATTAAATACAATTTTGAGTTTTCATTTGTTCGTCGTATTTTATCACAGGTTAAAATATATTATTGGTGCAATACGATCATTCGTTAAAAATATGCAGACACAATTTGCTTTATGCTGTTCTTATAATTAATAATAATGATTAAAACAAATGCAAGTTATGTATAAAAACTAACGAGACGGCTGAGTGTTAAAATCAAGATTGCCATGTGTCCCTTTAAAAGTCGCATATGTCATGTTACCGAGATATATTTTAACGCCTCGGGCCATCGGTTTATTTAGTGCACATTTGACAATAATTTGGTAATATAATGTTCGTTAAAGAACCATAGGAATCTATTCGATAATAAGAGTAGGGCAGGTTCCCGGATTCCTATGTATCCTTCCCCTCTCTCTGGGGCGGCTCTAAATAACCTATACTGTGTTGATGAGCCGTTAAACAACATTCAATTCAATTCAATATCCGTCAAGGTTGAAAATAAACAGTCGATTTACCGATTTAACCGAACTTGAACTTCCGTTAACTCCTGCTTTCTGACATGTCCCAGATAAACGACTTATTACCATTGACCTGCGTATTATGTTATCTTATCTGTGCGGGTTTATTTTGTATTTTAATTCAAATATTAGCATATGTGATAAGAAACATTGTGATAATATGTGGTAAATTTTATGTGATATCATCTTGATAACATATACTTCGATTACAAAACTGTGATTATTTTAACTAATGTATAAATGTACCATTAGCCTGAAATGAAATAAAACTAACTTCGTTGGTTTTATTTAAACTGTATTATGTTTTACATGTTTTATGCTTTTAACATGGACTATATTTTGTCCACTTTAGAACCACTGTTTATTTAATTAACTTTAAATATGTGCTTTATAATTGCAAGTTTATAACGATGTCTAGGATTTGCTATGTTTTTTGGCACAGTCGACTTTCTTTAGTAACCGAATACTTTCGGTAGGTTTACCTGTCCTTAAACTGGCACGATATATACCGAGCAAAATAAATTTAGCAGATAAACTGCATGTCCATTCGAAGAGATACAAAGCCGTGTATGTTTGTGGTCAATGATTAAGTGACCTAAATATGACCAATAATAATGCTACAAAGTAATTTGTAAACAAAGTCGGTAACACAAAATAAAGCAAATATGATGGGAACATACTTTTATAGGTTATCGAAAATCGTTCTCATTTCAATGAAAAGCTAGGTAATTACTTTTTTCAGTGGCTTTTCAACAATGACAGAATGGGCAATTCTTGTCAATGCCAAACATTAAATGTGTTCAAAGCAATACGTTTGTATAATGAAATAAGTTGTTTTTAATATATAGGAAGTTCGATTAGAAAAAAATAAAATAACAAATATTTTTAAAATAATATCACTACCTCGAGATAGTAAGTCGAGCACTCGAGATACCTATTCGAGCGCACGAGTTACTAAGTCGAGCGCTCGAGACTAAGTCGAGTACTCGAGATACTAAGTCCAGCGTTCGAGATAAAAATAAAAATTGTGTGTCCTCATCGGACCCCCGTAGAATATTATATATAAGCATAATAAAAAAACACATACAAACCACAAAGTAACTTTGCTTTTTGTCTATTGTATTGAGTGGATGACTACGGTGGCCCGTTTGGCCCGTTTAGGACACACATTTTTTATTTTTAACTCGAGCGCTCGACTTACTATCTCGAACGCTCAACTTAGTAGTATCTCGAGCGCACGACTTAGTATCTAGAGCGCTCGACTTACATATCGAGTACTCGACTTACTATATCGAGCGCTCGACTAACTGTCTCGAGCGCTCGAGATAGTAAGTCGAGCTCTCGAGATAGTAAATCGTACGCTCGATATACTACTAAGTCCTAAACGGACCACCATAGAAATATGCTGAGAAATAGATTTTTTACAGCCAAAATAGTGTTTTGATAGTGTTTTTTTTCCATGTAATTGTTGCTGTAATTACGGCAGAAGTTAAGAAAATCTCAATTAACGTCAGTTAGCATAATATTTTGCTAAAAAACTTTCAGAGTGTCTTAATTGTCATTTATTCAACACATTAATATCATTTTGGGGTAAAGAAATATAACAAAAATATATCCATATTATTAAGTTACTAGTTGAATTTTGTCTTAATGGCAAAAAGAGGATGAAACTATAATTTAAATAGTGGATTGTATGGTTAGTTAGAATAAACCTTATAGTCATAATTCGTGTCAAAGTTTAGAACTATATGCTATGCGCACTAAATATATGCAAATCGCCTCACGCGCTGGCGTTACTATATTTATCCGCGAATACGTTAAAGGGGAAGTGTCGAAACGAAACGTATTTTCTGTTTGAAACAGTTTGGTAGTGTTGCATGATGAAAAGTATATAATAAATGGAATATTTGTTGGTTTGTCGTGAATACAGGATTTATTTTCATCTCGAAGTGAGAAAATTTATATTTTCACTCGTTCTAAAGCACTCGTGAAAAAGCACGAGTGAAAATATAAGTTTTCTCACTTCTCGATGAAAATAAATCCTATATTCACTCCAAACCAACAAATATCCTCTATATAATAATAATACTTATAGAGAATCTTACATGAGTACTCATTCATTATTGAATTTATTAAACGAGTTGGCAAAATGATATAAAACGAGGCTCTTGCCGAGCATTATATAATTTTTGCTAACGAGTTTAATAAATTCAATAATGAATGATAACGAATGTTAGATTCTTTTTATCACATAACTCACATATCGACTTTTATTGCATTTTGCCTGTCGCTTTAACACGCGAAACCGACATAAACCGTGGAATTGGATAGTCATTATCGATTTTGTTTTGACAGCGCGTAATAGGCTTATTTGCATAGTTATATAACTAGTTGTATATTGCAAATGTAGAATGAATGTTGGTGGAGAGACTATAAACCTTAGAACTACACACACACACACACACACACACACACAACACACACACACACACACACACACACACACACAGAATGGTGTTTCTCCACTCCCATGTCATAAGTTATGTGATAAAAAACAATACGGAATTATTGCACTTTTACGTCGCAGTTCAATCACGAACTTGACATAATACGCTAACCTACACTTTGTATTTCAATTAATGCATAGTGCAGTTAATCACAAAACATTTACTGTCGGGTTCTCGGCTTTTAAAATAGCATCTGTCCGGATTTGTTCCTTGTCATTGTCCCTTACCGTTTCAAATTTAATGTGTCATGACATTTAGATGGTTGTTCTCTTCGTTCAGAAGTAGTCCATATATTCTCATGATGTACCACTGCTACTGCCTTGTCCGACTCAGTTCTATGTACATATGATATATCTTGTGTTTCACAATGTTCGTTCTTTGCTTCATTATCGATCGAAGCCTGCCTATATGAGGGGCGTAGCAGAGACTTAAAGACATCGCGTCTGATGTTTGTACCTCATTGTTATTCGCTACAGAATAATATGAAGGCGGTGGATCAGACAATCCTGTGTTTTCTCCAGAGACGACTTTTAATGTAGTCTAATTTGTCGATGGTGTTGTCATCCCGCTGGCAGTTTGCAAAATATGTATGTTGTTTTCTTCTTGTATTATCTTTTCTTTCCATTTCCGACAACACATGCACCCAAGTACCAGTAAACAGCCTATAGTGAAACACTCAACCATGGTTCCTACGAACTATTAACATTGCTGAAAGATACAACTTGATAACAGTAATATATGGTCAAGAAATAACTGTTAACATGTATGTTTTAATTTGTTCATGAAAGTATTCATATTTCAATAAGTAATATTTATTCGTAAACCATATGGAAAACACATTATGCAATGTTTGATCATTCTAATACAAATTATGTAATACTCAAAGGCTATTTGTAGGTATGGTGTCATCACTGATGACAGATCCAAGTAGCGCGAATGTACGGTATGGATCAAAGGCAAACCTATAACAAGAGACAACTAAACGGAAGAGCTTAATTGGTCTCTTAACATAGGTAGTCTACATGTTGTGGTTATGTTTTGGGTTTGTTATAGGGTTTGGGTTGACATTAAACATATTAAAAAGGGTAAACGTGAAGTAATATCCAAGTAAGCTCTTCCAGTCAGATCAGAGCTTCTCATCGAATGACTCTAACGAGTGGCAAATAAATCAGACTGCACTCTATGTCAAGGAACGATTTCAGCTAAACCATACGTCGGAGTATCTTTCCTGTATCCGAGTCGCTTGAATATCCACCACTATCCATTACTAACTCCACCTTCAACATCTGTGTTGAAAAAACAGCTATTGTATTGACTACAGAATGTGTGAAATCAGGAGGACTAGGGACTCAAGCCTTACCGGCGCCACTGAGTTTCGTAGGTGTATTCTTGGGCAAGACACTTTCTCTTGGCCTCGTCCGTAACTCACTGGGCAGTCCAATGTATTGGAATCCCTCCGAGCACATTAAAAGAACCATAGGAATGTAATCGTTAGCAAGCATAGGTCAGGTTCTTTGATTCATATGTATCCTTTTCCTCTCTCTGATGTTGCTAATGTGTTGATGAGCCGTTAAACAATAATTACAAAAGGAAAATAATATATAAAATTACAGTTGTAATAGCCAGTATGATACTATTGATATATTTTGCATAATTATAATCAGCTGTTTTGATTTAAATCTTATAAATTGCTATGGATTTGCGCATAAAAGTACATCAACGCTCAATGTATTGTAATTTAGTTTTAAAGTTATTGTCTTTAATATAATTAATGTATAAGTGTTACATTTGTGTTCTAAGTCGATACTTTTGAAGTTCTCATTTTCCTTCTGTAAAACGTGTATGAAAAAAGAAATTTGGAAATCGCCGAACACGATAAATATAAACAAATTTTATAGTCTCGGTTTGATTGTTCATGAACCGCTTTGGTAAAAACTAGCGTTCACGCCCTCTAGCTCCGGGTTGAGCAGAACTCAATATTTAAAGGGACACATGGCAATCTTGAGTTTTATTCAAACATTAAACATTTCTACTCGATTTAGTTATCCTGCATTATTTTGACTTTAAAACTGCTTGCATATAATTAAATAAAAAATTAGATTTCAATTTCCTTCATTATTTTACCAAATTTTTAAATATATTATTGGTGCAAGATTATAAAAATTTAGTAATATGAAAAAATCATTTGCTTTGAACTATTCTAACAATTAATATTTATGATTGAACAAATGCAAGTTAAGCGAAAAACTAAGGGGACGCCGTGTGTTTTTAAAAGTTCAAGATTGCCGTGTGTCCCTTTAAAATGTCATTTGTATTTTCTTAAAAAGATATTGTCCCTTAAACGATGCATATAAAATTATACTATTGCTTACTGATATAATTGTGTCGTTATCACTACATGATAAGACCAACTTGCACATTCCTTGATAATAACTGAAATAATAAATCAACATATTATAAACATAAAAAGTAGGAAGCCTTATTATGGAATTAATAAACAAACAGTACCCTAAATTAAACGATTTATTGCTCTGCATTCATAAAAGGAAATGTCACCGACCATGCTACAAGAAACAACTATTTACGCATTACATTACCGAAGTTTTACTTCACGCATACCAGAGCGTAACCGTACTATAAATAGCTCTTGTTTACATGACACATTTCGAAGAATGACGGGATTGGCCGAGTTTTTTACATGACACAAAACATATCGCAATAATCGTTTACTTTATAAAATATCCTCCAACAAACTGGTCAGATTATAAACATCAATAAATGTATCGGTTTAAATTAACTCGGTGAATCCGCGGTAGTTCGACGAATACAAAATAGGCAATCTTGATTTTGTAAAACTCGCGTCGTTCCTTTAGTTTTTCTATATAAATTGCATTTACTTAATCATTAACCTGCATTATAAGAATAGCATAATGCAAATTGTTTTTGCATAGTACTGTCTGTTGTTTATAGATTGAAACCTATGATAGAACAACGAAGAAGAGTTGAACACTCTGAATTAGATAAATTGCAGGCAGGTTTAAAGTCAAAACGATACTGGATTAATAAATCGAGAGGCTAATTTTAATGCTTGTTAAAAACTTCAAGATTGACGTGTGTCCTTTTAAAATACACCATTGAATAATATACATATGCATATTAATCGAATTCAACTTATTTAAACTCATCTTCAACTAATAATAAACTCTATAGCCGCTCCCATATTAAGGGAAATGTTACATAGGGATTCAGAATGACGATACACTAACCAATATATTCCTCTGAACAGAGTTACAGCCCGATTATCGTCTCCTTTCGATGATTGAAGCAGTGATAATAAAAAGTTTAGAAGAAGAAGAAGAAGAAGAAGAAGAAGAAGAAAAAGAAGAAAAAGAAGAAGAAAAAGAAGTGATAATAAAAAGTTTAGAAGAAGAAGAAGAAGAAGAAGAAGAAGAAGAAGAAGAATTTATATATATTTAGCAATCTATACATAATTAAAACATGTAAATGAACGTGTAAATAATGTTTTCTTTAAAAGGAATGATCAAGATTCTTAAATATAATTTATAAATTAAAATGCAAAGAGTAAACATTTATATCTATAAGTATTAAACAAATTTAATTCAGTGATCAATTTAATAGCATGCATGTAAACGCCTTTGAAGCAAACAAATATCGACACTGAAAACGCGACAATTCAAAAATAAACATGTCTTTTCCTAGGTAAATATTGGCACACATGTATGTTTACTTTTAGGGGGCGTCCGTGGCCGAGTGGTTAGAGTCTCTGACTTGCAATCACTTGCCCCTCACCGCTGTAGGTTCGATCCCTCAGGGGCCTAGGAATCTTTATGTGAGGAAGCTATCCAGCTGGCTTGCGGAACGTCGGTGGTTCTACCCAGGTGCCCGCCCGTGCACGAAAATTGCCCGGAGGGGCACCTGGGGTCTTCCTCCACCAGTGGAAGCTGGAAAGTCGCCATATGCCCTTATCTGTTGGTGCGACTATAAAATCCAATTCAATTCAATTCAATGTTTACTTTTAACATCACACTAAATATGCTCATTGACTCGCTAAACCAACAGCCAGTTCGCAGACCGCCTTCATTATCCAGAACCAGATCAGAGGATTGTACATTTAAATTTATAAACTTTGCAAAGGTAAGATACCTAAAGTAGGGGATCACAGTCTCCACCAGCCAGTATTAAAGTATAAACTAAATATATAGTTTTCTCCATGGACCGATATGTAGTCGTTGGTATGTTCATTAGTCTACAATTGTTTTGATGATTTACGGAAATTAGCGAACCAGTCTCGCTTTTTTTTACGGAAATATACGAGGTTTTAATCGTTATATAGTAGTAGGTACAGAAGTAATTTATCGTATTGGTCCGGAAATTGTTTACGGAAATAGACGAGGTAAGAAAGAATTGTCCGCCATTTTGGTGTGTGGATGTAGCAGTTTGGCATTCAGATTATGTTTGGAAATTTGTAAATGTATCTATAGAAAAATGATTTCCGCTCAATAACTTTAGTTAGGAATGGTATATTGGCCTGAAACTTGATGTATACGTGGCTTATATTAAAAGCAAGTTTGGCATTGCATTTGGGGTCAAGGTCAAGGTCACTGTTATTAAAAAAATTAATCAAAGCACTGAAAGTGCTGATGTCTGTGGTACATAGTTATATAACCTCTTCTACTCGCGAATTTATGAACGGCCTTTGAGAGTTACCATGATGTAATGTGATAAAAGGTTTCAATTTAATATCATGGTAATCGAATTACTTACTCTTCAAATGTACGTACGGCATGGATTGTATTTATTATACAATTACACCTAATATATATCTATTTCATCAGAGCTCTAGACTATATGATGTCATTTTCGTCCCAGATTTCATGTATGCATGCTAATTGTTCTAATATATGATATAAACAAGCAAGGTTTTACGCACGCGTAAAAATAGCTGCCGAGAGACAAGAACTTAACAAAATAATATATCAAGTCACGGGTGTTAAAACAATATTGAAAAAATTAAATGTTGTCATGGAGACATGAACACGCCACGACCTTTTTTTCTTACCTTCTTTCCGATTTTTACCATCAGTTCTTCCTACCAAGCATTTTATATCGATGTGGGCGACCTCGCTCCTATCTGTTCAAATACCTTGACATGCCTTTCATATGGATTACAATTCACCCTTGTAACATGACGTGCTAGAAGTACACATCAGCACAGAAAAACAATTGTTCACATGTAAGGGATACGTGTGCGTAAGCGTGTGCATTACAACACATATAATTTGTTCACTGTTACCATGTGTAATTATAAGATTGCGTTATCAAAGTATTTTTTTTGTTTGTTGGTGTTTTACGTCATTTTCAACGAAAGTAAGGTTATATATTACGGTCGATTTTTTTTGTGGTGGAGACAGACCACCCATTTTTCCTAGGTAGAACCAGTACTGTACACCTCCAGCCATCCGTAAAAATCTACACTTCCTCACTTACAAGTCGAGCTCCCAGTGGGATTCGAACCCGAAGCGGTGAAAGGCGAAGGTTTAATAAAAACCATAATAATGAAAAATTTAAAATAAATAAAAAAACAAATAATGGAAAGCAGCAGGCTTGAACCCTACCTTCCTCGGCACTAACACGACGCCTCAATCAACTGCGCTATAGAGGCTAGTGAATGTTTCGTCGCTAATATACATATAATAATAATGATTACATGCTACAGTTCAGTAGATTGGTTTACGAAAACGTCATTTCAGCAAGTTAAATGGTAACCTTTCAACATTACAAAATATGTGTTTATACCATTCAAGTTTTTTAAGACGAGTTCTCTAGGAATTCAAGTTGTAAAGCATGAGTATCGCCACTTACATGAGTCACAGTCTGTTAACCATAGACAGATATAAAACCCATATAAGGATAAGCTGCCCTGGGCAGCTGAATAAATTAATAAACATTATTGTTTGTCGTTATATACATCCTTCATACACTGATAATATACCGATAATCTCTATTAGATTTACGGTACGGTTTTATTCCCAACCTCATGTAGACGTTTGTTTACGTTATAAGACATATGCGCATTAATGTGTACAGGAAAAAAATCCCTTCAAAAACAGCGTATTACTTATACTTAAGTTAAAATCACTTAATGTTTCCAAACAGAAACATATTTATCATATTTATCAATATGTTGTCAATATACGGATATTTTGCCCATTTACAGCCTTGCAAATGATACTACTTCTCAAAATGGTCTCCGCTCAATAACTTTAGTTAAGAATGACATATTGGAATGAAACTTTATGGGTAGCTAGCTTATATGGAATGGAAGCTTTGGATTGCATACTCTTCAAAAAAATCACTCGCATAGAACTGTCCACATATATAACGTTTACGTTATATCTTTTCTTGTTACTTTTATTAATCTCCATTGATAGCATTATAAGAGCCACTTCACAGAATCTCCGTATCGCCATGATATTAAGTAAATAACGCATAAGTAGCATAAGTTGAAGAAAGACAATGCGACTCTTTCCCAGGCCTGTTTACTAAATCATATATGGATATTATTCGCAAAGCTCTGAGATTTAAGAAGAAACAATGATTTGAGGTATTTTGATAAAATATGTGATATGGTCCTTTTCTTAAACGGAAACATGGTGCTATCGCTTCGTAGGTCCGCACTGCACACAAAGAGCAAATTGAAATAATTAATGTACAATAAAAAGACAATACACAACACAACGAGTTGTGAAGACAGGATTACCGACTTGAACGGTCACTAGGCAATACGGCCTACTGGTTAACTTTTAAAATCGATTTTCTGTGCACACAACAACCTCGCTATTATCCTATCTTCAGCGCTCAAATTGACAAGACCGTGCAAACAAAAGTATATACCATCAAAAGGAAATCTAACAATACAGTCAATATCCAAAGTAGGAAACGATACACGCATATGTTATTGTAAAACTATATAACAAAACATGTAATTAGATTAAGTGGGTAATTAGAAACAGCTCAGGATGTGTCCAGAATTGTCTTGAACAAACACAGCAGTTGTAGTCAACGAGTTTAGGTGATGATTTAAAACCATTATACTCAAACATATTTCTATATACTCACACGAGACATCCACATGATATCCTTAGGAACGCAACAGTCAAGGATGTCAAGTATCTCAGAAGCTCATTCTTTGTCTCGTTATAGAACGACAGGTACTATTAAATGTAATAGATGCAAACCGTCAAATTGACAATTTACCAATGCACCTCTACGCGCACCCTTGTCCAGTCATAGAATATTTAGAAGTATCGAAATGTTCGGTTATGACTCCACTCATTGCGACTATCATCAAGCGCACGTACGACTATCAGCAGTTCAAACTTCGATGAGAAACTGCCAGAAACGCATGTATTTTCCTCCATACAACAAATGTATGAATATTGTTTCGACTTAACAAGTATACACTAGTTCCTTCTTCATGAAATGGAATTAACTATTAACTCTGCATGATATTTTTTCATTGTTGACTAACAATGTATACAGCATGAAAATATTTTATATATTGTTGACATGAAAAAAAGAAGTACCATGTAGAGTTGGTAATACAATCATTTTGCTGAAGGAGATCATTTGAAATAACAGATCGGTCCAGTTATAACCCTCGGCCTGTCATACTATCATTCGCCATTCAGCCTTCAGCCTTATGCACCATGCGTCTTTTTCTATCTGCGAGAACCACAGCTCTTATTTTGTGTACCTACCATAGAGATACGACGCGATCTATTAAAGAGTATGTAGATATCTCCGCACTTTCCGGGAGAGGTTCCTGAAGACATCTCTCAATGCCGCACAAACTACCGCCGTATTGCAATTGTCCAAATCCTAAATAACACTCCTGCATGCATAACAATCACCAAAGAAAAGAATAGCACGCCGATCGAAAATGTTTTTGTGACCCACTATATAATTTCAGACATGTTCGGTAGTTATTTTCGAAAAACATCGCTGCTGTCGTGCGATCTCGTTCCGTATTCGCCCTACGCATGATTACAACTGAAATACACCCAAAAAAAGTCAAACAAGATAGCCTGAAAGAGTCACGTGTGTGAGTTGTGAGGGGAAACGTTTCCAAATACGGACGAGATCACATGTGAGCAGCGAGCAGCAAGATATATCCAATATAAATACCGAAATGTCTGAAATTATAGGGGGGCTTACAAAAAAAACATACTCCAACGGCGTGATATTCTACTATTTGGCAAGTTTATGCATGCAGGTGTGTAATTAAGGTACGTTCTATTGAAATACGGCGGATGTTTATGCAGGCATTGCGCCACGTTTTCAGAAACATTGCCGGAAAGTATGGTTTCGTTGCGAGGTCCCACCTATTCTCTAAAACAAAGGAATGGTGGCTCTATGGTAGGTACATACTAACATAAGAGCCACGATTCTCACGGCTACTGCTTGCCGAAGACACTCTGAAATACCATCTAACTTAATTATGAGTTCATAGTGAGACCCCAATAAATGAAGATATATTTACAGAACGAAGCCAAGCTTTGTTAGGACGTATACAATAACTGTATAATTATTATATACACTATGTCTATATAACTGCTGCTCCCAACTAAATTCCATTATGTTTATTTCGCTCTTCGGGGCATTTCATTTTATTAGATACTGGGACCATACGCCGCACGACATGGGGAAGGAGTATACTCCATGTCCACCGCCATATGCATGCCATTTTCGGGATGGTTAAAATTTTGTGCTGTTGATTTAATGAATATTGAGTTCTGCTCAACCCGGGGCTAGAGGGCGTGAGCGGTAGCTAGCATATTTCACTACCGCTCATGAACAGTCTCAATCAAACCGAGACTGCAATATTTCGTATGTGTCGTGCTCGGCCGTTTCCAAAGGTCCATTATCATACACTTTTTTGCATGGCCGGATAGTAAATGCCATAGACCCACTTATTTCCTTCTTCTAAATGGTTAATAAATACATTATAAGAAGTAGTTGATTCATATTTTTATTCAATGTTGGATAATGTATATAAATATATCAATATGAAAAACAATACAATATACTATCACAGATTCCTTGGGACCAACATATTATTATACCCATGTCGTAAAGTAGGCATATACGTTTTAACATAAATTCACTAAAATACTTGCCCGCTTAAATTTCACCAACTTCCCGATTCAGTGTTTGCACTCACATTTTACGCTTGATATATGCAATGTTGTCACGCTACAAATTATCCACAAGCAAAGATTCAGCAAATGTACTATTATAAATAGTTATACAAAATGAAAACATGAAACGATAATAAATAATTTCACTTTAACTCCTCAATATAAACCCTTGACAAAACCAAGAAACAATCCATAGAGGCCACATAACAGTGACGAGACTCCCATGTTAACGAAAAGTATTTTACTTTGTTATTCACAAAAATGGCAATCTACCATTTACTGTCGGGTTTCCGGCTTATAAAGAAGCATCAGTGCGTATGCGTCCATTGCTGACCCTCTTACATTTAACCTTACACGTATGCGTTACTTCCCTTCCTTCAGAAGTAGTCCAGATATGAGCATGATGGACCCCTGCCTTGCAAGACTTTGCTAACTTGATATTATCATTTGAAGCTTCCATGTTTGAGTGCGGTAGCGGGGGCTTAATCAAATCTTGTCCAATTTGTGTAGTGTTACTATTTTTCATTAGAGAATAATATGAAGGAGGTAGATCAGAAAATCCGTTGTTTTCCCCTGAGCTGACTGCAGATGAGATGTTATTTTCAGGTTGTGTAGTTATCCTGGCAGCAGTTGACAAATTATGACCATTGTTCTCTTGTAATCTCTTTTGCTTCCGTTGGCAAAACTTCAGGCATTCCACAAAAAGGCAAGTCAAGAACAAACTACCAAATACGATTCCTAAACTTAATGGAAGTGCGGTAGAATAATCCGAATTGCCGTCTCCACTGCTGAAAAATAACAATTCTTTATCAATAGAAAACATGTTAAATCGCATGTATGTTTGAACTTAGTTTGTATGTAGGTGTCAGTATTGGAATCACAATACATATTTCGTGAACTATATTGAAGAAATAAAATAAGTCCAGCAGGATTATATAGCGGCTGATAAATACTTCGCGGGCGGGACTTCAAGATGATCAATACCTGGTGGGTGAGACTTCAAGATGATCAATATCTGGGTGGCGAGATTTCAATATGATCACTACCTAGTGGGTGAGACTCCAATATGATCAATACCTGGTGGGCGGGACTTCAAGATGATCAATACCTAGTGGGTGAGACTTCAAGATGATCAATACCTGGTGGGCGGGACTTCAAAATCATCGATATTAAGAGACGCTTAGGTCCACGGTTTCGATATGTTTCAAGCCCCACAAACCAGGTTTTAATCTAGCACAACATGAACCCGCTGGTATAAAATATTATTCGTCTGACATTGATTTGTTTTTTTATATAACACACGTTTTGAGAGATTGAACAAAAAAACTTGCATTTTATATTCATATCTTAACATCAAACTATGAAAATTTGCAGCTTCATCCTGTTTTATTATTATTATTATTATTATTAGGCTGCTATGTCTACAGGCTGTTCCATTGGGTGCCCCCGTATGCAACGTTCTGCGTTTCAATACACTAGTAGTAGTAACCAACAGTATACATCGGATTATCTTACCTATATACACCACCTCCTCCTGAACCTCTACTACCACCTCCACTTCTACCACTCCCTCCTCTACCACCTCCACCTCCGCCTCTACCACCTTTACCAACTGCCTCATCTACATATGTAGTGTAAACAAATATAGTGTATTTATACAGAATGAAACTAATAGATTAATAATTAAAACTGTTATTTCCAGATTGTATCTTTAGAAAGCAACATAAATAGAGTTTAATAACCAGTGTGTTTGAGACACTGGTTATTAACTATATATTACATAATTTAAAATTATATTTTATTTAAGAAATAATAAATATGTACCTGTGTTTTATCGGTGAATAAAATACAGTTAGGAGTTCGGATGCGTAGTAATTAAATCACGAGTGCGTTAGCACGAGTGATTTAATAACTCGCATCCGAACGACTAACTGTATTTTATTCACCGATAAATTACAGGTAGGTATTTATTATTTCGATTCTAAAACAACAATAACCCCATTGTTTACGCTATTGTTGGGGCACTATATGTTATCTCGGAGGTCAAGGTAATCAGGCTGCTATGTCTACAGGCTGTTCCATTGGGCGCCCCCGTATGCAAAGTTCTGCGTTTCAATACACTAGTAGTCACGTGACAAACAATTAAGTCATTGCTTACGTCATATAGCTTGCGCTGTATGACGTCAAACGTTCTCAGCTTGTTCAAGATGCTTATTAATGTTATATGTACTGATGCATATGATGGGTTTATATCGGGGGGACGCACGGTTTGGGAGCATGGCAAGTTTGTTGTTATTAACATTTCATTAAAATTACTGTTGAGTTTGCCTTCGTGCCGTATATTTACCAAGTGACGTCATGTAACGCGGCGCTTCCGACGGATGAAATGTACGCGGGGAATTAATGGAACAGCTATATTTTATCGTAGAATAACATACAGCTGTCTCTCTTCTTTGTGTATATGAAAGACTGCGGGGTCGTGTTAGAATAATATTTCTAATGATTCACGCCTTTTTACACCAGTTTGCGCGAGAACGCCAAGACGACTTTACGTCATACAAACAAAACAAGTGGAACCGGAACTCTTCGTTAATCGTTATTCCCTAGTGGTTGCAGAAAACTAAATACTTTCCCATAGACCTCCTGTTGCACCTGTCAGCTAATATCTCAAGAATTATACACCAGATTTTCTTTAAATTACCTTATTTCATAGATATTTCCATCACAAAGCCTTTGAAAGTGTGAAAAAGACAACTTTTTCAGATCAACCTCTCTGCACATGTCTGTGTTTACAAACATGATTGAATCCGCACTGAATATTGACATGCAATTTCAATGGATGTTAAATTTTCAAAAACATTAAAAAATATATTTTTATTTAATTTAATGATCCTAGCTGATGGGGATTATTTTACCTATAGTTTATCCTTCCTGAAAATGCATATTGAATATTTCAAAGTTATATCTGCTGACCTCTGTGAACTCTGTGAACTTTCACTTCTGTACTGAATCGTACACAACAAAAGGCGGGGCTTCAGCCAGGCTATATTTAGCTGTACGCAACTTAGTGGCGGAATCTGACGACTACGTCCGTAAAACAATCGGAACGTCATTTGGCGTTCCCCCCACTGACGGAAAAGGCCGAACAATGTTCCGTACTGGGAAAGATATTTCCCAGTAGAGCAAACGAGTAGATATAGCTTTTCTATTCCCAGTATTTTCTATGCAAATTACAGACAAATATGTAATATTAAACTATATTTACTAGATGCATGCATATACAGAGCTAAATAATATCATTGAAATGATTATTATACAAAGATGTTACACAAGTATATTTAAAATAATGGTAATAATAACAATATGATACAGTTGATACTATGATGGTCTTCGTTAATTTTCAGACCAATTTTAAATTTCAGACCAATCAATTTGATATGGCGGTACGCATAAGAGTATCATTGCTCAGGTATATTATTATTATTATTATT
>JAWPHD010003781.1:22500-206111 GCA_037043455.1 Cyrtodaria siliqua
AATACGATTATGAAATGTATATGTTGATATACATTATGGTTGAATATATACTAAAATAAAGATGAATACAATGGAAACATAAAGGAATGGGAAGTTTTAGGAAATTGATCGATACACTAATAGCACACACAAAGCAGAAAACGTACTTGAGTCTTAATCTCGAGCGCTCGAATGTTAACTCGAGCGCTCGCCTACTTGAACTTCTGTTGCCGTCTACATAAATCCGTATTAGTAGTGTTTGATGTTTGTTTTTAATCTTTGTCGTATACCCTTTACCCTTAACGGTTTGTTCTCTTGTTGCTCTGGCTTCTGCCAAGTCATTGGGTACCTACTTTATTTCTAGTTGGATGGCGAGTTGTCCGTCGTCTGTCGTCCGTCCGTTAACTTTTACCTCGTTAAGACGATAGGGCCTTCTTTTTTCCATCTGATCTTTACCAAACTTTAACATATTGTTAATATTAATGAAAGCTCGGACAAGTTCGAAAACCGGCCAGATCGGACCAGTAACAGCGGTGTTATGGCCCTTGATTTAGTTAAAAATGCTATATTTTGCCTCGTTAAGACGATAGGGCTTTCATTTTTCATCCGATCTTTATCAAACTTTACCTGATTGTTAATATCAATGAAAGCTCGGAAAAGTTCTAAAACCGACTAGAACGAACCAGTAACAGCGGCGTTATAGCCCTTAATTTAGTTAAAAATTCTATATTTTGCCTCGTTAAGACGATAGGGCCTTTATTTTTCATCCGATCTTTAACAATAAAAGCTCGGAAGAGGTCAAAAACCAGCCAGATCGAACCAGTAACAGCGGAGATATGACCCTTGATTTAGTTAAAAATACTATGTTTGCCTCAATACGATAGGGCCTTTATTTTTCATTAGATCTTTACCAAACTTTACCAGATTGTTAATATCAATGAAAGCTCTGACGATTTCGAAAAACAGCCAGTTTTCCACGGACCACTAACAGCGGAGTTACGGCCCTTGCTTTAGTTAAAAATGCTATTTTGCCTCGTGAAGACGATAGGGCCTTCATTTTTCATTTTATCATTACCAAACTTTAACAGATTGTTAAAATCAATAAAAGCTCGACCGAGTTGAAAAACCAGCTATATTGGACCAGTAACAACGGAGTTATTGTCCTTGAATTAGTTAAAATTGCTATATTTTGCCTCGTTAACACGATAGGGCCTTCATTTTCCATCTGATATTTACCAAACGCTACCAGATTGGTAATATCAATAAAACCTCGGACAAGTTTGAAAACCGGCCAGATCAAAAAAGTAACAACGGAGTTATGGCCCTTGATTTTGCTAAAAATGCTATATTTTGCATCGTTAAGACGATTGGGCCTTCACTTGTCATCAGATCTTTACCAAACTTTACCAGATTGGTAATATCAATAAAAGCTCGAACAAGTTCAACAATCGTCTAGATCGAACCAGTAACAGCGGAGTTATGGCCCTTAATTTAGTTAAAAAATCTATATTTTGCCTCATATTTCGCGGCAAAATAACGAAAAGACGAGATGGCACATATCAGCCACCATACGAACACGACACATACGAAATATTGCAGTCTCGGTTTGATTGATGAATGATCAGGTATATAAAATTATAATAAATAAAAACAAGAGGCCCAAGAGGTATCAGCCACCATATGTTCGGCCGTTCCCAAAGGTCCACTCTCATACTCTTTTATTAATACTGCCTCGTTTCAAGTGTTAGAGAGTATAACCTGGCGAGTATATCTGTATTTACACTGTCCCGTTTAGTGGGATGACAATAGGGTAAGAATGAGGTTTTGTGCACCCTAGAACCGACTTGTTAACTTGAGCGCCCGACTTTTTATCTCGAGCGCTCGAATTTTAAAGTCGATCGCTCGAGGTATAAAAAAAAAGGTCGAGCGCTCGAGATAACTTTAGCTTGAAAAAAATCGTGTCGTTTGTCTTAGACGTACCACCGTATAAACGTACCACCGTACAATAAAGATAATTTAAACTGCACAAAAGAATACATGACATAATACACAACATATACATCATAGAATAAGAAATGCACAAATAAAGCTGACAAAACTCAGCAATAGTATACACATAGCGCATTTGAATTTAGGGCCACACCATGTCTGGGTCAGTCTCTTGAACTCCTTATAATCTGTGGAGTATGTTAGTTCATTTGGTAAACTGTTCCAGATCTGGGTAGCCTCCGTAACTGAAATACTTCTTACCGTAAGTTGACGTTTTTACTCTGAGAAGTTCCAGTGTATTGCTTAGTCTGAAAAAATAGTTGTAGGATTTAACACATATAAGTTTCTGTATATATTCCGGGGATAAATTATATAAACTTTTAAAGACCTCTGCAGCAATCCTTCTTAACCTACTAATATGTAGTCTGGGCATTTTAATTTTGTGAAGTAGTATTAATAGGATGAAAGTAGATATAAGAATCGAACAAACAAAGTAGCATTCAAGGACGACAGTCAAACACAAACACACACAGAAACAAAAAACAACGTTAAAGATGAATTAAAGGCAAAATACGACATCATAAACACAAAATGGTTGACAATAGGGCTACCGCCTTGGAACGATCAGTGGCAAAAAAAGGCCGCTGGCGGGTTTAAACCCGGTTCTAGGGTGCACCAAACCTCACTCTTACTCTATTGTCATCCCAATACACAGGACAGTGTCAATAAATATATCCCCGCCAGGTTATAATCTCTAACAAACAAGGCACAACTAATAGGTTATATAAATAAAACACATAAATGATCATGTGTATATAATATACAAAAACAAAAGCCTAGAAAGCCACAAAGTAAGTACTCAATGACTTGGCCGAAGCCAGAGAAACAAGAGAACAAACCGGTAAGGGTACGACAAAACAAGATAAAAGACAAACATCAAATGCTACCGTCCTACCACTCTCCTACTACTACCTTATAGTAAGGAGTTAGGTAGACGTCTGTACAGACGTCATCATAATGTCCACAATCTGTCCGGTCATCGCACAATCGAAAAGGAAAGCATAGTGGCGAACTGTAAATGGGTCAAAACATGCAGTACGTTGCACAATGATAGGGAAATAACCTCTTTTGATAAACTTGTTAACAAGTTTAATAAAGATTGTATGAAAGTGATTATGACCAAGGATCTAAGTTTGTAAATCACATCACCATAGAAGTCAGGTCGCGATAGTCCTTGTCGAAGAAGAAATCACTAAATACAATTGTTAGAGCTCTATGTTGTAGTTCTCCAAATTTATTTGTGTCCGGTTTACAACAGAAATGTCAAACAATGAGACAATAGTTAAAATTTGGTCTTATAAAGCATTTATAAATAAGTATCATTGTATTAACCATTAAACCATTAAAAATCTACTCAATCCTGATAGCACATTAAGCTGAATTGCAGCCTTTTTGCAGACATTTGAGGTATTAAGGTAAAATTAAACATAGAGTCAATTTCGATGCCGAGACATTTTACATGATTTTAACATGGGATGAAGGTGTTATTCATTTGGAGGGATCCAAGTATTTCACTTGTCTGTTTACCTATGGCAATGGTCTGAAATTTATCTTGCATGCGGTTGTCATCAAACAATTGTATTCGCCGTTTACTATCCGATCTGTTTCACAGTCTGTTTCATAGTCTGGAGATCTGTATTGCAAGTTGAAATAGTATTATCATCAGCATAATTTAAAATGGTAGATATATTTACAAAATAAAATATGTCATTTTTAAAAATACTGACATTCTTGGAGAAGATTAAATATGTACACTACTGCGTCGCTCTCCGTATGTACACTACTGCGTCGCTCTCCGTATGTACACTACTGTGTCGCTCTCCGTATGTACACTACTGCGTCGCTCTCCGTATGTACACTATTGCGTCGCTCTCCGTATGATGCGCTGGCGCAGTGGCTAGCGATGATATTTTTAAAACTGGTAACATTGATGGTCGGGAGTACACTGTCGTGGGTTCGAAACCCATATGTTGGATACACTTTTATATTTTTGTTAACTAAATTGTTTAGTATTAGTTAAATAGTTTAAGTGATTTTCTTCCCGTCTGCTTATTTTTTTATAATAGTAATTATTTAATATATAATTTCATTTTCAATATAAGCATGTTATAAAGATGAATTTCAAAACCTCTAAGTTTTGCCTCAAATAGCAGTAAATTATGGACTATAGCTCGAGCATCGTCACTGTATCAAAAACGTGTAGTTTATAGCTCGGACATGACTATAAATGAATGTCGACGATATAAAAACATTTTTGAATATACTTATCGAAGACTGCACGTATTGCCTTATTGAACGTGATATTTTTTTTTTATAAAAAAATAAAGTCAAAAACCCCCACAAAAAACGATATTTGGACTCGAACATACGACCTTTCAGGTAATGTTTTAGATCCACCTAATTAACTGTCACGGCCATTAAGTTATTATAGGCAGGACACCCCTAATAAATGGACTTACCCAAAATTCATTATGCGGTCACGGCTCAAAACACAAAATCCGTTCATACCTATATATCAGCCCTATATATAGCCAGAAGTTGTGGGTTTTTGTCATGCTTATCCCGGATTAAGTGACGCATGGGAGGCATTTGAGATATATTGAAAGGAAAATAAACGCATAATCAAAACATTGCCTTTACTACACTATTATATACACCTAATTCAAGATATATCTCAACGTGTTTTGTACAAAAAGGGGCAACGAAAGGACAACTCGGTCATGTAGTAGACAGTTTAATCAAAGTATACTTTTGTTACATGAAATTCATAAATGTTGAAGTCTCGCTTGAAAAAGTCAAGCCATTTCAGTTTTGTGTTTAATGTTAAGAGACTGCAACGTTTAAATCCTACTTGAGGAAAAGGCGCATTCGGTCTATAATGAAACATTAAAGGGTTAACCATTGCTGTGTTCGGTGCTGTTTAAACCTTCTTCCCGAAAGGACAGGCCTAATTTCGCCCTGTACCATTCGATTAGCAGTAGCCTATAGCGGAAATAACCATTATTTCTTTTTCTTTTCAGTATATAAACATATTTTTCCCACGAACGATATACTTGGAAAGATGAGTGTATCATTTCATATTTATTGAATGGTAATATTAAGAAACAGACAAAGGATTTTCCCTTAAACCTCGAGACGTCATAAATAACGTTGTGTTACAAACTTATCACTATTTATTATACCTCACCTTTACACTCCTGTATACTTTGCGTGAAGCAATTTTTACGGTTCACCGGTAAACAATTTTTACTTCCGCACGATTGTGACGTCACGGGAAGTATAAAAATAGGTTTTGGGTTTTTCCAATTACGACACGCTTTGCGCAGTACAGTTGAAGTACGATTGGTTTACCAAACGACAATAAACATTGTGTTACTTTAAATCAAAACACGTAATATGAACAAGGCAAAGCCTCAAGACGGGCGAAGCTAACTATTTTAAAATAGATCTAAACGATGTGATGCAGGGTTACCATAATACTGTATTTTTAATGCACATTGAGCTGAACGAAAAAAAAAGAAAGAACAATTATTCGGCCTGCATTTGCATATTTAGTACACTAGTGCAACATGACATATATTTTCCACACAGGAAGTTATATAATAAATAAAAATACAGATTTCAAGTCTCTGGATCTCAAATTTAAATTAAACTGAACAGTGATAGCCATCTTTCAAACTGAATGCAATTACCTTAACAATCAAGTCTGTGCCATGTGCAATTTGCCATCATGTGTATCTAGGTCCAGGCTGTCTTTGTTCCAGAATGGTGACATGTTCCAGAATGTTGACATTGTGTATGATGTTTCATATCTGACTTTGTTATGAAGGATGTTTTGCTAATGAAAAGGTTAGTGACTATCGTGTCGTGTCACCTGCCTTGCAATAATAATTTATTTTAAATTTCTTTATATTTTTAATATTAATAATAAATAAAAGGTAATTAGCGACTGCAATGTCACCCACCTCCAAATATGCTATGTAATAGTGATATTGAATCAATAATTTTCTCACCCCACCATAAAATGAATTTAAGTTAGTACCTAAAGTCCTTAAATTCACTAGGTAAAGCAAAGGTTAGCCACTGTTCCACCTCCAATTTGTAATCGTATTAATTAATTTAAATATATTTAGTGTCAATATTAAATGAAAGTTTCGTGACTGTTTTGTCACCCACATCCAAATATGTAATGCTATTACTTTGTGGTAGAACATAACTCAATGTCAATCACAATAAGTAATCATGCTGGTCCCCATTTTTGCAAAATGTTTTCAAAATCTAAAATTGCCCAAAGGTACCACTTGAGACGAACACAAACTACACACATGTATAAGAATGGTGCAATTGCTTCTAAGAGTGTTGAAGAATGTGTGGATGGTTAATGCAGAAGGGTAAATCTAAGTGGTATGGCATTGCCACAGATGGCAGTTACGAGTAATGAGGAAGAGGGTACATTTAATCTGGGTTTGATTATTTTGATTTAGACATTGGTAAAATATCATCCGGAGAACATGAGCAACTATATTCTAAATGTTTTGATTAAATAATTGTCTACCAATATAGGCTATAATTACACATGAAAAACAAAGAAGAATCAGCATCTGCATTTGAAACGCTTGACAGAGTTGTGCAGGATAAGGTTAAGGATATATCATGGGAGCAGTACGTTACATATTCATCTGACAATGTATCTGTAATGAAAGGGAAGCACAACAGTGTTCAGAGAAGAATTAAGGACAGCAAGCAAGCGGAACATGTTCAAAACCTCTTACCTAGAATGCTTTCAGTGAAAGCCTATTCAGAAATTACTACAATATTACGAGCAATACCCTGAAAGCTTGTCAGGAGGAAAAGGAAATGTAGAAAAAAAGACATGTCTTAAAAACTGACCAAAATTAGTCAAAGTAGCAAAGAATATAGGGTATATGGTCCTAGTTAATGTTATTACCATAATTACAAGCCAACACTGTTAGATGTTACTGGAATGCCTCCGGACACCCCTAGCGCGTCGGGCAATTTTGTGGCCTTTAAATTATTGTGGCCCGCTTTTAAAGCCAAATCCTGAGAGAAAAATAAATATTGTTGTTGATACATTATTTTGTAAAACATTCACCTTTAAACACTATTTACCTTTACCTTATATTATATATTAGTAGACATCGAGTGCTTCAACTTGAAACCAATATATTCTTGACTTAATTACACTATTCCTTTCTTTCGAAATGGAATACATAAATAAATCATTAAACCATCAGAAACATCAACACACTCATGAATCACATTTGCCATCCCTTTTCAACCGCAAAATAACCGGGAATCCACCGGGAATCCACCGGGAAATAGTATCACCCGAAGTTTGACGTCATCACTTTATGCGTTTGTGACCACGTGATGATATTTTGATCATGTGACCCCCATGCGATCAAATTGTACTTTATTTCGATAAATACTCTCTTTTTTTACAGTAAGTATTTATATAAAATTATATTTCTGTAATTAAACGTTTCACTTACGCTTAAAATTCAAAATAAAGACCGAAAACAAAAAATAGAAAAAAATAAACGTACGAAATTGACTGGTATTCCACTTTGTCTGCCTAAAACTTTGCCCTACATTTGACGTCTGCTGTCCAGCCTGCGGATTGAAAATGGCGGCGCTAAAAATGACGAAGAATAAATATCGCATAGTATGTGGGAAAACAAGTAAGTTTTCACGGCAAGAGGGCTTCGCCCGTATAAAAATATAAATTAAAAAAAAAAGAAAATTGTAATTGGGATTTTTCCCCCTCATATGTTTAAATTTTAATCAAAACAATTTTATAAAATAAATATTGCATCCCAGTGAGGGTGACAGTGGATATTGTTAACCTTCGGCAAAATAATGTCAACCTCGGCCTCGCCTATTTATATAATGCATGGAGTATTTTTTGATTTTGACTGTTTAAAAGTTAAAGACCATTGGCCGGCCATCATAAAGATCCGAAATGGATGGATGGTCAAGTGAAATGTTCAACCAAATGCATAATTTAAGCATGAGGAATGTAAAAACCATATAGTACATGACAGTATTTTAACATTATTGATGTGAACATGGTATCAAAAGGAATGCATTTACGGCAGAAATTGTGCCCTTTATGTCCGAAAAGTTTGGTAGACGTTTAATCAAAGTTGTTTTGTATTTTATGCGAAATAAATATTGATCCATAGCATAGTCCATTTATCCAGAGATGGCAGACGAGACATCATTTCTAAACAAACTGATATAAAATCAGTAAATTAAAGAATAGTTTAATCCATACAATTTAGACAGTTTTATTAGTTCATAACAATCGAAGTCAATTATATGGTGAATGTAGATGGCACTTGGTCGCCAATAGAAGAAATCTTATATATCTCGGTATAACATGAACAATTAAACAATAGCTAGGTGTACAATGTACGTTTAAAATATAGACAGGTGTACACTACAATTTTATACAAAAGAGTGGTGTAAATTAAACAGTTACATAATAGAACGGTGTAAAATGAACATTTATACAATAACTAGGTGTCCAGTGTACAATTAAACATTAGACGGGTGTAAAATAAACATTTATACAATAACTAGGTGTTCAGTGTACAATTAAACATTAAACAGGTGTAAAATGAACATTTATACAACAACTAGGTGTTCAGTGTACAATTAAACATTAGACAGGTGTAAAATGAACATTTATACAACAACTAGGTGTTCAGTGTACAATTAAACATTAGACAGGTGTAAAATGAACATTTATACAACAACTAGGTGTTCAGTGTACAATTAAACATTAGACAGGTATTTTACAAATGAACAACTAAACAATAGCTAGTGTACAATGTGCACTAACATAACAGACAGGTGTACACTATACCTTTACACACTAGAGTGGTATAAAATAAACACGTTTACACTATATTGGTGTACAATGAACAATTAAACAATAGCAAGGTGTACAATGTACACTATACCTTTACTCAGTAAAATGGTGTAAAATAAACACTTATACATTACATTGTGTACAATGTGCACTAACATAAGGCATATGTGTACACTATACCTTTACACAATATAAACACTTACACAATAGGTGGGTGTAAATCGAACAATTAAACAATAGCTAGGTGCACTAACATTATAGACAGGTGTACACTATATATAACCGTACACAATAGAATGGTTTAAACAAACTGTTACACACTATGTAGGTGTACAATGAACAATTAAACAATATCTAGATGTAAGATGTGCACTAACATTATAGGTGTACACTATATATAACCGTACACAATAGAGTGAAGTAAAAAACACTATATAGGTGTACGATGAACACTTAAACAATAGCTAGGTGTACAATGTGCACTAACATTATAGACAGATGTACACTATAACCGTATACATTATAGTGGTGTAAACTAAACTAAAATATATAGGTGTACAATGAATAATTAAACAATAGATATGTGTACACTGTACACTAACATAATATATATGTGTACACTATACCTTACATAATGAAGAGATGTAAAATAAGCAGTTACACCCAAGATGTCTACTGGACCTACTGCTGTGGCTATGACACGGCTGTGGCAATGGGTTCAGAATCAATTACTCAATAGTTTAACATTGTAAATAGTTACATGTAAATCTTATATTATATAAAAGAAAGGCACAGTTATATTTTATGAATTGTTATATTGTAAATAATATTGTACAGTAATGAGACTTATATAAACTAGTAAATACATAATGGAGATGTGTACAATGTACATTTACACAACTTAAAATGCTGAATATAGCGAAGTTCTTCCATAGATTGGTATTATTTATTTATTGTTGTTATCCTGTCGATCACTTATAAAAATGTAATAATATGCATTCTTATAACTTTAAGCATCCAAATTCAATTATTTTAGTTGTTGTTTTTTCAGTTCGTCTTCTTGACAATGACAGATATATTGACGTCATCGTGGTATTGGATGTAAATTCTGCCGTCATTAGCAACCGGAATACTGTATTAAAGACGTTTAACAAGATGTTGGTTTTCTGGGGAGATGTGATACAAGAACAACATACTACAGTAAGCAAACTACGCCTTTCTTTCTTTCTTTCTTTCTTTCTTTCTTTTTCTTTTCTTTCTTTCTTTCTTTTTCTTTCTTTCTTTCTTTCTTTCTTTCTTTCTTTCTTTCTTTGTTTATATGTCCAACCAATATATTTTATTAGTGAGATTAAACCAAGGAAAGACTTTCTCACCAATAGCATATTACTCAGCAGCATTTTCAGAGTGTTTCGCAACCTAAGTTGTTTTTCATTTTAAAATTCTGTTTAATAACCGAAATATTTGATTAATTAGTCATTTAACAGTACTTTTGATTTATACCTTACTAGGTGATAAAAATGAAACAGAACGCCATTTCCATAGACATTTAAAAATACAGAATGTTTCTCAAGCTCGTTGCCAATGCATTTTAATACATATCGAATGTATAAAGAAATATTAAAAAATCGGACAGGGTAAGTAGCATTCATGGAGGACAGTCAACCACAAAACACAGAAACAAACACGCAAACGGACAAACCAGAAGGCAAAATTAATAATAAATACAAACGACATTACAAACACAAAAGGGGTGACAATAGGGCTACCGCCTTGGAACGGTCAGTGGCAAAGTAGGCCACTGGGGGGTTTAAACCGGTTCTAGGGTGCACCAAACCTCACACTTACTTTACCGTCATCCCATTATAACAGGACAGAGTAAATAAAGAAATCACCGCCATGATCTAATCTCTAACCAACAAGGCAGCATCAATAGGCAATATAAGTAAAACAGAAATATGCTCGTGTAAATATAATATAAAAAAACAATAGCCTAGAAAGCCACAATGCTGGTACTCAGTGACTTGGCAGAAGCCAGAGCAACAAGAGAATAAAGCATTAAAGGCACGACAAGAAAGATCATAGACAAACATCAAACGCCACCGTCCCAATGTGCTTTAGGTAGGCGTCATCATAGGGTCCACGGCCTGTCCGGTCATCGTACATTTAAAGAGGAAAGCATAGTGGTGAACTGTAAAAGCGTCCACCACCAAGCATGAAGTACGTTGCAAAATGATAGGGTCATAACCTCTTTTGATAAACTTTTTAACAAGTTTAACAAAGATAGTATGAAAGTGATCATGACCAAGAATCTTACGAAGTTTATAAATCACATCACCATAGAAGTCAGGTTATGATAGTCCTTGTCGCAGAAGAGTCCTTAAATTACTTTTATAGTTGGAAAGAAGATCAGGGTTACGATAATACAATTTTGCAAAGGTTTTACGAAGTTTATGGTAACGGTAACCCTGATTGAGTAGCTTTTTAGTTATACAAAGATTACGAATATTAAAGTCCTCAACTCGAGTACAAGCTCTTGCAAATCGAATAAGTTGAGACACATACACTCCATAAGAAGTTGCTCGGGGAACATCCCCATCCAAGTGGGGATAATTAACAATGTCAAAATTAAAATCATCTCTCTTGTCATAGATTTTGCTAATTTAAACATTTACTTTTGTATATATACCATATAAGTAATGAACTGTTTGTCCGAGATCATTGACCGTTTCAGTTTAGTTTTAGAACATACTATACCTTAAATGAATGTTAGTATTTGTAATGATTCTGTAATTATTTTTTGTTCTTCATTGACACAATGCAATTTGTACGTAAAATGTTTTGTTTAAATCTTACTGTTTTACAATATTTATATGAGCAAAATATTTCAATGTATGAGCAATACATATATACATCTGAACATTACCTGCACAAATGTGAGTATGTTCGCCGTGCTTGCGTGTTTACAGGCGTTGCATCCACATGACGGTGATTATGATCGACTAGTGTGAACTCTTGTCAATGTCAAAAGAGGACTGAGCCTGTACGCTACCAAAACACCGAAGGCCTTTGTGTCAGCTGAACTGTGGATTTTTCAGTAGTGTTTTTTTGTTGAATATTTGCATTAAGCTTGGTCCGAACGGTTATCATTTTACGGGAGAGAAGAGCCTACTTTGATTATAATTATTAATGAATTCTTTTATTAATTTTATGAAATCACACGTGTGTTATGTCATCGTAATTAGATGACCTTTACACACATGTTCTGCATTGCTTCTGCTATGTGTCTTATGTAATTTCCAGGCAAACGAATTCGATTCCAGCTACAGCGCCAACAAGACTGTGTTAAAGAATCTGTCGAGGTGGTTGGTCGGCTTATACGACAAGGCTATCATCAAGTGTCTCCGACACTCTGCGTATGACCTCGATCATGTCGTTATTGTACCCATTCCAGAAATTCCGTTCGACAAAAAATCTGTAAGAAATACATTTAATATGTCACTCTCAGTTACTCGAAGTGAGTCCCTAAATAACTGTTGACTTTTGCGACAGTATATCAATAGTTTAACGGTCGCAAATAGCGTCATTAAACACAATTTGCGACCAATTAACGACTGATATACCGTCGCAAAATTAAAAATTTCACTACACTTAACCCTATATAAACTTACACTGTTGCATAATTAGCTTATGATGCATAATGTTAGGATATAACTTGCATCACTAAATGTATGTGTTTTGTTTTTCGTTTCTCTGTGGTTTTCATTACCTGTTATAACCTTTCAAACAAAATATATATATGGGACCTTACTTGACAAGCAAATAATACGATGTGATGGCTTGTGGAACATCATTTCATTGTTGCCGCGAATTGACATGCAGTGTTCTACCTCTAGTGAATTATCGAAAATATAGAATTCTGTTATTACACCCCGATTATTACATTCCTGTAAGTTAAGTGATAAACTGATTAATATAGCTCCTCTAAAATCCACATACATTTTCGCAAATGTCCACAACTCCACACACATTTCCGCTAAAGTCCACAAACAAATCGAACGCCAAATTTCACACAATTTTCCGCTAAAGTCCACAGACAATATTGTCGCTAAAGACCACAAACGTTTTTGCTTAAGTCCACAACACTATTTTGAATTAACTTTTTTTTCTCATTTCAGCATTTTTTCATTTATTTATGCAAAACATATTTGCGCCAGATGTAGTTTACATGTATAAATGATCCATAAGTTTTGTAAATATGCAATATTTGGCAGGAAGAAGCATTAAAGCGCTAGGTGCTCTCTTTATAATCAGCAAATACGTTCGTTGCAACCCTAAAGGTAACAATTGCATTAAAGGTAAAATTTCTTTTTAAACGAAATCATTCTAACACAATACTAATAAATACTGAAAAACAGACTCCTTTGGAAGCAA
The DNA here is from genome assembly GCA_037043455.1 of Cyrtodaria siliqua. NCBI lineage: Eukaryota > Metazoa > Mollusca > Bivalvia > Adapedonta > Hiatellidae > Cyrtodaria > Cyrtodaria siliqua. The sequence continues at coordinate 35,858 of JAWPHD010003781.1, forward strand.
CACACACAAACAAAAGATAAAAGTAGCAGACTCAGTCTATTCATGAGGGGTAGTGTAAAGTGCAACACCTCTCACGCCTCCTAGCATGCGCTTAAGCAATATTCTACTTCAAATCCACACAGATTGGACTTAATGATCCCAAAGGACAAACACATGCTCTAAACATCAGGCAACACCCCAAAAACTGGACCTTCTCTACCTTTTACACGCTTATTTGTGAATCGACTGAACAAAAATGTGCATTCGCACCTAACCAAAATAGGTTTAGTAAAAAAAACAATCTTGCATTATTGGGCTGTGTTCATCATCAGCTGATAACGATTAGCGGAAGAAATAACTGATATATTTGGCAAAGTAGTTCAAATTGTGATACAAGCATGAAAGTTGGCAGAATGATCCTCTAGAGTGTCTTCATCATGCTAAGAACCTGAGCCACTTCATTTTCACCTTATTTCAAAATGTTCACGCATTTTCAAAATGTCCACCAAAATGGACCAAAAGTTCAAAAAATGTTACCATATCAAAGTATTATGCAGAAACTGGTATTAAAACGTTATTGTATAATGCGTTGTTTATATACTAAAGAAAGACTATTATCATTTCAAACAGTTTCTTAGTCACACTATAATCGTATATATCATAAATTATATTATATATGTGATTTCAATGATAAGAATGATCCGAAAACACCAAACATTAAAGGTTTCTTTCGCATAAAAATAACGTGTTCGGCCGAATTTTTACATTCAAATAAAATTGTTTATTGTATCACCCTAACATATTACGAAGCTAGTCTTTAAAATCACGCCTTCAACATGCATATTTTACAACATATGTACACTGTTTCAAAACCTACAGACTACGAGGTATATATATTTATAAATATATAAATATATAACTTACATATTTTGAGAATCCAAAACTTGAGCGCCGAATTTATTTTACAGATACTCAATCACGGGTAATTTAAGAACCCGAATAATCATTTGATCACCAAAGGTGCAAGTTTATCAGGTGGTCCGAGGTCATGGTCTCCCATCATTTTATTCAAAATCCTGCATTCTGGAGTACCGTCTGTTGTAAAAGTGCAATCAATATTGCCTTTAAATGTAATAGTTGTATTGTCATCATGTTTCTCAGTGGGGAAAATAAACTAGATTAGCACACAAAAATTGTTGTGTGTGTGTGTGTCCCCCACCTCCCACACCCTGTTCCCCACCCCTCCACCTCCGCCCCCACCCTCCCCAACTCCCCATTTATTATCGACATATTTTGTGTTTTCGGAGACGCATGAACTCTAATATGTTTCAGAAACGGTAATTAATCAAAGGGGGATCGACACACAATTAAATTATTTCTAAGAAACATAATCAATTTTAAAACAAGACTTCTCAGTTGTACACGTTCTCATAAAACATAAATACACCATTTACTGTCGCATGCCGCTTTAAAACTCACAGCTACCGTCATAATATAGATTAGTGTTTGCCCTACTTTTTCCTCCAATCAGACGGTGAGGAATTTTAAAAAAATGGCGAACTTATTCTTGTAAATTTCTAACGATCACCAATTTTAACCATTTAATCATTAAGTAATCGCTTACTAAATGGCACGCGCTTGTTTTGGCGCGAACGTGTTTAGACGCATGGTTTCGTAGAAGCGCGGGGGAAAAGTAGGGCAAACACTAAGTCAGTTAGAGGCTAAGAAGTGAAATTTTAACAATTAAGAAACCCCGGTCAGTCGCTGCGCTCCTTCCCTTAGGGGTTTCTTAATTGTTAAAATTTCACTTCATAGCCTCTAACTAATACTTTCTGTGTGAAACAATATGCGCATGTCAGAATTGCGCTTTACGCCGGTAACCTGCTGGTAACCGGGTACCATAAAGATATACAACAGGTTTACACGCAATTTACATTACGATACGTCACGCTTGATATGCATTTCTTTTATACAAATATACTTCAAATGATGTTTTACTCCTTTTTTGTCAAGTTACACATAATTAAATTTGAATCGATGTGCTTCATAACTGTTATCATATAATTTAAATGTATATCACATTTAATGTACTTATAAATTGTATAATTTAACATGTTAAGAGTTGTTTTTTTAAAAGGAAAACTGTGTTTATGAACATTAAGGATCATTATTATAAACATCAAATACTCACTTATTTAAGATTTAGTCAGATTTTAGTCAGATAGTCTATGTTCGATGTAAAATACTTAGGAATACGTGAGAGCACGCCTTTTTTGTTTGCTGTTTTCCCTTAAAATGAAATAGATTTAAAATAATTATGATAATTGTGATAATTATTACTATTGGCTGAGTCATCGAAATGTTATGCTCGAGAACAATTTGACAGTATATTATTGTTTGTTTTCATAAACCATTCCTACTGTTCTGGTTTAGAAGTTTACTTGTTTTTTTAACGGAATTGAAACTAAAACGAATGAGACCTAAACCAGTAAAAGAAATTCCAAGAGCGGATATCCGTTGGTATAATAATGTTTTGTTGATATAGAAATGGGTGGCATATTTGAGTAACAATACACTGTATTGCAAATACACTATTGTTGTGTTTGATATTATTTATTATAGATCTGAAATGAGATAAGATATTTTAACATTCATATGCAGGCCCGTGCCTATAGGGCCTACGCATAGATATGTGCATGACCTGGAGTTTCGATAAGCGATTTTGTAATTTTGCCGTTATTTAGCGGGTTAGTTTCTTTAACGAATTGTATTGAACACGAATTAGGCTGTTCATGTTAGGAAATGTAATCAAATTATATAGTATAATTCTGACATTATTTGTTTACGTCTGTTAAAAACGTTATTTTGGTTATCAGTACGATTCAAAGGGAAATTGGCTGTAATTGGCAGAGTGCAATGTCAGTATCATCTTAAGCTGAAACAATACATATGCAAACAACAGTGTATAACTGATACTTTAATAAGTCCTCTCACACCCCACCCCAACCCCACCCCAACCCCCGTCACACACACGCGCCTGTATTTGATCATTTTAAGTCACACTATCACAGCGGTATTGCCTTTATTTTAAAAGCAAGCGTACTCCGTGGCAACAATCAACCATTCTATCGATATGGTCAAGAATGTGGTTGCGTTTCTTAATCCAGTACAAACATCGGTAATATCAGCAGATCTTCCAATATTTGCATTGGCAAAATATTCAGATGTGACTTTGTATTATAATGGAATGGTTGCACATCGAAATGGCAATTTTGAAGGTACTATGTAATGTACTGAAATAACTTCATCCCCCTCTGAAGCTCCTATCGAATCAAATGATACGGCTGAATCGTTTTTATCTGATTCAAATGTTTCAAAAACAATTTTAAGAGAACCAGATAACTGAATGTGCCTTTTACAAGCTAAAGCTAAATATGTATGACAACCATACATTGAGATGGCGATAAAAACAGTGTAATGTATATCATTTAAAGAAGGTCCATAATTTCAGCTATGGAATCAGATCCTGGATTTTGAAGTACTTTTTTTCTGTACTTTGTGCACTCGTTTAGAGAAAAATATTCAGCTGGACAAAAAGTGTACTTCAGAACTCATCCTCTAAGTGTTTTCCCTTGGTCATGCTGGACGGTTTCCAAATCGTTTGATTGATCGGCAACTTGAGTATCCAGTGAGTGCAGCTAAATGCATAAAGCGAACATTTCCGAGCATAACAGAAGAACATGTTTTCAGCAATCTATTAACTAGGTTGATGAACAAAAGAAAATGGTAAAGGGATATGCTTGGGAAATAAGGTTGACCGATAATCTGCTTTAAGGAGATAGATGGCTTCAGTTACAAACATGTGTAGCCTTGTAGAACAGTTGAGATTTACTATGAACTATGAAAGTGAAATTTCCTCATCCAAATAAAATATAGAGGATACATTTAAGGAATGGAAGGAGATCCATTCCTTGATGATTCTAGCAGCATTTTACTATTGATTAGAAATGGGTTGTAGATAAATGAGTAGCAGACTGTTATGCATCAGTAAGTACTTTTGGTTCAATGCAATAACATAACTTCTTTGCATGTTTCTTCAAGATAATAACATAACTTCTTTGCATGTTGCTTCAAGACAATTATGCCTTTCAAGCAAATCCGGAACACCAACAGTTGTGTATCGATGTAAATAAAATGACTGAAATCTCTTTTTACGATATTTTAGTTCATGTCAAACTCGGCAGTGCGTTATCGAGTTCTTTCGAGCATGAACATCAGTAAATTCCACCTAAAAGAAAATAAGATATATTGAGACCAACGTTTGAGTCGTTTTGTCGAAAATAAAACAAGAACTATGTCGCAATTGACAAATGTTTGAGTGATACTTCGAACAGTTAAGCAGTACAAGGGATACCAGAGGTTTAGATATTGGGACAATGGTTCAGATTCAAGCAAAGTGCCAGCTAACTGTCAAAATATTTTACGATTATCTCGAAATAAAACTGATTTGTTTTTGCTAATCGCAAAATCAGTCGTAGGCATGTTTAACAAAGCCAATTGTTGTAACAGCAGATAAAAACAAACTGTTAAATGTTACTTCTATTGAGAAAAATACACGTGCACCAAGAAACCACGTAGGGGCTCACACACAAATAAGTATACGTGAAAAACATAAATTCCAGAGCGGGTGCAAGGAAATTATAATGTCCGGCTCTGACACTGACGTGGTTGTCATCAAAACGCTCTAAGAACTTTGGCATAGATCAGCTTTGGATTGCCTATGGAAGAGGGAATGATTTAAAATGGCTATGAATACATTACATCGTGCTCCAGTTATGTCAAAAGACCGGAGCATTTCCTTTATTTCATGCCTTCACATGTTGCTAAACTGTTGCAACCTTCCACGGGAAAGGCTAGATATGCATGGCAAACTTGGAATATATACAGAAAATGTTGTAAACCTCAGCAACATGCCTAGCGGTATTGATGGATCAGATTATGATGCTTTAGGTGAAATTGCATGTGTTATGCATACTAAATCAAGCAGTACACGGATGGTAAATGAAGCCATTATACAAAACAACTCTTGAACTCTTGAATGCACCAAGTTCGGTATACAATATGTTGGACAGACAGGTCGATCCTTAAAAGTTCGATTTCGTGAACACAAATATAATGCAAGTAATCCTAAAAAGTTAAACAATTACTTGAACCAACACTTTCGTCAGTCAGGTCATAATTTTAATAACGTAACTGTTCAACCGGTTGAATATATATTTTTTTATAATGATGCTACTAAAAGCTTTAAAATAAAAGCTAGACATATTGCAGAACTTAAGTGGATGAAAAACTTACAGACACCTTTTTCCACTCGGCCTTAATGACAATATTTATCAAGAAGGAAATATTTCTAAAGATCCTAATATTGACATTTTTTCTATATTTTCTATTCGAAAGCGTAAATCTAGGTATCATGGTCTTCGGCGTAATGGTAACATCAAACGTAAATCGCGTGTAATTATTTCTGTCGCTGACTTACATACTATTTTTAAACAGTCTGGAAAGCACTCTATGCTTTCACGGCTTACCTCTTTGTCCATTTCTTCACTAAAGTTGATCGACGAGGAAGCCGACAAAATTTTCATTCGTACAGATCCCTTGAATATTACACTGCTTCCATAGTTCAAAGCTACACACAACATGTTCTCCGACCCCATATTGACAAGGAGTCTGATCACGTCAGGCATTTTCTAAAACTACTATATATTAATAAAGGTATTGATTTCATTGACATGCCTAGTATTTTCGAGATACTCATGTAGTTGATTCTATCCCAAATTATTAAAAAAATTCAGAAAGTCCTGTAAATTGTTATAAGTATAAAACGCTTATTAGAAATATTATTTTCAACTACAACAAAATAGTTTCTGACCTTGATATAGTACATAATACTCCTAAGGAATGTAAATGCAACACATCAACATTTTGCTATGCTCCAGCAGGTCATTTCATCACTGGTAATTTTGATATTGTTGATAAACGTATTCGGCATTTGTTTTCGAAAGGTCCTAAATATAGATTACCTTCAACTATTGATTTTAATGACTGTCGTGCCCAGATCGCCCAATCCATTGAAGATTTTAGTATAAAATGGTGTCGTAGAGAACCCAAACTCGCTTTCTACTTGAAAAAAGTCAATTCTTGAAATGATAGATACACGTATTGACTTTTATAATGCTAACCCCTCTTTACTTCCTCCGAGACCTAGGTTTTCAATTCGTAGTTTAAAATCGGGAATTCAGGAATTTCATATTAAATTTGTTTTAGTTCCTGCAGATAAAGCAGCTAATAATGTAATTATTGTTTGACGCCTACATTACGTCAATGTTTTATCTCTGGAACTAGGCAGCACCAATTCGTATACTCCAGTTAATTCTACTGAGAATGATGTTGTTTCCGCACATATCACTCGGTGCACTACTTTCAAGGCTGGTGTAAACGATAAGCAAAATAAACTGCCTACTATGTACTGGATTCCTAAATTACATAAAAAGCCGTATAAGGCTCGCTTTATTTCGAATTCTAGTGCCTGCAGCACAACAAACATCTCCAAACTTTTAACTTCTTGTCTTACTGCCGTTAAAGATCACGTTAAACTATATTGTGATAAAACTTATGAAAACTATGGGATTAATTTATTTTGAAATATAAAAAATTCAGGAGACGTTTTTGATAAAATTTTCAATAAAGGTCAAGTTTCATCGATAAGCACTTCTGATTTCTCTACACTGTATACAACCTTACTACATCACCTTATTAAAGACGACAAGCTAATTTCTCTTATTCAAAAAATATTTGCTAGAGAAAATACTACATGTTTGGCATGTAATAATATTAAAGCGTTTTTACTAACGGCAGTTTAGACAATTATACTATGTGGACTTGCTATGAAGTTTGTGAAGCACTCATCTTCCTATTAGATAATATTTTCGTCAGGTACCACCGTTTATAGACAAATTGTTGGTATCCCTATAGGTACGAACTGTGCACCACTTGTCGCAGATTTTTTTTTATATTGCTATGAAAGAGATTTCATGTTGAGTCTTTCACCAGATACCCAGGCAGATGTTATTAAAGCCTTTAATGGCACCTCTCGATATCTGGGTGACATATTGAACATTGACAACCCTTTCTTTCCAACTTTGGTTAATAATATTTATCCTAAAGAACTTCAGCTTAACAAAGCTAATATATCTGATAATAACCCTTCTTTTCTTGATTTAGATCTCTCGATTGAAAATGGTGAAGTAATTAGCAAAATCTATGACAAGAGAGATGATTTTAATTTTGACATTGTTAATTATCCCCATATCATCCACTTGGATTGGGATGTTCCCCGAGCAACTTCTTATGGGGTGTATGTGTCTCAACTTATTCGTTTTTCAAGAGCTTGTACTCGAGTTGAGGACTTTAATATTCGTAATCTTTGTATAACTAAAAAGCTACTCAATCAGGGTTACCGTTACCATAAACTTCGTAAAACATTTGCAAAATTTTATTATCGTAACCCTGATCTTCTTTCCAAATATAAAAGTCATTTAAGGACTCTTCTGCGACAAGGACTATCACAACCCGACTTCTATGGTGATGTGATTTATAAACTTCGTAAGATTCTTGGTCATGATCACTTTCATACTATCTTTGTTAAACTTGTTAAAAAGTTTATCAAAATAGGTTATGACCCAATCATTTTGCAACGTACTGCATGCTTGGTGGTGGCCCCTTTTACAGTTTGCCACTATGCTTTCCTCTTTAATTGTACGATGATCGGACAGGCTGTGGACCCTATGATGACGCCTACCTAAAGTCCATTGGGACGGTGGCGTTTGATTTTTGTCTAAGATCTTTCTTGTCGTGCCCTTAATGGTTTATTATCTTGTTGCTCTGGCTTCTGCCAAGTCGTTGAGTACCTTCATTGTGGCTTTCTAGGCTACTGGTTTTTTGTATTATATTTACACAAGCATATTTGTGTTTTGCTTATATTGCCTATTGATGCGGCCTTGTTGGTTATAGATTAGATCATGGCGGGGATTTCTTTATTTACACTGTCCTGTTTTAATGGGATGACAGTAGGGTAAGTGTGAGGTTTGGTGCACCCTAGAACCGGTTTAAACCCCCAGTGGCCTACTTTGCCACTGACCGTTCCAAGGCGGTAGCCCTATTGTCAATCCTTTTGTGTTTGTGACGTCGTTTGCATTTATTATTACTTTTGCCTTTTGTTTGTCTGTTTGCGTGTTTGTTTCTGTGTTTTGTGGTTGACTGTCCTCCTTGAATGCTACTTTCCCTGTCCGATCTTTTTGTATTTCCTTACGCAATTCCACCAACAAGCTACATTAATACATCAAGCATATCGATATGCCTATCAAGCAGGATGTGAATGGTGTCAGTAAGGTATGCATCTGTGTGGTTGTCCTAGGGAGGGGGAGGTGGTAGGGCGGGCATACCCAGGAGTTATTACACAAATGTACAAATTTGTTGTCTAATTTCCAACACTAGGGGCAAGGTGTATGTATAATTCCGCAGGGTAGGGGTTAATATCAAACTCTCCATGTGTGTGTATGATTTCCTACTGCGGGGAATACTTTTTATCTAATCCCCGGGGAATGTCCTGCCGCCCCCACCCCAGGTAGAGTAAAATATTGATAGGTACATGAGCATATATCTGGTTATACTTTATCCGTCTTAATGGGTCTGCACATATGCTGGTGACCACTGGAATCGTATTGGACAACTATTTTCCGCGTCTTAGCTATATGTCAAGCAATTCGGCAATGCGGTTGCCAAGAAACTGTACATATAGCACTTGCAAATGCTACCATGCTACTTACTTAAAGTTGTTGCAAAGACTAATTGGGGAGCAGATCGAAAAGTACTTTTACAACTGTATAGATCTCTCATCAGATCCAAGCTGGACTAAGTCTCAATAGTATATGGATCGGCCAGCAAGTCTTAATTACGACTCGCCTTAGGTGCCTTTCGTACATCACCAGCCGAACGTCTATATGTTAAAGATAAATGAACCTCACTGTCTCATAGACTGGACAAATCAGCCTTTCAGTATACCATTAAATAATAATAATAATAATAACTTTATTTCAAGAAGGTAACATATTAAGACATAGCATTATAGTCTTTTTTACAATATGGCCATCTATAAATCAACAAAATATAACAATGTAAGCATATAATGCAAGATAAATCAATACATGCATCACTTTATAACTTCAACAAGACAGACACATGTTCATACTTTTGTAACATAAAGTTATAATTCGAACTGGGTTTTACTCTTTCATTAAAAGAAATGATTTTAATTTACTCTTAAATGTAACTAAAGACAGCGAGGCTCGTATATCAACGGGGATCATGTTCCAAACTACCATTCCTGAATAACCAAAAGTACGTTTAAGAATGTTTGTTCTAAGTGTTAAATGGGCAATATCCTTTCTAGCAACAGATCTTAAATTATAATTTGAATTTGTAGTCAAGTGTTAAATTGTTTAGTGATTTATAAATAAAAAGATTTATTATAAAGCCACTTCAGTTCTTTAAACATTATTTTAGACGGTGTGTTTATAGGTTTCATGAGAATGATTCGAGCAGCCCTTTTTTGAATTTTAAGTATTCTGTTAATAGAGGATTTATTTGTTTGGCTGCATGTTATACAGCCATAATCAAATGTAGACATAATATATGAGTTATAGAACAATTTTTTCATGTCATATGTTAGGTAGTAGGAGATCCTTTTCAACAGATTTGTTTTTGACACAAGTTTAGTACATGTTTTAGATATATGATTTTTCCAAGCTAACGATTCATCAATATAGATGCCTAGTAACTTTTGTACTTTTACATTTTGAATATCTGTATTATTAATTTGAAGCAACAAAGCTGCACAATTTGCTAAAGTTTTATTTGGTCCAATTATCATACAAGTTGATTTAATGGGATTAATAATCATATTATTTATCGTGCACCAATCATTTACATTGTTTAAATCTGTTTGCAATTTAGTCTGAATACACGATATTTTTTTCCCAAATGCACAAAGTGTTGTATCGTCTGCGTACATATCTATATTGGTGTACTCAATATACAAAGGTATGTCATTGACATATAACAGAAAGAGTAGCGGTCCTTCGGAAATCACAGGAAGAACATTTGAGATTGTGTCACCGACCGTAACAACTTGGCTTCTGTTTGAAAGAAAAGACTGAAATAATTAATGGATGCTTCTATCCTACAATATTTCCTGAGTCTATTTCTTTGAGCCATGTATCAACAATGTGTATAAGTGCCGTTTGACAAGAGTGGTTTTTACGAAAACCTGATTGACGGGCATATAGAATGGATGTCATCTTGAAATAGGTAAGCATTTGATTAGCAATAAATCTTTCAAACATTTTTGATATTGTCGGAAGTATTGAGATAGGTCTGTAATTATTTACATCATCTATGTTACCATTCTTTGAAAATTCTTTTTATCCGGAAAAACTCCGAGACTCAAACATTTATTTATCAAAAAAGCTATTGGTAAAGTTAACATATCTCTGCATAATTTTATTATTCTAGGACCTATTCCATCTAATCCCTTAGATTTATTTACGTCTAATTTATCAATTATTGTTTTTACTCCAAATGGTGTGATAAGATCAAAATTAAATACTGAAAACTTTAACTTTTCATCTAAAAACTTCCTTAACTTATCAAAGTTTTCTGGTTTGTACTTAACTTTGTTTAAATTTATAGAAACATTAACGAAATGCTTATTAAACGCATTTTGAATATTTGGAAGTCCTTCAATCATTTTGCCATTGATTAAAATTTGTTTAGATATAGTTAATTCACTGTCAACATTGTTCGAAATTGTTTTGAGATTTTTCCAAATATAAGTTTTTATTTTTAAGAACAGCTTTGTTGAAAACTATTTTCTTTTCTTTTTTAATTAATGATGTTGTTTTATTTCTCCACATTTTATATTGATCCCACTTTTTTAATTTATGATTTAAATCTCTGAGCGCCCTTGTTCTGTGAATTTCATCAGTGTACTATCCTGGAAGAGTTTTTAAATGACAATCTAACCCTTCAAACCCAACTTTCGATACTGTTTTTAATCCCACTTTTAGATCGAAAGCCGAAGGCCAGTCGACCATTTGGTTTTCGTATTAAACCAAAATTAAGAGACATTGAAACCGACCTAAATTTGATTGCCAAGTACAAAGTATCACAAATTCCACCTTGGACTTTGGAAGCACCAACAATTATATTTTTGATCTTTGTAATAGTAACAAATCCAGTACTGATCCTACTATCTTTCAAGCAAATCTAATGAAATTAAATCGAAATACAGTAACTTTCAACATATATACACAGATGGCTCTAAAGCTGGAGATAACGTAGCTGTATAGCAGAGGTTGTTCACAAACACAGCATAAAGAGCCGCCTGCCTGACAAGGCCTCTATCTTTTCAGCTGAAATTAAGGCAATGCAATTGAACTTGCCTGAAACTATATTCAAGAATCTGACGATGACCATTTTGTAAATTTTCTTGATTCTTGATTCCCCTTTATCTATTCAAGCCCTGCGTAATATGAAACAGGATAACCCAGATCTGCTTCAACTTTTAGAAAAGTACAATTCTCTCTTCTCTTCCAAGCCATCTAGGAATACGTGGTAATGCTATAGCTGATAGTTCTGCTAAGGCATAATTAGGTTTATATATCTAATGCCAAGTTACCTTATACTGAGTGTAAAAGTTTTATTAACACATATACTCAGCTGCAAAAGAAAGTAGCCACTTTGAAAGTTTTACTATACACCCTATCCTCTTTATCAAGCAACATGATTCAACCTATTGAAAAACAAAGGACAACATGAGATTGGCAATGGAATGATAAAATCTTTGGTACCAAACATGGCATATTCATTTTGGAATTTGTCAATTAATTCTAAAAAGACTTTATACAATTAAATCTCAACAAAACTCAGTGGCTACTTTCTTTTGCAGCTGAGTATATATTCGTAACACTTGACAAGCTGCTTGGGATTTGTCAGTGAACAATAAACTATATTCAATTAAAACCGTTACTCGGAGAATTGAGTCCTTCTAGTAGACCCATTCGTCGAGAAGAAGTTGTTCTATATAGGGGATACACTTTATACTCATTTATATTTATTACAAGGTGAGCAATTACCAGAATTTATACCCTGTTTTGCACCATCTTCTTGGAATGTGTTGACTTTGGTCCTATGCGGCAAAGTTACTAAAATGTTAATACTATGAAATAGTTATTTGATACTATAGATTTTAGCCTTGTTTTAGATTTTCTGAAAGAAATCAGACTTTATAAATCATTATAATATTTTCATATATATATGTACTTGTTTCTCTACGCGTTGACTGGCATTTGTTGATTTACATATATACATAGTTTATATTACTACCATATCATCCCTTATTTGTAAATAGTTTTATCTTTATATATTTATATTAATTTTTAATTACTGCTTCATTTGTTCATCAGGTTTTGCGCACAATATGACCTAGTATGTATGTGTCGACGTGCCGTTAACCACCGTTCATTCATTCGTTTATTCGGTAGTGAGTGTCACATACGTAACAGAGTTGTTTCCCTTGATCAACATGCGGTTTTTAATGAATTGAATATTTGTCTTTAAAAGATGTAAAATGCATTGATGTCAAATGCATTGGACGAGTTCGATCGATTAAACTTGGTCAAATGATTATCGAGAGATCATGACCCTATCATTTTGCAACGCACTGCATGTTTAGTGGTTGACCCATTTACAGTTCCCTACTATGCTTTCCTCTTTGATTGTGCAATTACCGGAACGAGTGTGGACCCTATGATGACGTCTACCTTAATCCTAAAAGGACGGTTACGTTTGATGTTTGTCTTCAATCTTGTCTCGTCGTGCCTTTAATGGTTTGTTCTCTTGATGCTCTGGCTTCTGTCAAATCACTGAGTACTTGCTTTCCGGCTTTCTATGCCTTTTAATATTCATATACACATGATCATCTTTGTATTATACTTATATTGCCTATTAATGCATCCTAGTTTGTAAAAGGATATACATGTATCATGGAGAGTATTTTGTTTTATATATTTACACTGTTCCGTTTTATTTGGATTACATTAAGGTAAGACGGAGGTTTGGTGCACACTAACCGTATTGTCAACTATTTTTTGTATGGGATGCTGCATCCATTGCCTTTTATTTATCCTTGTTATTTGTGTTTGTTCGGATGCGTTTTTTTTGGTTGACTGTCTTAGAATGCTACATTTCCTGTTCGAGGTTTAAATCTACTTTATGCGTTTAATAGTATTTCATTCTTCGGCCAGCCAGGTGAGAACATTTGCGATAAAGTTTGGTTTATAGTAAGGATGTCATATTTGGGTAAATGTTTTAGTTTGCTCTCTACTTATTTGATTGGTTGTGTTACAGTACCCACGATATGTAGTGAAGACGAACATCAGTGAGACAGTCTAATATACAGGATTTTGCCTAGAGATTCTAAAGGACTTAGCACGAAATTTAAATTTACGTACGTATGCTTTTTTCAAAATTTCCAATTTTTACACTGGGTCACGTGTCATTGCTTGCGACTTCAATAGTCCCATAATAAAATGCTGGATGATGTTCTGAAGCAAATGCTGGTCAAAAGTAAATTGGTGATTCAATTTAGACCCCAACCGGACAACTTCCTATGCTAGGTTTGATGTTTAAAAAAATACACCGTTTGAACACAGGTACAAATGACTTTTGCAATTGATTCAAATGCTGTCTGCAAAAACGGACGACTTTTCATTTAAATAAAACCCTGGCAATGGCACATCGCCTCCTGATATTTTTTAACCAGATTTGATCAAATGTGTTGTTGCGCCATAACTCAAATCAACTATGTACTCAACACAGTCGATTTTAGTTACGGAGCATTATCAAACAAATGCTATATGGCGCAAATAGGAATGAAAAATCCATGCTCGGCCTCCATTTAATATAACAAATAAAATATAAAGAACGTACCTGTACTTTTCTCACCGCAGAGTTTGAAAAAAAACGACTTGTTGTAATATTTCAGTTTCAAACAGTAAAGTATTTACACTATTTATTATTTTAGCTTTAGACTCACAGAGCCCGAAGATAAAGCATATGGATTGATAGTAGATAGGAAAACAATGAAATTCAACGGATTGATAGGACAGTTGCAAAGAAATGTAAGACTTTTATTTTATAGCAATTAATCATTTCGTGTATGTGCTTTGAAAAACACTTAATTAATAATTAATGAATGGTTTACCCTCATTTTGTTTGAGTTTATAACGTTTGTTTTGCGTAACTCCTGTTCTCCGAAGTCATGTCTTGAATATATGGTTTATATTTCTACGTACGTCCTTTGAAATATTTATTTCTCCCAGAGACTAATACACCCAGAGACTAATACACCCACCCAGAGACTAATACACCCAGAGACTAATACACCCACCCAGAGACTAATACACCCAGAGACTAATACACCCAGAGACTAATACACCCACAGACTAATACAACCACCCAGAGACTAATACACCCAGAGACTAATACACCCACCCAGAGACTAATACACCCAGAGACTAATACACCCAGAGACTAATAAACCCAGAGACTAATAAAGTCGGTACAATTTCCAAATTTGTAATTTGAGGTTAATTACTATATATATTATACTACTATATTGATTTGACAGAGTGGTAAACAACGACTTTCACCCGCGTCACTGAACGCCTTCCCACATATATATATATATATATATATATATATAGTCGTAACTTAACGGGTAATTCAACTGTTAACGCCTTTGATTCTCAAACCATAATACTGGGTCTGACCCAACATGTTTGTTGGGTCTTGTTAAAAAATATATATATACCGCATCACTAGTTTATTGGGTAATTGTGAATTTCCCAATATATTGGGTCCTGAACTCTAACCTCTGATTGGATAAACAGTATATATATACACACTTAGCAAATTATCAAGGGGAGATAACCCCTACTCAGGGGCCCAATAAACGTGTAAAATAAGTTATGTGCCAGAGGCTTAATTAGGTAAATGTAGTTCTGTTAAACATGCATGTATTGTTGGGTCGTTGAATTGTTTTGTCAAGACCCAATAGGTAGATTGAGGACCCAATAACAAGGTAAGGACCCAATATATCGAGTGTAAAAATCATTTTTGACCCAATAAACTGGTGTCTTTAAAACTATTTATATATATATATATATATTTATATATAAAACTATATATATATATATATATATATATATATATAGCGGCAATTCCAGAGTTGCGTTTCTTTTTGGCTTCAGTATATAATTTTATACACACACAATTACATTCCATCTAAACTATTGACGAGTGCGCAAAGGCAGAATCGAGGACTCTGTCTCTAAGAGTCAAACAAAAAGGTAGAGATTTACCCTCTTAAACCGTCTCTTATTAGGAGCAAATGCGTGTATGCCCATTTACCATAGGTAAAGCAAAACGTTTAAATACATTCGTAATTACTGAAATAGATTGTGAAGTTTCGCCTCTGACCTATAATCCTGTAACAACCCTAGTCTCGATGC
The DNA here is from genome assembly GCA_037043455.1 of Cyrtodaria siliqua. Lineage (NCBI taxonomy): Eukaryota > Metazoa > Mollusca > Bivalvia > Adapedonta > Hiatellidae > Cyrtodaria > Cyrtodaria siliqua. The sequence continues at coordinate 51,529 of JAWPHD010003781.1, forward strand.
AACTAAACCGGAGAAGTAGAACGATGTCGAATATCAACATTGCCCGTTTTATATAAGTAATTAGTGATAGCAATTTCTGCTTGAATACCTACAAGTGAACATTTTATTTATACCACTTTGCTAAAGAATTGTTTAATGAAACATGGCGTAAAAACTGATATGATTGTGTAAATGGGACATTTTGACTTCATACACGCATAAACTTAATCATCATTGATTACTGTTATGTACAAACCATCATATACGCAATTGCCATTTTTTATTAACAAAGAACAAAACATCAACAAGGAGAAAATTGTTCTATTGAAACCACAGCATCCAAACTCAATGGTCCAAACTGAATGGCATTGTAGGTCCGCACTGTACCAAAGACTAAATCAAATGAGAAAGTTAGTCATTAAAGACAATACACACATACAGAGTGGTGAAGACAGAGTTACCGACTAAGAATACTTTACGGGTTAGCTTAAACCGGTTTTATGCGTACCCAACCTCGCTATTTTCCAATGTTCTGCCCCAAAACATTGTAATAAAAGAACATACCATCTGAAGGAAATCTCTAACAATAAAGTAATCATCCAGGAAATTATCAAACGGTACAGTTAAATGTTGTTTTAAAGATATATGTATATAAAACACTTCAAGATATATCCAGCATTGTACTGAACAACAACAGCGTTTGCAGCCAAACAGATCACCAATCTAGGGTACGAAAAACAAATATGAAGGACGAAGGTTCAGGTACATACTTTCCTTTTCAGGTTTTCAGAATGTGCATTCATTGAATCCCACTAGGTTGTCAGTCATCGCACAAGAGGAAAGTGAAGCGTAGTGACTGACTGTAGAATGGTCAATCACTAAACATGAAGTGCATTGCAATACTAAAGTGTCAATTTACAGAAAAACGCGTGGTCATAACGTCTTGCGTAACTCTTATACGAGAAAGGAGCGAATATAAGTGAAGTCAAATCTTTGTCATGCACTGATTTGTAAGTGGCGCTGACGTTTTGAGCAGTGCAGATCTTTACACGTTGAAAAGAAAAAACGACTTCAGCAGGAGAAATGTGCAGATTCTTTTTATTGAATCCGTGAAAGCCGACGCGGTTGCAGACAGAAGCCTTATTGTTCAGGACATATAACATACTGTTGTCTATAGTTATGGGACTGTAATGCGAATTGTGTGCCTTATTTGCTGTAAAAGTAGATATAAAAGTCGAACAAGAAATATAGCATCCAAGGACCACAGTCAACCACAAACACGCATAGAAACAAACAACAACTACAAAGATGAATAAAAGGCAAGATATGACAGCACAAACACAAAAGGGTTGACAATAGGGCTACCGCCTTGAAACGGTCAGTAGCAAAAAGGCCTATGGGGTTTAAACCAGGTTCTAGGGTGCACCAAACCTCACTCTTATTATATTGCCATCCCAATAAAAGGGGATAGTGTAAATAAAGATATCCTGCCCAGGTTATATTCTCTAACAGACAAGCACAACTAGGCAATACACGTTAAACACATCAATGACCATGTATACTGAAAGGAAAAAGAAACGCAGGGTGCGTATTTCCGCTATATATTGCATATACTTCACAGTTAATTCCATATATATTCCAAGGAAATCCCAAGATGTTTTGTACAAAAAAAAGTGCAGTTAGTTAGAGAAAGGAAACAACTGTGATGTTGTAGACGTTTTAATCACAGTACACGTTGTAACAAGAAATTCATAAATGCTGAAGTTCCTTTTTGAAAAATTGAGCCAGTTCAGTACTGTATTTAATGTTATGTGATTGCAACATTTAAAGCCTAAGTTTGCTCACCTGCTTGAGCCAAATGCGCATTCTGACGATAATGAAACTTTAAAGGGGTAACCAATAGTGTGTTCAGTGCTGTTTAAACCTTCTTTCTAAAAGGACAGGCCTAATGTCGCCCTGTACCATTCGATTAGCAATAGCATATTAAACATACAATATATAGCGGAAATACGCACCCTGCGTTTCCTTTTCCTTTCAGTATATATGTAACATGATTACACGAATGTTGAGTAAATACATCGGTGAAGTCGGCTAATTACGACAGAGATTCATACAATAATGAGACCCCTTTCTTGGGTAGGATCATAACAACTGACGGACCATGGCTATGACATTATGTTCTTGAAACAAAACACCAACATTCACTAGGCCAAACCCACAACAAAGAATCCACACAGATGACTAAAAACGAATAAATTAAAAACAATTTAAAACATCATCGAAAACAGAAATGAAATGGTATACTTTAGTATAAACTTTAAACAAGTATATAAAGCCAGTTTGATCTCATTATTTCTAATTCAGTAACACCTGTTGACAAAACCGTTTATATTTAGGTGTATAACATGATATTGATATGCGATCATTTCTTGGAAGTCAATCCATATATATGTGAATTTGTTGAGGTGATATTGAATTATTTCTTGGAAGCCGGTAGTGGGTACAGATTTCTATTTTTATGAACCAGTAAAAGTAGCTCTTTATTTTGAGATACTCTTCCAAGTATTGAAATTATTCTAAATACACAGATGACATTGATTTTGAGTAACGAAACATTAACGTTTAGATTAGTTCTTGTAAATCACATTAGCATGCAAGGTTATCTGAAATACATCATAGTAGTTACCACTCAATAAAGCAATACTTGCAAGTAGTAAATAATTTAAAGTGCGTAGAATGCAACTACATTAAGGCCGCATCAGACCTCAGCTTCGGCCATACAACCAATCGGTCAATTTTCTTTTATACATGTTTCAATTGATTGCTGTTTTTTGTGTTTAACGTCATTTTACTGCACATGTATGAAGGTCGATAGTTTGATGTGCTGGAGATGTATTTCTGGGTAGAACCAGTACTGTATTCCTCCCGCCATCCGTAAAAATCGACACTGTCTCATTTACATGTTAAATTCCCAGTTGAAACCGCAGCGGTTAGATGCGAGAGCGTTTACAACGCAACGTCGTTAACCCCTCGACCACGGATGCTGTCGTATAAAGCCATTTATTTGCATAAAACTTATCACTCTCTTTTATCGCAAACAAGTGTAATAATTATCTATTTTATATATCAAAGTTGACGTTGTTGTTTATCATAGTAGTCATTTGAGAGATGCGTTGTTTACGTGTACCGATAACATGTGTTTGTTTTTGTTCCGTGAACTCATTGTCACACGCAAGAGTTATCGTTCGTTCTTGGCCTTGATCTAGATGGTAATGCGACACATTTATTTCATTTATAATTAATGCGTAATTGTAAAATTGTTTTGTTTGGTTATATCTTATAAATACATTGATAGCAATGCGTTATGTATGTTAACCTAACCTGTCGCGTTTTATGATGGGAACCTAGCTAAAAGAAAAGAAAAGTGAACTCAAATAGGTAATATATTTGTGTCGCACAAAGCATGGTCGGTGACATTTCCTTTGATGAATGCAAAACATTAAATTGTTTTAATTTAGGGTAACTAAAGGGGCGTAGCTATACCGTACTACAGATAGAGAAATTTAGAGTACGGACGTCACGTTGACGGCACAGTGTTACTAAGTACACCATGCTCAAAACAGATAGAGTCTGTCTCACCTCGTTGGTTATTTAAACACCTCGATGGGCTACGACCATCTCGGTGTTTAAATAAGCCAACTCGCTGAGACCAGACTGTCAATTACTTGATCAATGCCTCGACTTAATTAAACCTCAATATCATAAATAATTATAAATTATCGTTTCAGACATATTTAGTTAGTGTTGATGGTTAGTTTCGACCTCTATTCTTAACTAATACATTGTTTGGCCACTATCTAAAACTACGATACAAATATAAATTAATTTCAACTTTATATGTTCCATAATTAATGGCTTATGGGAATCTCCTAAAAGCGACAAATTTAACTTGCCACTTACCCCTTAATCAGAAGTCCCAGAAAAAATAACAACTGATAATATTTATTTTTGTGACAAAAAATTCCACAACCTGAAATACTTCAAACATATATTTTTTAATACTGACCTCAAAAACGTATCAAAATGATGTCCTATATCACACTTTTAAAAAAATAATATTTTAACTGCTAGTTCTCCAGCATTAACATGATCCACGTGTAATAACTAGAAGATATATTAGTTCTTTTCACATTATGAATATTGAGACCATCCAACTGCATATATTTTGACAAAAGGAAACGATGAAAGTTGTGCATGAATACATTAATACTAACTATTATTTCTAACTATTTCCCTTGTTGTTACTTCTTGCATTACTGTTTGCCCTTTCCACAGTAAAGTGGGACTGTTGTCAAGCTATTAATATCTCAAATTAAAATTATGGGAAACTTACTTGATCATCCAAATATCCAAATAAACATATTAAACATCAACAAGGAAATGGAGGGGGAGGGGGTGGGGTGGGGGTGGGGTGGTGGGGGTGGTGGGTGGTGGGTGGTGGGGGGGGGGTGAATCTATTCTAAGAAACATTTCTTCAGCTGTATACTAACACGGGTCAAAAGTCAACGTTATTTTTACCCTTTGTAATTGCATACCCTGTCTATTTTTACTTCTGAAATTTATATCAAAAACTGTCAAAAACATGATTAGCTGCATTTTCAATTATCAATAACATATCCAGAATACAGTTACAGTCAAAACCAAACAGAAAACTGCTAAAAAAAGGTTTTAAAGAAAATACGGATTAGCACTCTTTAATACAGAACTACTTTCGAATGCACCAGGATAGCACATCCAGCTGATTAATAAACATGCAACACGCTTTGAAGCGAAGTACTCGTAATTTGTTTTTATATATTTTGGTTCTGCTCTGAGATGTTCTATCACACACGCTCAACTGACTTTCCGTTTATTGCAATACGTATATCAGTTTGACTGGCAGGACCAAGAAACTCATTGTCGTCCACATATTTATACTGTACCCACTTAACACTTCCAGGTTTCCAATTGCAATTGAGATCTCAGTCTATGTCTGATGTTTTCCCTAACAGAACTAAAATAATTTGAAACTGTGTATTGAAGCTTATTTCATGGAAGGATCCGAGAACTGTAAATTCGGAATCCGTGGTTGGCCTTTGATAGCGCGTTTTCTACTTCTAGCAATAAGTTATCCGACTGAAAATGGCGTGTTGCTAATGGAAGTACAAATATAGTAGAGCCACTTCCGGTGATAGCAGTGTAACCGGATACGGTGCTCCTGAGAGACTGCAATATTTTATCTATTCGTGGCGACATCATGCATATCGACTTTTCAAGGTCATTTCCTAGATGACGGATTAGATTTGCATATGAGTGTTCTTCAACAGAGATTTCGCTTCCTGCAGCCTGTACATTGTTGTCATAATGACGAAATACTTCCGTAGTAGACATTTTCTCTTGCAGGAGTAGAAGAACGCACTGTATTCCTTCTAATCTAGGCTGTAATAGGTTTTCTATCTTTTCGCCTTTTCCACGAACTCGGCAAAATCCAGCTGTGATAATATAAGGAATATCTGATCCTATATTCTCTGCCAGTCTCAAAAGTCCCACTTTTGACAAACGTTTTATGTCTGGAAGCATTTTATTTACTGCTATAAGTGTAGCCGCTGCGTCGGAACTACCTCCACCCAGCCCCGCCCCTGCTGGAATTCGTTTGTACAATTCAATGTGGACGGATTGTTTTTCTTCTACAAAGTCTAATAATACTCTTGCAGCGCGTAAAGCCAAATTTCTTGAACTGAAAACATCACTATCTAGACTAGTTTTAAGCGATTCATCATAGTTTACTTCAATAGTGTCAGTGACACTGGCATCTCCAAGTGTAACTTTAAGATCGTCATACAAGTCCACAAGCACATTGAGCATGTCCAGTTCGTGATAACCATCTTGTCGTTTCCCGACTACTCGTAATGCTAGATTGATCTTCGCCGGTGCCTGGATTGTGGCAAAATCATTGTGGCATTCGTGTGGCAAATTCATCTCCTTTAACTGTAAGGCCAGTGTCTCATAAATAGCCTGTTCAAAACGAAGCTTTCCGACATTAATGATGTAAGTGGTGGAAAATAGACACATTGGTTTCGCCCAACATTGCTGTAATCTTCTGGATCAGATATGAGCCCTTTAAAGGAAGTAAAACAAATTATGTTATTTGTTTATCTGTTATAATATGCCGTTATATTTTTGTTGAGGACCATTATTTTATATAAGCTGAGACTGGCAATGGTGATAACAAGTATAAAACAAATATAATATAAAATACACATAGGGTCAGATGCACACCGCGCTGAACGGAAAAGACCGACTGATGATGCGACCTTCTTTTGCATATTTATTACACTAGTGTATTATGATACAAATGTATCCTGGCTTTATAACACACACCACAAGTTAAGTGATAAATTAAGTATGAATTATAATCAAAAATCAGTGCCTCGAATGTTTGATAATTTTTTTCATGTCTTTTTAATGTTGATATATACTCCTTAACGTTCAGTTTACCACCTTGATGTTGGTTATTTTCATATTGTTTGAAATTAATGTAAAGAATGAATTCTCAATTCAAAAATATGCATTGCAAAAAAAAGAAAAAAAAGACATAAATGACGACTTATCTGAAAAGTGTACTGAAAAGTATATTGCAGTGACCCTGATTGTTTGCTAACCTGTTGTAAAGTAGCTACGAGTCGATTAGAAGCTTGTATTTAAACAGTATGTAAATGATCAAAAGTATTTGAAAAGGAAATTCATACTGTTACACGTTTTTGAATTTTGACTAGCTGGCCAAATACATATGACTTTGACAATGGCAATAGTAGTAAACAGTTTGTTTGTTGTTTTTGATTCTTTCAGGCATGTACTTGCAAGTATATGTCACTTGTCTGTCTTATGTAAATGACTCGTACTGTTTATGTGTAAAAACAATGTACATGTGATATGTTTTGGGAATAATGCACCAACCTCCCTTTAGCCAAAATAAATACTCACGGCACACGCTATACATATTTATAATATACTGATTTAAAAAGAAACGCAACTCGGGAATGTCCGCTATATATTGTATGTACAATATGCTGCTGTTAATACATGTAGAATGGTACATGGCAACGTAAGACCTTTCCTTTCGGAAAAAAGACTTAAAACAACACATAACACAGCAAATAGTATTCCTTCAAAGTTTCGTTATTGACAGAGTACGTGTTTGGCTCTAGCATTTGAGCAAACGTAGGATGCAACATTTTGCAAACTCTTTACGTTAAATACAGTATTGAAATAGCTCAATTTTTCAAAGAGGAACTTCAACATTTATGCATTTCTTGTTACAAAGTGTACTGTGATTAAAACGCCTACAACATCACACTTGTGTCCTTTCCCTAACTAACTACAACTTTTTTCTTCTGCAAAACATATTGAGATTTCTTTGGAATATTATGTGGAATTAAGTGTGCAGTATAACAATATATAGCGGCAATTCCCGAGTTGCGTTTCTTTTTCGCTTCAGTATATTATTCTATACACACACAATTACATTCCATCTTAACTATTGACGAGTACGCAAAGGTAGAATCGAGGACTCTGTCTCTAAGAGCTAAACAAAAAGTAGAGATTCGTCTCTTATTCGGAGAAAATGAGTGTATGCTCATTTACCATAGGTAATGCAAAACGTTTAAATACATTCGAATTTACTGAAATAGATTGTGAAGTTTCGCCTCTGACCTATAATCCTGTATCAACACTTGTCTCGATGCTCCGAAATGTCGTATTTGAGGTAAAATATATGAAGTCGAACTAAACCGGAGAAGTATAACGATGTCGAATATCAACATTACCCGTTTTATATAAGTAATTACTGATAGCAATTTCTACTTGAGTACCTACAAGTCAACATTTTATTTATACAACTTTGCTAAAGATTTTTTTTAATGAAACATGGCGTAAAAACTGATATGATTGTGTAAATGGGACTTCATACACACATACACTTAATCATCATTGGTTTCTGTTATGTAGAAACAATGAAATACGCAATTGCCATTTTTTATTAACAAAGAACAAAACATCAACAAGGAGAAAATTGTTCTATTGAAACCACAGCATCCAAACGCAATATCCAAACTCAATGGCATTGCAGGTCCGCACTGTACCAAAGACTAAATCAAATGAGAAAGTTAGTCATTAACCCTTTCGCCGCCGTAGTCAAAAAGTTTGATTTTACGACCAGTGTTGTCCCAGAACAAAATGCACATTATTTGCAGGATGATCAGGGTTTACACTGTTCTTTAACCAGTAAGACTGTTTCCATAACGCTTTATATATATATATATAAAATATTACCGGAAGGGTTGAATTTAAATTTTAGCAGACGACATTTGAAATTTGGCGGTGAAAGTTTTAATTAAACAGGACAATACACACATACTGAGTGGTGAAGACAGAGTTACCGACTAGGTTAGCTTAAACCGGTTTTATGCGTACCCAGCCTCTCTATTTTCCTATTTTTAGCCCCAAAACATTGTTAATAAAAGTTCAAACCATCTGAAGGAAATCTCTAACAATAACGTAATCATCCAGAGAAATTAGCCTTACAATCTCTCTTAATCCTGAGTAATTACATTCATCTGCAACAAATTGACTACTAACGTACAAGCCAATTTACAACAGCCTTATTAGTACGTTTTATGTTGCGAATACTGATAAAATAAATGTTTTGTACCGTATAAATTACTGCAACCTTTTTGTTCTATGACATTTTCTGAAGGAAGAGGAAGTGATAATTAGTGTTGCCGGTGTCTTGTTATAAATTGCACCGGCAGAATGTTATACAATGAATGTTATATGGCCACTTAAATAACAGTAATTTGTCCTTTAACGCACAAATTCCACTGCTGTAAAGATATATGTATATAAAAAGTAAAAATAAACACATCAAGATGTATCCAGCATTGCACTGAACAACAACAGCAATTGCAGCCAAATAGACCACCAATCTAGGGTACGAACAACAAACCTGAGGGACGAAGGTTCAGGTATATACTTTCCTTTTCAGGTTTTCAGAATGTGCAACTAGGTTGTCAGTCATCGCACAAGAAGAAGGTGAAGCGTAGTGACTGACTGTAGAATGGTCAATCACTAAACATGAAGTGCATTGCAATACTAAAGTGTCAATTTACAGAAAAACGCGTGATCGTTATTGACCACGCGTTTTTCTGTAAATTTTACACTGTCTTGCGTAAATCTGGGTTAAACACTCACTATTACGAGAAAGGAGCGAAGATACTTTTAGTCAAATCTTTGTCATGCACTGATTTGTAAGTGGCACTGACGTTTTGAGGAGTACAGATCTTTACACGTTGAAAAAAACGACTGCAGCAGGAGAAATGTGCAGATATTTTATTTTTATTGAATCCGTGATAGCCGACGTAGATGCAGACAGTCTGAAGTCTTAATTATTTTTTTCAGGACCTAAAACATACTGTTGTCTATAGTTATGGGACAGTACACACTATCGTCATAGGCGAATTGTGTGCATTATTTGCTGTAAACGTAGATATAAAAGTCGAACAACAAAAAATATAGCATTCAAGGATGTGGTCCTTGAATGCTATATTTTTTGTTGTTCGACTTTTGTCAACCACAAACACGCACAGAAACAAACAACAACTACAGAGATGAATAAAAGTCAAGATATGACATCACAAACACTAAAGGGTTGACAATAGGGCTACCGCCTTGGAACGGTCAGTGGCAAAAAGGCCGTTTGGGTTTAAACCAGGTTCTAGGGTGCACCAAACCTCACTCTTATTCTATCGCCATCCCAATAAAAGGGGATAGTGTAAATAAAGATATCCTGGCCAGGTTATATTCTCAAACAGACAAGCATAAATAGGCAATACGTAAAACACATCAATGACCATGTATATGCAACATGATTACAAGAATGTTGAGTAAATACATCGATGAAGTCGGCTAATTACGACAGAGATTCATACAAGAATGAGACCCCTTTCTTGGGTAGGATCATAACAAATGACGGACCATGGCTATGACATTATGTTCTTGAAACAAAACACCAAAATTTACTAGGCCAAACCCACAACAAAGAATCCACACAGATGACTAAAAACGAATAAATTAAAAACAATATAAAACATCATCGAAAACAGAAATGAAATGGTATACTTTAGTATAAACTTTAAGCAAGTATATAAAGCCAGTTTGATTTCATTGTTCTAATTCTGTAACACCTGTTGACAAAACTGTTTATAGTCAGGTGTATAACGTGATATTGATATGGAAGTCAATCCATATATATGTGAATTTGTTTTAGGTGATATTGAATTACGGTTATTTCTTGGAAGCCGGTAGTAGGTACAGATTTCTATTTTTATGAGCAAGTAAAAGTAGCTGTTTATTTTGAGATACACTTCCAAGTATTGAAATTATTCTAAATATACAGATGACATTGATTTTGAGTAACGAAACATTAACTTTTAGATTAGTTCTTATAAATGACATTGGCATGCAAGGTTATCTGAAATACATCATAGTAGTTGCCACTCAATAAGGCAATATTTGCAAGTAGTAAAAATCCAAAGTGCATAGAATGCAACTACATTAAGGCCGCATCAGACCTCAGCTTCGGCCATACAACCAAACGGTCAATTTTCTTTTATACATGTTTCAATCGATTGTTTGTTTGTTTCGTGTTTAACGTCATTTTAGAGCACATTTTAGGCTATGTATAAAGGTCGATATTTTGTTGTGTTGAAAATGAATTTCTGGGTAGAACCAGTACTGTATACCTCCCGCCATCCGTAAAAATCGACACTGTCTCATTTACAAGTTAAACCGCAGCGGTTAGATGCGAGAGGGTTTACAACGCAACGTCGTTAACCCCTCGACCACGGAAGCTGTCGTATAAAGACATTTATTTGCATAAAACTTATCATTCTTTTTTATCGCAAACAAGTGTCATAATTATCTATTTTATATATCAAAGTTGACGTTGTTGTTTATCATAGTAGTCGTTTGAGAGATGCGTTGTTTACGTGTACCGATAACATGTGTTTGTTTTTGTTCCGTGAACTCATTGTCACACGCAAGAGTTATCGTTCGTTCTTGGCCTTGATCTAGATGGTAATGCGACACATTTATTTCATTTATAATTAATGCGTAATTGTAAAATTGTTTTGTTTGGTTATATCTTATAAATACATTGATAGCAATGCGTTATGTATGTTAACCTGTCGCGTTTTAAGATGGGAACCTAGCTAAAAGAAAAGAAAAGTGAACTCAAATAGGTAATATATTTGTGTCGCACAAAGAATGGTCGGTGACATTTCCTTTGATGAATGCAAAACATTAAATTGTTTTAATTTAGGGTAACTAAAGGGGCGTGGCTATACCGTACTACAACTACCAGATAGAGGAATTTAGAGTACGGACGTCACGTTGACGGCACAGTGTTACTAAGTACACCATGCTCAAAACAGATAGAGTCTGTCTCACCTCGTTGGTTATTTAAACACCTCGATGGGCTACGACCATCTCGGTGTTTAAATAAGCCAACTCGCTGAGACCAGAATGTCAATTACTTGATCAATGCCTCGACTTAATTAAACCTCAATATCATAAATAATTATAAATTATCGTTTCAGACATATTTAGTTAGTGTTGATGGTTAGTTTCGACCTCTATTCTTAACTAATACATTGTTTGGCCACTATCTAAAACTACGATACAAATATAAATTAATTTCAACTTTATATGTTCCATAATTAATGGCTTATGGGAATCTCCTAAAAGCGACAAATTTAACTTGCCACTTACCCCTTAATCAGAAGTCCCAGAAAAAATAACAACTGATAATATTTATTTTTGTGACAAAAAATTCCACAGCCTGAAATACTTCAAACATATATTTTTTAATACTGACCTCAAAAACGTAACAAAATGATGTCCTATATCTGCTAGTTCTCCAGCATTAACATGATCCACGTGTAATAACTAGAAGAGTTAGCCTATCCTTATATTGACATGCTGTTCCCAATAACAACAACATATTGCTGTATTATTGTTCAAGGCTATGACCTGTTTCTATTAGCACTGGTGATTTCTAAAATTAACATTAAATGTAAAATACGCAATAACATGTCACCTTTATTTTTAGAAATAATATCGGTACTTGGAATAACGACAAATTAAACATGCTTATTGAATGAGACAATTATATAACCTGAGTTTAGATCGATATTGCAGAAATTCCATGACGTAATCATATATAGACGTTTTCGTATCAGAACAATAAGCTGATTCTATTGTAACATGACTATTGAATTGACACGTTTAATACTGTACACATTTTAGGAATATAATAATATGAATTCGTACTTATGAAACGATAGCTAAAAAGTTAGTGTGTTTTGTTTTTAGATGCATGTAGTTTCGTGTTTTTGGAATGATATAAATGGTATGTTCTGATATTGAACACGTGACAGTTTAAAAATACAAAAACAAAAACACGTTTATATTTTTTGATTATTAAAAACCTCTTAGTATGTTATGCAGAAGGGGCTTGGCCAATAAAAAAACCACCTGCTGATTAAAACCTAAAACCTAAGCGGAATACAAAAGTCGGCACGGCCACCAACGTTGCATTTCGATAGATTGAATCCATTACTAGAGTTATATCTAGAAGAGCTTGACTCCTGGCAACGAGAAGTAGACAACATCAGATATATGCATCACGAAATATGGAAAGGAACAAGATTGTCTCCATTGATAAAACAACATCGCGCCGGAAGTAGAGTCGAACGGCAGACGAGAATTCTACCAACAGGAACTCAAACGGACATGGATTTTATGTTTGAAGTAATTGGAATAAACGTTGAATGCGACGCAACCGACATATACTTTAAAACTAATAACAACGAAATATTTCCAGGTACCGGTTGTGATATTGCTAATGCCTTTGGTAAAGTATTCGTTTGTACGAGTCATAAAGCTCATCTAGAAAACCACGAACTGTACGGACAAATATTCATCAAAGCTTTTCGTTTTGATAAAGAAGAAGATGCGTATTTGCTCTTACCTCAGAAATTTAAACATAATGTTGTAAACCATTGTGGATTAGACTATAAGAAAGACGAATCGTCTTGGTCGGCATTGAGTCCATCTGTTCCTGGCGTTGGGGCTCTTAACGATTACGACGGAGTCCCTTGTCTCAAACTTTCTTGTTGGACAAAACGGGCTCTTCATTGGGCCGAAAGACAAATGCATGACACTGGATACGTTTTCGACAGCGAATGGAAGAAAGATATCATTAAAACCGTGCCGTTATTTATCGTTCCTACGGGTAATCCAACCACCGTTGATCAAACAGATGAATTTCGTCTGTCATTCTCGATGGTAGAAATTGCGTGTTTTGAAAGGATATTTCCTCAAATGAGAAAATTGTTTGGGATCGTTAAATACATTTTCAAAAAACTGCTTGCCGAACACAATCTTCTTAGTTCATATCATATCAAAACATTAATGCTTTGGAGGATTGACAACATACCTATTGAACAATGGCAAAACATAAAAACCACTGATTTCATCCAAGATATGATGAAAGAAATACAAATAGCCATATCCACAAAAACAATTGATCATTATTTTCTTGCAGACTGCAATATTTTTCCAATACACAAATGTATCCCTGAAGCAGAGAACGCGTACGAAGCAACGTTTGCAAACTTATCCGAACAACTTGAGGAAACCGTTGGCATCCTTATCCGGAATGATTTGGATGTGAACTTTTCGGATGATCACAACTGGATAAACTCTGCTTATTCAAGTCTTAGACTTATACACGAAAGAGGTCCAGACGCGTACATAGCTGGCTACCTAACTCGACTTCTGAGTGTAACTACGTTCTCCATAGCTGAAAACTTTGCAAAAGGTGATGATCTAGGAGAGGAATCGATTGAAGAAACAAGGAAGGTATTTCTGAAATATGAAACAGATAGACATATAAGTCGTATTATTCCAATGGTTAATTCAAATATCGCTGGCTTCGTTAACACTCGTCATGTTCTCTCGCAAGTATCTTCACACCATGAACACTTATACCAGGACAAAAAAAGCCGCATAGCTCACGAGGCGTTTGAGGCCTATAGTCAGGGAAACATGGATCTAGTAGAATTGCTTGTAGAAAGGACTCCAATCAAAGAGAGATCGATCAATGCTTACAACGAAATTGGCATTTCTGTCACAAAATATCATATGTGTCTCCAAAACGATATACCAATACTGAATGTTATTCTAACACTTGAAGAGGAAAATAACGGACATATCCCAAGGTTTTACCTTCATCCGTGTTTATTAATGCATCATTTGAGAATTCAATTAATGCTCCGAAGGCAAAACGTGTCAGATCTTCAGGAGGCAATGAACACTATGTCGACAATTGTCAAAAGTCTGTCATACAAAGAACCTTATCTCGGGAAATTGTCATTCAAGTTTGCTGGCGTGTATCTATTACGGGGTTACAAATATTTTGCGGAGAATCGCAATCTACGAATAAGTGTTGTTATTCCAACCGACAAATTCGATCAACGAAACTTAGCATCAAATTTCAACTTACGTTAGACTGCAACTCTGACATGCAGGCTTTGTTTAAATAAAATTAACCCAAATAAAATACCTCTCACCCACTAAATATTGTATTGTCACTCTGTTTTTAAACTACACTACTTTTATCTACTGTTATTACGTTTTCATTTAGTGGAGATAATATAAGGTAACATACTGTAGGGCTGGTTTGGATATTGTTTTCACACAAATGACATTAGCTTTAATTGAATCTTCTTTTGTAAAACATGTCCCTTAAATTTTCATCTTAGATTATATTAATAAACGTATATATATACTCCGTGCCGAGGGTGTCTCCAGTTTCGTAGGCAATGCTGAATGTTTGCGACAACCGACTAAATATATACATAGAACTTTTTTCTTTCTTTTTTCCTAAATCGGTATTTGATTTAGTTTTGACAAAACTAAAATAAATGTATTACAAATGTAAGTATAGCCAAGTAAACAACTGATATGATTTTATAACGGTCAATTTGTAGATGATTATATTTTCTTAGTATGTCTATACCTTAACCGCTCATGAACAGTACTCAATAAAACCGAGCCTGCCACTTTTTTCTCTTGTTTGTATTTGGTGCTTCCAATGGCTACCTTTCTGGTACTTTAAAGTTAACGTCAAATAAGTTTGATCTATATAATAAATTATTCCATCATTTTTACTGATGCGCTATAAGTACCCACGAATGGTTGTTCTTATCCAGAACAAATGTTTTACATGACAAGCGTTGGTGTTTAGATAAATAGTATTCTTCGTAACATAAAACCAGTGTGTTGTCCTATGGTTAACTGGAGAAAACAAATTGTGTTTTGTTTTGTGTTTGATAGTATTGTTAAAGTGTTTCATTACAAGGCGTACCATGTTTTTCATATTGTATGAATGAATATAGCTATAGTTCTGTGTCTGCAACATACATGCCATTGTGCATTATTTTAATCTTAACTTTTGCCTTTGATAAAAGTATTGTAATATGTATACATTATCGATAGCGGTTGTAGGTGAGATAAATACTCATACAATCAAGCAAGGGCAAGGTAATATTAATTGTGTTGTACAATCAGTTGAACGTTATTTTTTGTTGTATGGTGCGTCTCATAACTAGAGTCTATGTTATTTCTATCTGTACTGATAAAAATATCGTCGACCAGATTCTAGGATATGCGTAGAAGCGGTCATCAGCAATAAAACTTACATAATTATCAGTTATATTAAGGGAATGGGTCTCAAAAGAAATATGCGAAAATAATAGCAACAAGTTGTAATCTACATGTCTTACAGAAACTATATATACTTTCGCTCTTATTTCAATTTAAAGGAAAGTAATTTCACAAATAGTAAATTTTGGTTCCCTATAACCTTAAAATGGCAAGGAAATTGTCGATTGTTTTAGAGGTTTTTATAACTTGAGACTCATAACAGTTATTTTGTAATGGTTTAATCTTGCTCTTTACCTTATTTGTATTTTTTAAATGTGAAATAGTATCTTTTAACTAAATGGGAGATAACTCTGATACTTACATTGGAATACAAACAGTAATTGAAAAAGAAGATCAACCTAAGTCATGCCGATGATGTAAAATAATATTACATTTATTTAAGCTAGATGTATATTAATATTATTCACGCCACTCCTCTTGTTATAAATAATGTATGCATATTTATATTAACAGAAGTAGCAATATTCGTATATACATGTATTAACAAATATCAGATGTTAACATATAAATACTTCTACTATTAATTCTTAGAGAGAAATAATAACAAAAATATAAAACAAAATAAAAATGCGACGGACAAAATCACATCTTATAACACGTCAGAATTTCCATTTCAAAGTTCACGGGGAATATATATGACATCCCATTTTGGCCTACTTACACGTATTTGTCGTGGTCGAGGGTCCAACGACATTGCGTTTTAAACCTTCTCGCCTCTTACCGCTGCGGGTTCGAATCTCACTTGTAGCTCAACTTGTGAGAAGGTGTCGATTCTTATGGATGGCGGGATGAATACAAGAATGGTTTACCATGAAAAATGAGGTGGTCTGCCTCTACCACAACAAAAACGACCGTCATACTCATATATGGTCTGTAATATGTTAAAAACGACGTAAAAAGAAACATTTAAACAAACAAACACACGTATTTGTCCAAAATAAATATTATGTCATATTGGCGCAGCGCCGAAGATATTTGCGCAGCGCCGAAGATATGACCGACTAATAACTGGGACAATACGAAAAGTGTTTTGCAATTATTTCATTGCAGTCTATAAATAAGTATTGTATCATGTAATAACAATAAAGTTACATTCTCACCTAAAATGTTAGTGAGTACTACTAAGAAGGAGCAGATACAATTAATTGCTTTTACCCGGCAATGTGCAAAAAACAGATAAGGGTGTTGCCCCTCTAATGTGAAATTCTGGATATGTAGTTAAGTTAAACTAACCTCATGAGAAGTAAAATACATTTCAAAATCACTGATAACCGTTACATTATATCAATATTCATATGTACATGATATGATTGTAATAATCATTACATGTATGGAAGAGTGTAGCTACCATAAACGGGATCACACTTTATACTATAAGTCGACATAACCTGACTGTTAGGTTACTAGGTTTATGCTAAATTAATAATATACGTTGACGCCGCATAAACAATTATATCGAGGAAGTCCCTGTTTCGGTGACCTTAAATATAACGAGTGACTTCCGTATTAAATAATAAATCAAGTAATTAATATATTTTCTTTCTTTCTTTTACATCAATTCAATCCCTTGTATGTTGTAAAAACGCATTCCAAACAATGCTGTATTTACCGAGATATCTGCCATGTTTGAATGCAGTAGATGTGTACACACAAACTGATGACGTGTACCTGTTTCGGTGACTTTCTAATGTACATGGTTAGCCAAGTGTTTTCACCCAAAATAAACTTTTGAACATTTGATGACGATAAAACTAACATATTTACAGTACATTTGCACAAATTAAGCGCATTATTCTTTTTTATGACAAGGACAAATTAATTCCCTGCCTCCTTATCACCCTTTCTTCATACAGTAAATTAAATGAGTCCATTTCCCACATGCTTCCATATACGTTGTGCCCATCTATTGAAAACCAGTTTGTCAGTTTTTCAACTCTTCTGGTTGAAAACCTGTTGCAAACACAACATTTTTCATCATCAGATGCGTCCCTTTCAATGTCATTGTCAGATACAGCTATTGTCAGATACAGCTAACACTTGGAGTCCAGATGGTCCTGTTCTGTTATTGCTACACTTTACTTAAAACATACTTAAGCGGGTGCATACTTTTGAGCACACCCTGTATTAAAATAATTGGCCATGACCTTGTCTATACCATGTGATAAATAGATAGGAAGGAAAAATGCGTGTTTCGATGCCAACTTATCAAAATGATTGTATATATTTTTATAGACTAAATTAATGAAAGGTATGTAAAAGTAATAAGATATACTGGTCATATTACATATCAGTTTATAAAATAAGCATTTAATAAACTGTTGAAGCACGTTTTTGGTTCAAGATGGACAGGCCTGACGTTTCAATGTTTACACATAATACCTCAAAATTGATGACGTCATATGACTTCCGACAGAAAAATATGCCGCGATAAACAAGTCACCGAAACAGGTACGTCACCGAAACCGGAACTTAAACGGAAGACAGCACGGACGGGCAGTTTATTTATACAGACGGACGCGGACATATAAATAAAAATTATTAAAATGAGAATTATTACCAAATGTATTTTTCAAACATGAATGAAGGAGATTAACCCCGACTCAAAAATAGGCAAATATTCATGTAAACAAATTTGGCGACCCCCATGGAATAGTCTGTAAGAGAAGCATGCTGAATTTATCTTTTAGCACACCGAAGTTGGATTTATCTTGAAAATAAGACAAAACATTTTAAATTGGGTTGTTCTGTTTTTATTTTTATCATCGGAAACGCTTACATTGTGGAATGTAAATTAGTGAATCGCAACCTTAATATCTTCTTCGTTACCTGCACGATTTTCACCAACTCCATCAGAATGTTCATTATAAAGATCCAATATCACGTATAACATTTTCGGATCGCAATTACCCTAATTTCGTAAAACAAAATCGGTCACTTCCCAACTTCCCTACAACATGCTTATCTTGCTTCTTTCTTGCAGGATATCACCAAGCTTCACTAGAATGTTCCCTTAAAGTTACAGAGTCCCTATATCAATCGATTTCTCTTTGTAGGCTGTCTTTATTTGTAACTTTATGTTCACCAGCTCATGTCGAAATCGGGTATTTAAGCGCGCAAATGTAGCGCAGGAAATCATTTACTGTATATACATCGACCAGTGCACATACGTACCTATACACAGGTAACCGTAATTGTTAAAGAAAAAATGTTAGAAAAATGTAAGCTTCTTTCGGGACTCGAACACACGACCTTCTGATTTCGAGTCCGGTGCTCTATCCACTGAACTACAAAGCTACTTGAGAAAATAGTATACTAACTATCGTATCTGTATAAGGTACACGCTCACTGACCTTACCATTTGATTTTATGTTCTCTAAACTACTGAACATAATAATACATAATAACCGAACGCATCTGGACAAGAAATATTCACCTACTGTCAAATTTATTTTTCTGTCGATAAAATAAACTCTTCAAATGAATAATTCCTATGTAGAGTTAGAATAGTTTTGCGCTGAGCCCTGGAATTGTTTAATTCTTTGAAGTCTGTTGATATACGAAATATTTGTATGATTTTATAATGATGCATGTTTGAAAATGACACTCATAGTTTATATTACACGAACTCAGTGTTACACTCTCTCTCTCTCTCTCTCTCTCTCTCTCTCTCTCTCATTTTTCCAGTAGTGAAGAAAATAAACAAGTTTATTTTGTTTTATTCTCTGTGTTATGTCATGGTAGCTTTGTTTGATCGTGTAGGTAAATAAGAAGTGTATTCAAAAATAGAATATATAAGAAATTATAAATAAGGATTGTCTTATTTTAAAAAATCCCACGTACTGAGAGTTAATCTAGTTATATGCAATACTTTTTATGTCGGTTAACGCTATCTTTAGAAGCTTACAAATTAAAAAGAAGAAACAGGAGTAACGTACCAAAAACTGGCATAACTGTTATCATTCGATCAGCAATAAACCAATCGTTACAGGACACTCATATTAATAGCAGATGAATTGTTATATATACTGTATATGTGATACTGTGTATGGTGGCATGTACCTTCCATATATTGTCGTACACTAAGACACTTATACAAGGCGGGTATAAATGTCGAACAGGATATGTGGCTTTCACAGAACACAGTCAACCAAAAACACGCATTCAAAACAAACAGCAATCACAAAGAAAAAGAAAATGCCACGGCCTATATTTCGAGCCTTGTTATGAAGAAGTCCAGAGTGTTGATTTGACCAACACAAATGTCAATCCCAAGAGATACTCGTTTCCTTACATACTTAATATTTAATCTAAATAATGCCACTAACAGTTGGGGGGTGTATGTCGTAGCGGAGACAGGGTTTGCGGACATATATTTCGTCGAAAGTAGGATACAACGACCCTAAATTGTGCCTATGAAGTTAAATGCATTATAAGGAACAATGTGATGAAGTTTGGTGAAAATCCTGCGAGTAATAAGCAAGATACGCATGTTTTTGCGGGACACTGACCGTGACCTATATTTCGTCTGAAAGTAGGTCACAGCGATACGAAGTTCTGCAAATGATATAAGATGCATATCAGGAACATTCTGGTGAAGTTTGGCGAAAATCTTGCATGAAAGAAGCAATATACGCATGTCAGAGCGGAGACTGGACGTGACTTATATTTCATCGAAAGCAGGTCACATCAATCCTAAATTTTTCACATGGTGTAGGATGCACATAAGGAATATTCTGGTGAAGTTTGATGAAAGTCCTGCTAGAAAGAAGGAAGATACGCATGTTGTAGAAGAGACCGGATGTGACCTATATTTCTAAGAAAGTAGGTAACAGAGACCATGTGAACGTGAGGCTGGATCTATATAAGGAACATTGTGATGAAGTTTGGTGAAGATCCTGCGAGAAAAAAGCATGATACGGATGTCGTACGTAGTTGGAGACCGGACGTGACCTATGTTTCGTCGAAAGTAGGACACAGCGATACGAAATTATTTGCATTTAAAGCTGTTCAGTCCCCTATTTTAACTGGTAATAACTCATGAATATGAATGAGTCACGTGTGAAGTAGTTTCAAATCGACGAACACCCCAAAAATCGGTATATGAGCAGAAATCACAAACTCATCAAGCGCTAAATAACAAGTCGAGATTTGGTTGTTTTGAGGCGAAGTATTAGTTTCATATTGATAACATACAGCATTACACCAGGCAATGTTAATTTACACTTGCGACAATATGGACTACATATGTATTGATACCATATTTAGCTGCGTTCAATATTTTATTTTGCCTCATAATAAATGGGGGCTTGAATGCTCAACTACCAAACTCAGGCCGGAAAGCCTGTATATAGCGAAGTATGTTTTTATTTCTACGTAAAAGTAGATATGTAAGTCAAACAGAAAATGTAGCATTCGAGAACCGCAGTCAACCAAAAACACGCATCGAAACAAACAACCAATTACAATAATTAATAAAAACCACGTGACACTACACACAAACACCAGGGTTGCCAATATGACTTCTTCCTTGGACAGGTCGGTGGCAAAAAATGCCGCTGAGGGAGGCGGGTTTAAACCAGGTTCTAAGGTACATCAAACATCACTCATACCTTATAATAATCCTAATAAAAACTGGAGCAGTGTAAATGAAAAATCCGCGCTAGGCTATGTATAAGATAGAGGCTATGAAGAGAAATCTTCACCATAATATAAAGCCTATCGTAAACACTAAGCCGGATAGAGCCTATGAAGAGAAAACTTCAAAATTAAGGAAACCGAAATGGAGGGAGAGCGTAGCGACCGATCGCGGTTTCTTAATGGTGAAGGTTGGTCGCTACGCTCCCTCCCTTTCGGTTTCTTTAATTTTGAAGATTTCTCTATCCGGCTTAGTGTTTACGATAGGTTTTATTGATAGTCTCTATATAGGTCACACTCTAAACCATGAATATGCTGGTAGTAAAATCTTTCATGAATAAATGGTGCAAGTATTTGAAATTCTGAGCCATCTGTTTGGTTTAAAAAGTAGAGTAAACACTAAATCTTCTAACAAACTAGGCAGCATTTAATAGGCTATACAAGTATGACGCGCAGATGATCATGGATAATAAAACACACTAACTCCTTGAAAACCACAAAGTAAGTTCTCAATGAAGCCAAGAGCAACTTGAGAATAGACCATTAAGGGCACTACAAAACAACATTGGAAACAAACATCAAACGTAACCGTCCTTTAAGGATTTAGATAGACGTCACTATAGCGTCCACAATCTGTCCTGTCTTCGCACAATCATAGATGAATGCAAACTGGTAAATGGGACAAACCGTAAATGACTAAACATACAGTGCCTTGCAAGATACTAGGGGTCATAACTCTTTTTGATAAAACTGTAAAGAAATTTAATAAAGATTGTATGAAAGTGATCGTGACCAAGAATCGTATGAATTTTGTAAATCACGTCACCATATAAATCAGGTTGTGATAGTCCTTGTCGCAGAAGAGTTCTTAAATCACTTTTACATTAAGCCTTTGTTTAATAGTTCAATCTTGCGACTTTTTCAATGATTAGGGCAGTGTTTTTATTCCATATATACAGGTCTACGGCCGTGTAACGGTAGAATAAAAGTAGGTAGCATTCACGGAACACAAATAAACATATTGAAACCAAAAGAAAGAGCAAAAAGTAGAGTCCGTACGTCCGTCGGTTAACCTTCTCTTTTGTGCGCTTAGCCTCTCCATTTTTCATACGATCTTAACCAAACTTATAAAGTAGTTATTTATCCATAAGATCTTAGACGAGTTCTTGAACCAGCCAGATTCGATTGCTAGAAGCTGAGTTATCTGCCCTTGAATTGGCAAAAATGCATAATTTTGTCTTGTGGGCATTTTTTCATCCGATCTTAACCAGACTTAAACAGTAGTTATATATCCCTTAATATCTGTTTTTCAACCAGCCTGATTCAATAACTCACAACTGAGTCATCTGCTAGAAGATGAGTCATCTGCCCTTGAATTGGCAAAAAATGCAAAATTTTGTTTTGGGGATTTTTTTTATTTCTCTCAATATATATTCAGATGAAGGTTCTGTCATGACATGCACATGTTAATAGTATAACTTTATTTAAAAACGCACATGGATCGTGTGTACGTGCATTTGCCACCAATTAATTTGCTTAAATGATTATATATTGTATAAATAATGAATAAATAAATTCGTTTAAGAACAACTTCTATCCAAACATTGGTTTAATGTATTACATAAATCTAAAAAAGGAAAGCCTGAGGTGTATCTCAAAATATGTAGGCGAACAGAGCGTATTTGAGATGTTTAAATGTTTTGCTGTCTCTGATTGCATAGTGAGAATACCTATCAAACTCGGTACTTCTTAGCCATTTTTTTTGAACACTGAAGTATTTTTTATTGATCACAAAAAATTCAGGTTTCAATTATATAAAATATTAAGGTATTATAAAAAAGAAATGTGCATATAAATGCTGGAAGTACTTTGACTGCTGTAAACTAAACATTAGATTCAACACGGAAAATGGTCACAAATGATGGTCCAGTAAAACATATTCCAAATAGATGAAAAATGTTGAACATGTAATGGTGAGTATTTCAGAAAGAGGTAATGCATGGAGTAAACGCAACTGACGCTATCAACGATTAACGATAATAACAAGTTAATATTTTGGTAATATTAGCAAAACCATTGTATTGCTAAAACCAATTGTTTTATAGAAAACGTCTTCGTATTTATTGATCAACCCTCATAGACTTGTTTACGTATTACAGGATAATAGCGAGGTTGTGTATACATAACATCGATTTAAACTAACCAGAGACCATATTGCCTACTGACTGGTCCAAGTCGGTTACCCTGTCGTCACCACTCTTTGTGCTGTATATTGCCATTTCATTGAACATTTGATTTCGTTTGTGGTACAATGCATACCTAGGTGTCATTGCGTTTGGGTTCCGTGTGTTTGATAGGACATGTGTCCCTTTAATCAAAATTGACAAATGTCCCTTTAATCCAATTTCACTTCAAGTATTTCCTGGTTTATTTATTCACAATAGTCCAAATAATCCAATGTCACTTTAATTATAGATAAACACAATACATTTTATCCTCTGACAATATATTTTTAATTCAGAGCATCCAATATTTTCACTTTATTCTGAATTTGAAGTAAATTCTCAATCCAAATATTGAACCAGATACTCATCTCTGAATACTGAATACTGGAAACAAACAACAACCCCAACAGGTTGTTTTTATACTGTCATAGAATGTCATAAAACATTTAGACCTTTCTAATAAGATTTTTTTTTAAATAAATTTGGCAGTCATATGAAGCCTCATAGAAGGCCATAGAAGCTTTAGAATATTCCAATAACTCTGAAGAGTTAAATGTAAATAATCAACATTCTATTTACTCAGAAACTTCTATATGTTACTAATTATAATTTGGATAAGTTGACACAATTTAACTTGTTTACACTATATGAGTGATTAATCAGAAAATGATATCAAGGTGACGTCTTTTTAAATTAAACGTTCAAAATATTAATAAGGATAGAAAACATCTAAAGGCATTCGATTACGGGAAACGTTAAGGACATAAGTGGAAGCAATGAAAGAAATTCAACATCTAAAGCCGGGTTGAATTTATATATTGCAAAATGTTGCTACTTCATTTGTTATCTGTACTGAATAACAACTATTTAAAAGTGTGTGTATAGCCTAGCTATAAATATGTGTAGCATGTGATAATGAATTGTGGTTATATCTTGCAAGTACGTAGTAGATACAGATAGTTATCTCTATGAAGAAATAATA
Source organism: Cyrtodaria siliqua (assembly GCA_037043455.1). Classification (NCBI taxonomy): domain Eukaryota; kingdom Metazoa; phylum Mollusca; class Bivalvia; order Adapedonta; family Hiatellidae; genus Cyrtodaria; species Cyrtodaria siliqua. Next base: position 76,234 of record JAWPHD010003781.1, read on the forward strand.
ATGTGTACTTTCTCTTTATTTGGGGATACACTTCCATGTACCGAGAGTTATTCTAAATATACCGGTGACATTTTTATTGTATATGTGTAACGTAACATTCAATTTTAGATAAATTTCTCGTAAATCACCTTGACACATAGGGTTATCAGAAACACGTCATAGGATTTAACAATTATTGTAGCATAGTCGCTGACATTTGCGTTGTATTTACACAGTTGTAAATCATTTAATTGAATTAACACCTGTCAGCATGGCTGATGTACTCTAACTATCAGTTATCGGAAGTTTGAATATGGCAAACTGGTGAAATGAACAAGCTACGCTCATCTCGATGTTTAAATCAACCAACTCGATGAGACCATACTTTATCTATAACATAAAGCAACATTATTGAGCAAAAATACTTCACCGTGTAAAGCAAACTTACTGGAGATATGGATACCTCGAGGCCACCTGTGACCTCAGTTTTAGCCTTTGACCTAGATATACTTCTGTATGGACATTTCTGCACGGCAGTATATGTAGGCCTGATTTGACTAGATAAAATTGACAACCTGTGGTTTCATATATGTGTTAAACGGTATAAAAGTATCTACGTGCGTAAAAAAAACACCACACACACACACACACAAACAAACACCACACACACACACACACACACACACACACACACACACACAAACACCACTGTTATTTATCGCTTTTTTTCGAATTGTAAAGTTGATGTTGTCGGTTTTCATAGTCAGTTGAGATATTTTGTATACGTGTCCCGATATTAACTTGTTTTTGCTTGTTTTTTACCTGCCTGATGCACAGATCTAATAACAAACAGATTGGTCACTGCAGTTTACCTGAAGTTCACGTGGGGCAGTACGAAAATGTTACAAAATGTTGCCTAACTTACTCTACCATTTTAAACAAAAAAATGAGTTCAACGGAAACTTTTACTATGTCAAACCTTGATTTTTAAGAGAAAAGCCAAACAAGATGAGTTTGTTTTTTATCTTTAAACAGCTTTTCATACAACTTCTTATGTTGAAAATATAAACTATTTATTATAATCCCATTTTTATGCCCCCGAAAAAATTTCGGCGGCATATAGTAATCGCACCGTCCGTCTGTCCGTCTGGATTCTGACCGTCATTCCGAAGTTTGTGTCCGGACCGTAACTTCACAACCCCTGCACGGATTTTTAAATAACTTGGCACAAGTGATAACCATAACAAGACGATGTGTCGCGCACAAAACCCAGGTCTGTACCTCAAAGGTCAAGGTCCCACTTGAAGTTCATAGGTCAAAAACAGGTACGCAATTTCGTGTCCGGACCGTAACGTCACAACCCCTGAAGGGATTTTTAAATAACTTGGCACAAGTGATCACCATAACAAGATGATGTGTCGCGCGCAAAACCCAGATCCGTACCTCAAAGGTCAAGGTTACACTTGAAGTTTATAGGTAAAAAACAGGTACGTAAGTTCGTGTCCGGACCGTAACGTCACAACCCCTGCAGGGATTTTTAAATGACTTAGCACAATTGAACACCATAACAAAACGATGTGTTGCGCCTAAAACCGAGGTCCGTACCTCAAAGGTCAAGGTCACACTTGCAGTTCATAGGTCAAAAACAGGTACGCAATTTCGTGTCCGGACCGTAACGTCACAACACCTGCAGGGATTTTTAAATAACTTGGCACAAGTGATCACCATAACAAGATGATGTGTCGCGTGCAAAACCTAGGTCTTCAAGGTCAAGGTCACATTTGGAGGTCAAAAGTCAAATTGTGTCCGGTCAATAACTCTGGCATTTATGGACGGATTTTCAAATAACTTGGCACAAGTGCTCACCACAATAAGACGATGTGTCGCGCACAAAATCCAGGTCTGTGGCCCCAAGGTCAAGGTCACATTTAGAGGTCAAAGGTCAAATCGTGTCCGGTCAATAACTTTTGCATGCCTGGACGGATTTTCAAATAACTTGGCACAAGTGCTCACCATAACCAAATGAGGTGTCGTGCACAAATCCAGGTCCATGGCTCCAAAGTCAAGGTCATACTTAGAGGTCAAAGGACACGTCGGGGGCATTTATCACATACAGTGATATTTCTTGTTATATTTATTATGAATCTTTTGCCTTCATATATATGCTAATGTGCTGCCTTTATTTTATTATTATTTAACCGTTTTGTTTTCATATGTATTGTCAATACCTTGATAGCGATGAGTTATGTATAACATTATTAACTTCACTCTTTATAAGATGGTAACCAACATATGTAAAAGTAGGTATGAACGTCTAACAGAAAATGTAGCATTCTCAGAAGACATTCAGCCAGAAACAACATTCAAAACAAATGTAGACAGAGAAGAAAAGTATGCAAAAGAGGGCTGACAATTGGAGACTGCATTGGAACGGTCAATGGCAATAGACCGCTGGGTTTAAACATTCAAGTCTATCAAATTGGATAAATCGGTTTAACCAAAACCGCGATTTAAACCTTGAGAAAAAACCAACCACAGTTGACGATGGTTTCGGTCTATCGTTTCAGATGCACAAATTAGTTAGTATCGGTGGTTAACTTCGATATAGGTATGAAACCACTATTTATTTTCTCCCATAGACACCAATGCTAAAGTGTCACATATTAATGATTTGCTTCAAATTCAACTAAAGTATGGATAATGCAGCAGTGTAATGTTCATATAGAAAACTAATTTTCCACTTGAAAAATCACCAGAAAAGATGGGCTCACAAGACCTGTAAGAAAGTTCTTGTTTGTTTACTAAACAGGTCAACGATACTGCTGTTTTCATTGATTGACTATTTTCATTGCTCACAAAGTGTAAGCACACAGTCAAAATTTCGAAAATGTTCATCAGTGATCCACTAAAACCTATTAATACGCTTCTTATACATACAACCACAAAATCGAATGGAAAAGGGCCTACATGTAATTAGTGGTGGTAAACCTATAATAGAAGAAAACATGTTCAGATGTTTCTTAAATGAGGAGTTTGTGTTGTTGTTTTCATAACAAGCTTAAAAACACCTACTTCGTGTAAATCGATAGATTATTTGCCGAGATATGATCTTGGGAATACCAAAAAAAAAACCAGATCGGATCAACTAATGACCTAAACACCGATCAGAAAGAAATTCAACAGTCAGCAAGGTACGATAAGAAATAATTGTTAATGTTACAATTGTAATACATGCTTTATGTCTCCATTTCCTTTCTGTTGTCTGATGTCCATCTTTGATTTGGTGCTCAGTGAGTATTAAAGTACAAAGTAATTTTTCATACACGGTTGGTCTATTACCAGTTGATTGTCAAACCTAACTTCAGGCCCGCTGAGGTATTGCAAACAATTATGTACAATGACATTAATGACATTAATGAAGACCAGAACAATTTCCCCACATTTTTTAATCACTTCGAATTTTTAGGGCACTTGTACTCTGGTTACCTGTAGTATTATTAAAGTACAAACTCTGTAAATTCTGTAAACTAAAAAATGTTATATTATTCACAGGCAAACTGAACACCCTTCCAGTAAATTACAAGCCAGTTCAAGTATCGAGACACATGCAGATACATCTGAACAGAAAGAAAATCAACAATCATCAGCTAAGTATGTAATACATTCTTTTATATCGGTCAGTTCTACTTTGTATATATTACTTGTCAGCGGTATGGTTACTCCTCACTTTGCGTATGTACTGTGTTGTCCATGTTGTGTGAAATAAGAATTTGCATACACATTAACATCTAATTTTCCATTTAAAGTCAGAGTCTGGTATGAAACTTTAATGACACTCTTTATCTGCCATGCTAAAAAGCATTTCTTTTCACGTTACAGTTTACTTTTTGTTGAGAAATGTTTCAAATATAAAATATACAAGCTACTGTAATGTAGCTTTTAACTCAATATTGCCCTCTAAATCTATATGGCTCATTGAATGAATAAATGAATTGGGGTTTAACGTCACGTTAACACATCTTATTAGGGAATTAGGAAGTAAAAAGGAAAATAAATTGCCACCATACAGCCAGATTCACAATAATATCTGCAGTTTATATTTATATTTTCTATGCATTGCATGTTTTCACCATACTAAACATATGTATTGCTACATTTCTTTACAATCTATATATCCATTTAGCTGCATTTGGACATGAAACGCAATTCCCAATATTACCTTCAATTTTTAACAGACGTGCTTCAAGAGGGAGCGTGAAATTTCTTGGGCGACGAATACAGCATGAATGGAAAGACAGTGATGATGCCCAAAACACTCAGTGATTCGTTCAGTAATATCTGGAAGGGACGGATCTGACACAGCTGTATATGAAGTGTTATACGATGGTGATGACGAGCCGTATGAGACTGACCACTTTCTAGAAGTCTATAAATAGTGTTCTCTGAAGTTTATTGATTTATAAGGTAATTTTCGCAAACACTAGTATATATCAATTCACACGACTGTTCTGTGACTGCACTTGCCTTCATGTTGCCATGGTGTTGATATTTTATATGGTATTTCCATATCTCTATCAAAAATCTAAATATTACTCGAAAAGTCATCTGTCCAAAAAAAGTAATAGCAGTTCATAATGCTGCGGTGGTTAGCTGCACATGTTATTTACAAAGATAAATACGAGGGTCTTGAATGACCCTGTCACTAACGCGTTTTAACAATTATGTGCTCGTTGTGAGTGTTGATGTTTGGTACCAAACGAAAGAGAGTTTCAATACCATTCCATTGATGGTAAAATAAACGCTGTATCTTTTGTGTGACGAAAGTTATGGAACATTTAATCCATATCAATTATACATACTGAGGCATTTTGTCCAGAGTTTTTTCAGGTATGTTAATTGTTACTTTTTTTAAATGCCTGTTTCCCTTTAAGTACTTGTCAAAGACGTTTGAAATTTCTCATACATAACCAGTTATATCTGTGCATTACAAGATTCAGAATTTAAGCATGGTAGATGAAAAGGTATTGTCTTAGAAATTAACATTTTAAGCTAACATGTAAAATTAATTTAATGATAAATGGACATTAATTGGAAGGGCAGTCTTCTGAAATAGCATTTTTGGATGATCAATATTTTCACTAAACATTGTACCAAATTATACAATAATGTGTTGAATATGAAATTTAAACACTGAAGGACCAGGATTTGTAAAACAATATAAAAACATATTAATACTATGAGAATAATTACGACATTTAAAAGATTTTATAACATATCTGTAAACAAAATGAAGAAAATCAGTGTTATTTCTGCTAAAATGAAGGGATATGCATTCACTCATATCTAATTTGCAGCAAGACCTTTCCAAATTCTCGAAAATCATTTTCATGGATTATGGGCGAATAACAACAGATGGCGTACAAGAAAATTTGAAAGCATAGAATTATTCAAATAATTTTTACAACGTTTTGTAACAAGGACATTTTCAGAGATGCCAGTATCCAAAAGGTGTGGTAGGGGGAGGTAATTCAGGGGTATAAATAACCGGATATTTTTCACTTTTGTTGTGGAATTTAAGAGAACGAACCCAGTAGTACTATAAATACACTACTTTATCTCAGTGTAATATCCAGTTCAAAGGATATATGCCTAGTGACAGAACTTTTTGAAGCACCCTCGTAGTTTGTGTGGCTTATAGGTGCTGAAAAAAATTGTAAGAATTAATATTGATGCAGTGGTAAGCTGCACATAAAGGTACACTGTTTTCAAATTTTATCCCACTGCAGTCATGGATGAAAGTCGTTAAAAGCCTCAACCGGTCACGAGCAGTGACGCCAACTGTAATTTGAAGGTTCGTATAAAAACTGTGGATTCTCTGCTGGGGTGTGGAGTTATACCCACCTCAGCACACATAATAACACAACACACATACACACCTGAGTTTAGAATCTATTTTTGATGCCCGATAGTATGCGTAACATTCTATGGGTTTAACTATACAGTCACGTTTCAGCTGTATATCAACTTAACACAACAATATGTATAATTTTCGAACTTCAGTATTTTCATTATGTCAAATGAAAACAATAATAGAATGCATAATAAGAATTACATACCAAGTAGTATATGTAATTGTTTTTCGCCATGATATTAAATGAATTATTTGTAGTTTATACTACCTTTGCAAACCTTTGCAAAACTTGATTAAAGGATTTCACGTATGTTCCTGAGTTTCTGCTATCCTCACCTTCCAGAACATTCACCGCAAATGGCATCCCGTGATATTGATATTCTTCAAACCATTGTACACTTGTGTCTGTGATCGTCAGAAAGGGACATGTATTGTTGAAACATATTTTGTGCATACGGAATACAGCATATGCGTTTTTGTGTCTCTGGCAACTTCTCCAACGACGTTACACTAAGGTTTCTATAACTGCATGAGCAGACATCCTTTCGTCCATTAAAAAAGATATTACCAGTACTTATCCAAGTTTTTGAAGGAAACACTTTTTTCCTGTGTTGTGCACATATAAAACTTTTTATTATTGTGAAGATTTATTATTCGGGAGCAGCTATAGTCAGCTCGTTGGGAATCAGAAGGAAGCACTGCAGCTGTTGTTTTCACATGCATATAATCTTGAAGCAGCTTCACAACCGACAGTTGTGTTGTGGCCACTTTTTGTTTCTGTCAGATGTTCAGGTTCAACTATTATCTCCCTTTATTTAGAAAACTTGAAACACTTCACACCCCACTGTGCAACCTACAACTATAATTGTTCCTATTCGGCATATTATATTTCTATCATACTTATCTGGGTTATTTAAAAAAATCATTATGGTTAAACATGAAAGCTGAAAGTCATTAACATTTGCATAGAAATAGATTTATTGTCCTTATTGACCACCATACTTTGACAGAATAAAAGATGTTCCCACATGGTATTTGACAAAAAAAAAACAAACTTTTTTTATTTCTTTCATCTCACAATTTCTTTACTGTTTAACTATTTTGGGGAGATGTTTTGCTACACTGTGTATTATAAGGCATTGCCATGTCATAAATGTAGTTGATCGACCAAACAAATAAAAACATGCATTATTATATGTCATGTACTAAATGCTGTTTTGAATATTAATAACAAATTTCCTATTAACAATTGTCTCTCCAGATATAGTCCATTTTGTACGTATTTTAATTCCAATCATTTTGATATATAATACCTTGCCATTTGTTTCATGGTATGTTTAAAATTAATTGGAAAAAAATGACTCAAAAAGGCATATCCCGAACCTCAAAAAAATAGGTCACGCTATGCAACATACTGTAGGCCTACCATTCATCAACTGCAATTGTCTGCTAGCCTATCTTCATTTGACACGTACAACAGAAGACAATGTAAATTTTATGCACATTAAAACACATTTTCTACTTACGTTTACTTGTATATGCCAAACTAAAAAATGTCAATGTCTCTCTCTTTGAACAAATAAAATGGCCGCCTCAGCACTAAAAAACAACAAAGAAGCTATGACGTCATGTTATTCCGGTAATACATTACTTTCATCAAACACCTTCCGATTATTAGCGTTTTGAGCAGTGAGATCTAAATTACCTTACGCACATTATAACAAACTCATACACTTATACCAAACTGCCCTGGCATTTTATAAGAACAAAACACATTTCATATCGATTCCAAAACGTATACAGAAAATGTAATTCACAATTAACTATGTCCATACACGAGGGATACAGCAAATTTACGCTTCACTGATCACTGTATACGCTACATGGAATCGCCAGTGCGGTCAAACATAAGCACAGTAATAGAGCGTTCTAATGATTTACATACACAGTAATAGTTAACTGAATTTACATAAGCTCTATGAAAATTAGGCAACATTTGTAGGCAATCTCAGTAAAAAATATGATCATGTTTATATGAATATAAATCAGCCTAGGAAGCCACAAAGAAAGTACTCAATGATCAGTCATAATAAATACTGATAAAGGTGATCCTTTGAGAGCAACAAACACAATTAAGAGAATAAAGCAGCAGTCTCGGTTTTATTGAGTCTGTTCATGAGAAGTAATGCAAGAAGCAACACTTCTCACGCACCCTAGCACCGGCTTAAGCGGTATTCTACTTCAAAGCCACCTATATTGGGCTCGTTGATAAGCCACGTTAGGTAACTGCTACAGCAGCAACAAAGAAACATGGTATCACTTTTTAAAAACAATCAACATAATATCTCATTCTTGAACAAATATCCGTGATTGCAATGGATGCCCCACTCTACGCACTTGCCAAATGTTTTCAGTGGCAGTGGCCGGAAACCTAAGATAAGGCCAAACATGTGGTTATTGAGGACAAGTATTTGGAGGGCTCCACAAAAATAGCAGTATGGAAGATATTTCTCGATATCAAAGGTATGTTAAGAGTGAAACCTCAATATTATCATTAATTGTTGAAGATGATGTTTATCTATTCAGTTTGTCTTGGAAGTTTGTGTAGGAGCGCGGTATGTGGATTAATACTGTTGGATATTTTACAATCCTTACTGGTTTCACATGTGTTCGGCATTGTTAGGCTATTAAAATAGTGATAAAATGGTCTTATAGATACCACATTACCCAAACGCAATGGCACCGTAGCTCCGCACTATACAACAAACAAAATCAAAAGAAGCAAATTAAATAGTCAGACGTACGAACATTATTAAGACATTTTGCAAACGATATGTTATAAACGTTTTAAATGACGTATATATTTGTTTGGCTCATGCGTCCATTTTGAAAATTCTTAAAATAGTATCATGTTGTATTTTGAATGTAATCTTATCTACGAGTCCTATATATTAAGATAAAACATATTCCAGAAATATAGAAATGACAGATAACAATGTAATTTTTAAGTTGTTACTATTGTTAGCATGGTTGCTATTTTTAATATCTAAAACAATAAAGTAATAGCTTTGTCAATTTAGCATTCTTTCTGAAACACTTTTGTTGGTCTAAACCTGCTCTATGCAAAAGGAAAGTGCTTTAGTCCATCGTGTCTAGATAACTTCATATTTCCATGATGGTGAATCCAAATAAAGTGACTGCAATATCAACTCAAGTTGAAGAGATTATCCGTATTACCAATAACACTCTATACAATGTGCGAATACGTAACCTGTATTTTAGTATAACACAATATCTTTGTCTATTGTCCAAAGCAGACGACATTATATTTTTAAAAAATCCGAATTAAACTTCAAATTGGTTGTAAGTTTTATACGTAGTACGGTATATGACAATAAGCCCGTGTAAAGGTTGTTTTTCTGCACGATAAACCGGTTCTTCTATTTACATAAACACGCCCAATTTATTTCAGCGGGATACATATTTGACTATATAAGTACTATTTAAATATATTGTTCTATGTTTTAAATGTTGCTTATGATGTATCTATTCCTTTAATTTCAATATATTGTCTCTGAGCCGTGTCTTTAGGACGTTATAGAGTAATTTATAATTATGAAAGGTTAGTGTTTGGTCATGAATTTTTTTACCGATGCGTTTTTTTTTTTGTGTAAACGCGACAGTTTCAACGTATACCTAGTCAGTGTTATATTTTGCTACATCACTTTGTTCCTTGAAAACGCATGTGTGATTGATGGTGTTTACACACGACTCATCAGTGAAGTCGCAATAGTAGCAGCGGTACTGGTACATTTTAGCTGAAATGAGAATGCATTCTTTTTTAATACAATAACACTAAATCCCATATTGTACTGAATATTAATGAATTATAAGCATTTTGATGTGCACGTCTACTTGTAATGTTGTATGAAAAAAACTGTAGCTTTTTCAAGATTAAACTGTCGCACATGTGTAACAGTACTACACGAAACTGCAGCGCTTATAAAAAGAAACTGTCACAGCGTGATTTTATCTAAGGATTTTAAATACATTTAACTGACATGAAATTAAATTATTGTGTTGTTTACTTGCTTACAGTACAGAAACACACATTGAGATACAACATTTCACCTTGTGGATGATCGGAAAAAGATATTAAAAATATATTTCAAAATTTGTCAAAATATGGTGTACACAGTGTGATATTTGGGTATGTAGTTAATTACTAACAATGACCGAATGCATAGGACGAAACTAAAACAAATTCCACTTGTCAAAATTAAAATACTTACGATTTGAAGCTACTTTTCCATCCAAAACTCTCTTTGTTTGCATTTCGTCTGCTCATACGTCATACGATTCACCGGTGATCACAACAAAACTGTGTCTAGTTATACTAAAATACAGGTTACGTATTCGCACATTGTATAGAGTGAATAAGCACCCGTACGGGAAGATGTGGTTATAATATATATGCCGTGAATTCTAACAAGATACCCTATTGGACATTACACGTTCACGTTGTGTTGTTTTTTGTCTATTGTGTCTAGATAATTTCATATTGACTCTCTAGTTATTATATTTTCCAGGATGGTGAATCCAAATAAAGTGATTGCAGTATTAAATTGAACAGATTATACATATTATCACTAACCATCCTAAACGAAAAAAACGCGGTTATAATACACATGAGCTCTGATCATGTTGTAATGGTATCAGTTTAGTTTGAGTGGAATTATTATTGATATTCATATATAACATAACTCATTGTACACTCAAGTGATATGAAAACGCAACACGGGAATTTCCGCTATATATTGTATATACTGCACACTTAATTGCACATAATATTCCAAAGAAATCCCAAGATGTTTTTTAAAAAGAAAGTTGCAATTAACTAGAAAAAGGACACAACTGTGATGTTGTAGACGTTTTAATCACACTACACTTTGTAACAAGAACTTCATAAATGTTGAAGTTCCTCTTTGAAAAATTGAGCTAGTTCAGTACTGTATTTAACGTAAATAGTTTGCAAAATGTTGCATCCTCAGTTTGCTCACATGATTGAGCCAAACGCGTACTCTGTGAATAATGAAACATTGAAGGAATACTATTTGCTGTATTATTTGTTGTTTTAGTATTTTTTCCAAAAGGAAAGGTCTTACGTAGCCATGTACCATTCGATTAAAAGCAGCATATTGTACATACAATATATAGCGGAAATTCCCATGTTGCGTTTTTATATCACTTGAGTGTATATCGCATCTGTGGCCGGGATAATAAATATGCCTCACTAAACTTTCTCACCTATCATCGCGGCGGGTTCGAACCCAAATAAGAGCTAGACTTAGCAAGTGAGAAAATATCGATTCTTACAGATGACTGGAAATATATAGTACTGATTCTACTCAGAACAAATGGGGTGATCTGCCTCTACCCCAAAAATCTACCGTCATATATATATAGCTTAACGTGCGTTAAAAATGACGTAAAACATCATGCAAACAAAATATATGAATTAGAACCCGTTGAGAACAGGGTCGTGTGTTGCGCATAATAATTACACAGGGTATAACAATCTTTTCTGAAATGAGAAAAATAAATGCTCCTATAGAAATCACAGCACTCAAACGCAATGACACCGTAGATCCGCACTGTACCACACACAAAGAGCAAATTAACTATACAATGAATAGGACAATACACAACACAAAGAGTGGTGAAGACAAGGTTACCGACTTGGAACGGCCAGTAGGCAATATGTGTTGTCACAAAATGATCTTGGGTAGAACGTATTGGTCGTACATAACTCTTGTTAGCACTTGACGACGTTTGTGAATATCATGCTAATCCATTGTCCAGTTAAAACATATTCACCATTTGCATGATATATTCATGTTCCATGGGAATGCGAGACTTTTCATAACATTGGTGGCGGAGATAATGCAGGGCCGTTCAATAAGTTTATATTTGCGTTAATGCATGTAAAATTATAGGTATTTTACAATGTATCTCCCTAAAGGGCAAACAATTGCTTAATGGTACTTTCGTAGATATGAAAATTGCTTCTGTTGCCACAGCATGAACGTGGGAAATGATTGATTGAGCGGGAAGTTGGATTATAAAGCGCACTGTTTTCTAGTAGTGGCCGGGAATATTAAAAGTCGCTTTGCTTGGAGCAGTCGTTTGGAAATGGTGATAATCACAGGTAATATAGGGTCAGTATATCTATTTTATGAAATTTTATTGTACACTTGTATTCAATCGGCGTCACCATTTTGTTTGGTGATGCTGTAACATCCGGTCAACTTGATACATTTCTCAAACATTAACTTCATGCAACTAGCATATGAAGTTAACTTTATTAGATATAGTTATAGTAGTCGAGCATTAATTATAATACAAGATTAAATTGATGACGTTGTATATTAGGTGCATTTGTTAACGATGAGATGATATACCTGTAAATATGTGGATGCGCATTAATGGCGTTGTAGAATACGTATACATATCTACACGCCATAATTAGAGAGTGGTGACATATATTTACTAGATAAGGATTAGTTTGTGTAACGATGATTGTATAAGAATGTTGTGCTAATGAACAGACGTCTAACAGTATGTATCGTAACAGCCTAAGCCTCCCGGAGTGCAGCTAAGACTTTTGTGTGTGTGTGCCCTCTACGTGATTCAGTGTATAACGTAATGAGCGGATGGAGACGGTCACCGTACCTGGACAACATGGTCAGGTGTTCGTAGAAGCGACAAAACCAGGGGCACATCACAACCTCGTTGGAAGCTAATCATCAAGCCATCAATCATTATAGAAGGTTTTAAGGATTATGTTCCCTGGAACAAACGAAAGATTCGAGTTGGATATCTCTAACACCTCCGCATATCTTCACATGAAACTCTCTTGAGTTCTGCTCAACCCGGGGCTAGAGGGCGTGAGCGGTAGCTAGCATATTTCACTACCGCTCATGAACAGTCTCAATCAAACCGAGACTGCAATATTTCGTATGTGTCGTGCTCGGCCGTTTCCAAAGGTCCATTATCATACTCTTTTTTATTGCAGTACCTCACCTTATTATCCTAGCTAGAAACAAAAAAATGATTTCAAAAGTAAATTGTATAAATAAAGCAGTTTTAATAGAGCACCTCAAAGTGAATCCAACAGTAATTAGAACTCAACAATATAAATCTAATGTTACAATAATGATTGCAATATGTTACCTTGATATCCTTAGCTAGCTGGTGTTATCAATTAAAATCTCAAATAACCAGGTCAAAGTTGTTTTTAAAGAAAAAAATCAATGTTCATGATCAATGCAGAACTTAAATGCACACATATGTTATTTACCTACCTGGTCATAGTATTTGATTGGTACCTGTACACATTCTATTTATAGATTATGCTACTTATAATATTTAATTTCAAGACAGATGCTTTAAGCGAAAGTTGCATAAAACAACTTTAGACATATATTTTTTTTTTTAATGGCTGGCACAACCTAGACAATGATATCAATGTAATATATAAGTTATATGCAAAAAGTAGTAAGATATTGATGATTTCTAATTCCTGCTAGATTCTCTGTATTGTGCACTTTTTAAAAACATCTTCATAACTATTGTTTTTAATATTTTAGCTTTTATATGATGTTTACGATAATTATGTGATATTCTATAAGTTTCATGTAAAACTATTTAGTGTTTTTTTTTTACTTATCCTACTTTATATATTGCTATTTGCTGAGAGTGCATTCATCTTAATGACACTCGACAATCAACGCTCACGGGAGTCGCACATAATGTTCATCAACACACGCGCATCAGATACATCGCGTTAGATCATCACTCTTTGTAACGTTACTGATTATAAACATTGTTGTAACCTCAACAACACTTTCGTGTCCTCTATAGACAGTCGACATATTCAGTATTCGTGATAATGCTATTAACGTCTTATACGTTCATGAAAACAGTTTTTTTCATCTTTCATCTGTGTATTTGCTTGTTTTTCTTTGACAATTGTATATTTAACATATTTTAAAAGTTGCACTAGAAGCTTACGTAAATGCACTCACTGTGATTGATTCTTTCCTGAGTCAGTCCCAACCACTAGGGTCATCTTGCGACAACGGTCTTTCAGAGTAGTGCGGTTTTGGGGCGACTACGGTGGGAAGGACTCAATAAGTGATCCTTATTATTAAATCTAAATCTCTACTTATCATTTTAGAAATGTGTTCCAAACTCTGACACAACAATGCGACTGGAGAGAATCACAGCCACACATTGGAAGAAAGAAGAAATGTCGAACAAAACTAGTGGTTTTACACGTTCTTTCCTTGGCCCAAGGTCGCATTTGTCTACACGATTGGGTAGGTGGCACGTTTTGCTCCATAAATATTGGGTGTTTGTTTTTACCTCCCTTGATGATAATAATAGTAGAAGACGTTCTACTCATTTTGTGAAACTCGAGTATAATTATATTGACTAAAGAGGTTAAGATACATGTACATGCTGTACACATTTCTATCATTGTTTAAGGTTTATGTCCAATATCAAATATAGATATTTTATGAAGTGTATATGTTTTGTAGAAGCTAGATACTGTTTATACATAACCGTTAGTAGTTAGCGCTGGTACGAATGTGTATGTAACTTGTCCTATGATGAGGCCCAGGTATTTACTGAGGACACAGTGACTTACCATTAGTAGAATAGTTAGTAGACTAGAGTCATTAGTGACTTGTGTATTGTAGTTAGAATTGCACAATGTCCATAACCATGACGTCCATGAAGGAACTTACGCAGATGGGTAAGCAGTTAGGTTATGATGGAGATGAGCTTATAACCTTTGTTAAAGACGAACAGGCTAGGAAAAGGAATTTACACTTAAGGAAAGAGAATTAGCAAAGCAGTGCCGAGATAAAGAAATTAGATTAGCAAAAGAGAAGGTAAATGCTGAGAAAGGCTAGAATTCGAAAGTAAATTAGTGAAAAAGAAGGTAGATGTTGAGAAAGATAGGCTAGAGTTAGAAGTAGAAAATAGATTAGCCCACTGATAAGTTAGAATTAGAAAGTAGATTAGCAACAGAAAAGCTAGTGTTAGAAAATAGATAGATAAATGAGAAGCAAGAGTCAGATAAAGAGATGGTAGAACTAGATAAAGAGAAAATAGTATTAGCTAGGCAGTTAGAACAGGATAGGTTTAACATAGACGGTAGACTAGCTAAGGCTAAGATGGAGATGGCGATTGAGAAAACGGAGTTAGATTATAAGTTAGCTTTAGAGTTGCTAGTATCTAAGAAAGATAGTGAGGACAGTAAAACTGTAAGTAAAGATGTTAAAAGGTCCGAAGTTACCATACCTTGATACTGACAAGGATAACATGGACAGTTACTTGTCACGGTTTGAACGTTATGCAGAGTTACAAGAATAGACTAAGGATAAGTGGGCAGTTCATTTAAGTGCATTATTGAGATGCAAGGCCTTCGGTGTATTTTCTAGATTACCTAGTTTAATTTCTCTTAACTGTGTTAAGTTAAAAGATGCTCTGCTAAAGAGATTTGAGTTAACTGAAGAAAGCGGTTTAGAGCTTGTGAGATAGGCGAGTATTTTTTTCCAGTTTATTAGTAGGTCTACAAATTACTAAGATAGGTGGTTAGAATTAGGGAAGGGAGCGCAGACTTATCAAGGCCTTATATATTTCTTGTTGGGGACCAGTTATTCGATTTCTGTAGCTGAGATCTGTTCTTAGTTCTAAAGGAAAGGAAATTAGCTAGTGTAGAAGAAATGGCAGCACAACCAGATGAGTTTGCCGAGGCTAGAGTAGGAGCTTATAAGATAGTGTCGAAAGACAGAACGTTTAGAGATAGACAATGTGACGATCATAGTAATAAGCATAAAGTACAGAGAGGTAACCATAGAGGCGGAGGTAGTTCAATGGGTGCTAGAGGTAGTGGTAAAAACCTTAGTAGATCTTTTATTCGTCATGCCTGACATGAGTGTAGAAAGGTGGTAAAAGTATCCGCTGTCGTAGACACTTGGAGTGACAATAGTAAAGTAGACAGTAATGTAGGTAGTCAGAACCAAGTGTTTAACAATCCATGGAGTTTCGGTAGAGGTGGTCAACAACGAGGTAGAGGGAGGGGCAGAGGTATTATTAGTCCGGTTACTAAAACCGAAAGTAGTTACCGTAGCTGTTGTGTTAAATCGGATGGCGTAAGGGCGAAGATCGGAACATGGCTATTTCCGTATGCAAATCTTCCAAAAGTAGATGGTAGAGTAAATGGTATGGACGTTATTGTAATGAGGGATACAGGTTGTACTGGTGTAGTAGTTAAAAAATAAATATCACATTTGTATTTAGCCTTCGTACAGGTAACATCGATAAATATAAGGCTTCAGAATAATATATATGTGATCAAAAATAGTTGCTCAGAACAGTATTTGAACCCGGGACCTTGCACTTTTATGTTTTAAATAATGTAGGCAAACAGTCACTGTGTATGTTTAAATAATTCGGCAGAGTACGTGCAAATAGCTAGAATAGATGTATATACACCTTTCTTTAAAGGGACTACAGAGGCAATACCTATCTGATGCTTCGAGTAAAAGAAACATAGAATACACCATTTAAACGTGTAGCCGTAGACAAAGTCGGACCAACACTTCCAGTGTCGGATAGGAAAAATAGGTGTAATTTAACCATGGTAGACTATGCAACTATGTATCTTGAGGCAGTAGCATAGCCTTTAATTGAAATTATATTGTACTTCGAAAAGGTATTAAATACATGTGTTTCCACTCTAAATTTTCAAATAATTTTCTTCCCATTTACTCTGATTTTAATTTCTTTTTTTGACATTTGTTTTCGATTAGTACTTTATGTATTAATCCATTAACCTTATTTCCTTCAAAGATGTGTGTATGTTTTCCATGTTGTTTATTGATTCTCTCTTGAGTTTTTCATTCCAGTCAGGTGGTATACTTGTAATAAGTTAATGGTCAATCATACAAACTCGCTCGTAGGTATTTTCAAAGATACACGTCGATTCGATGGGTTTTGGTGATTTGTCGCGGCAAAGTACCATGTAAACCGTAACAAAAATATAGACTCGGAAAAGGATTTATTTTAAACATATTTGTATTATTTATTAAATGTTATACTCTTTTTAAATAAGTCTTATCATTTTATGGTCAGTTTAAGTTTAAATATTTGTAATTAATTGCGTAATGTTTTTTACATGACAAAAGGAGCAGCATGGTGGTTCTATGGGTGCCGCCAATGTTTATTCCACGTGACTGAACCCACGTGACAGAAAAGTAGTAAATATTTTATCACTATATTTTATCCCACGATTTCCCCAAGTTTCTAAATATGTTGGTCTGCCATTAATTTTAATTTCTGAATTGTTCTATATTATCTCTTTAGATATATTGTCTGTAGTCTGCCTAAACTTTACATATGCCCAACTTTGTATTATTTCTGTAAAAAACTACCTTTTAATTTTAAACCTTTTACATCTGTAATATTTAAATTACCTTCAAAAAGCAATTTTCCTCCTAATTTATTTCATTTACATATACATGTATTTCTTTCCAATGTCCTTTATTAGTATCGTCTAAAATTATTTTTATTCAGTTAAATTTTAAAGAATTGAGATATATTAATATTAATCATTTAAGCCCTCCATTTTCATAATCTTGTTTAATGGTTGTTCTATTTATCTTATCTGGTTTATCGTCCCAAAGAAAACTGAAAATAGCATGAGTTATTTTTTTTCATGATATCTTTTTGTGAGTTTTCAAGAACGGATAGTAGATATGTGAGTTTAGGTAGACCAAATGTTTTTATGACTGTAATTATTCCTAATAGTGATACATTGTACATTCGCCAACTATTAATGCACGTATAAAAATCTTTTAGTTTTGGGTCTAGGTTACATTCATGCACTTTGTTATTTGTTTGTGAAAACCATTCCTAAAGTAGTTGCTTTATCGGATGTGCATATGAACTTTTTAGTCTTACAACATTCGATATTACTTTTAACTAAAGACACTGTGCGTAGAACAGTTGATTTTTTTGTATTAAGTTTAAACCTGGAATTCCTCGTAAGTCTTCTATAAGATTAATTAAATTTTCAAAAGATCTACGTGACCCGTCTATGATAAAACTAGTGTCATCAGCAAATAATGTCTGTTTAAGTCCTTGGTTTGTAATTCTTATTCATTAATGGTTTCATCTTGGGCGACTGCAATAGACAATATTTGAAAAGCTATAATAAATAAAACTTGAGATAATGGGCAACCTTGTCTTACCTTCTGTTTTACTGTAAATACTTCTGACATTATTTGAAACACAGCTTTGTATATTATTATAAAATAATCCGATCCAGCCTACCAGAGATTCTCCGAAGTTAAAATACTCAAAGCACTTAAAAAAATAAAATCGTGATTTAAGCTATCGAATGCCTTTTCAAAATCCGCAAAAAAAAAAATGCATATGATCTTATTATCGTTTAAAAACTCTACATTAAATCAATCAATTTATCCCTTTTTGATAACAATGTAATTATTACTTTTTGTCATTGTAATGTAGTTAGACTTCCTGTATTGTACGAAGGATTTATTGACTTCATGAACAATGGTTGAATGTCGTTCCATAATATTTCATAGAATTCGGTTGTAATTCCATCAGATCCTGTACTTGTGTATTGTTTCATACTCGGTTAGTCTTCTTTCACATATGTTTCTGTTCTTCGTTAAGTTTTTCTACATTTGCATTTGGAAAAGAAAATTGCATAGATTCTATAGTTTCAATTCGTTTATATAACTTTTCGTAATAGTCCTTGGTTTCTGTCAAAATAGCCTTATAATCTGTTACTTCGATGTCATATTTAATAAGTATTGTAATTGTTTTACTTTCCAGGTTTCCTTTTTTTAAATTTGAGAAATAGTTCGTGTTTTTTTCTGCCCCTTCTATATATTGCACCTTAGACCTTAAAATAATTTCATCTGTATGTTTTTCTACATTTAAATGTTCTAATAATTCATCATTATTTATATCGCCAGCTAAGTTTTGTTCTACTTTATCTATTTCTGCTCTTACTATTTTTTCTTCTTTTCATTTTAGTCGAAAAATATGTTATAGTTTCGTTTCTAATCGATCCTTTTATTATTTCCCATAACGTATTTAAAAAAGAGTATGATAATGGACCTTAGGAAACGGCCGAGCACGACACATACGAAATATTGCAGTCTCGGTTTGATTGAGACTGTTCATGAGTGGTAGTGAAATATGCTAGCTACCGCTCACGCCCTCTAGCCCCGGGTTGAGCAGAACTCAATATTCATAAAATCAACAGCACAAAAATTTAAACCATCCCGAAGATGGAATGCATATGGCGGTGGACACGGAGCTACCCTTCTTTAATGTATTCCCCATGTCGTACGGCGTATGGTCCCAGTATCTAATAAAATGAAATGCCCCGAAGAGCGAAATAAACATAATGGAATTTAGTTGGGAGCAGCGGTTATGAAGCCTGCGTATAAAAAGCAGACAACATATCCTATGAGTGGTTAAACAATACCCAGAGCCTTTTATCGGCCGGAGTAGTGGAACCACCGAATCAAAAATTAAGTAAGAAAACAAAAGAAATTGAAAATGTACCACCGATAACTAACTATAAGTATCGGGCTCAGCGATCTCCAAAGATCGAATGAATAACAGTACTGATTGCAAGCGCGGGGAGACGTTTTACTGCCGCCACACTGCACAAGCAACGCCACTGTGCTATAAAAAAGAGTATGATAATGGACCTTTGGAAACGGCCGAGCACGACACATACGAAATATTGCAGTCTCGGTTTGATTGAGACTGTTCATGAGTGGAAGTGAAATATGCTAGCTACCGCTCACGCACTCTAGCCCCGGGTTGAGCAGAACTCAATATTAATCAAATCAACAGCACAAAAATTTAAACCATCCCGAAGATGGAATGCATATGGCGGTGGATATGGAGCTATCCTTCTTTAATGTATTCCCCATGTCGTACGGCGTATGGTCCCAGTATCTAATAAAATGAAATGCCCCGAAGAGCGAAATAAACATAATGGAATTTAGATGGGAGCAGCGGTTATGAAGCCTGCGTATAAAAAGCAGACAACATATCCTATGAGTGGTTAAACAATACCCAGAGCCTTTTATCGGCCGGAGTAGTGGAACCACCGAATCAAAAATTAAGTAAGGAAACAAAAGAAATTGAAAATGTACCACCGATAACTAATTACAAGTATCGCGCTCAGCGATCTCCAAAGATCGAATGAATAACAGTACTGATTGCAAGCGCGGGGAGACGTTTTACTGCCGCCACACTGCACAAGCAACGCCACTGTGCTATAAAAAAGAGTATGATAATGGACCTTTGGAAACGGCCAAGCACGACACATACGAAATATTGCAGTCTCGGTTTGATTGAGACTGTTCATGAGTGGTAGTGAAATATGCTAGCTACCGCTCACGCCCTCTAGCCCCGGGTTGAGCAGAACTCAATATTCATAAAATCAACAGCACAAAAATGTAAACCATCCCGAAGATGGAATGCATATGGCGGTGGACATGGAGCTATCCTTCTTTAATGTATTCCCCATGTCGTACGGCGTATGGTCCCAGTATCAAATAAAATGAAATGCCCCGAAGAGCGAAATAAACATAATGGAATTTAGTTGGGAGCAGCGGTTATGAAGCCTGCGTATAAAAAGCAGACAACATATCCTATGAGTGGTTAAACAATACCCAGAGCCTTTTATCGGCCGGAGTAGTGGAACCACCGAATCAAAAATTAAGTAAGAAAACAAAAGAAATTGAAAATGTACCACCGATTACTAATTATAAGTATCGGGCTCAGCGATCTTCAAAGATCGAATGAATAACAGTACTGATTGCAAGCGCGGGGAGACGTTTTACTGCCGCCACACTGCACAAGCAACGCCACTGTGCTATAAAAAAGAGTATGATAATGGACCTTTGGAAACGGCCGAGCACGACACATACGAAATATTGCAGTCTCGGTTTGATTGAGACTGTTCATGAGTGGTAGTGAAATATGCTAGCTACCGCTCACGCCCTCTAGCCCCGGGTTGAGCAGAACTCAATATTCATAAAATCAACAGCGCAAAAATTTAAACCATCCCGAAGATGGAATGCATATGGCGGTGGACATGGAGCTATCCTTCTTTAATGTATTCCCCATGTCGTACGGCGTATGGTCCCAGTATCTAATAAAATGAAATGCCCCGAAGAGCGAAATAAACATAATAGAATTTAGTTGGGAGCAGCGGTTATGAAGCCTGCGTATAAAAAGCAGACAACCTATCCTATGAGTGGTTAAACAATACCCAGAGCCTTTTATCGGCCGGAGTAGTGGAACCACCGAATCAAAAATTAAGTAAGGAAACAAAAGAAATTGAAAATGTACCACCGATAACTAACTATAAGTATCGGGCTCAGCGATCTCCAAAGATCGAATGAATAACAGTACTGATTGCAAGCGCGGGGAGACGTTTTACTGCAGCCACACTGCACAAGCAACGCCACTGTGCTATAAAAAAGAGTATGATAATGGACCTTTGGAAACGGCCGAGCACGACACATACGAAATATTGCAGTCTCGGTTTGATTGAGACTGTTCGTGAGTGGTAGTGAAATATGCTAGCTACCGCTCACGCCCTCTAGCCCCGGGTTGAGCAGAACTCAATATTCATAAAATCAACAGCACAAAAATTTAAACCATCCCGAATATGGAATGCATATGGCGGTGGACATGGAGCTATCCTTCTTTAATGTATTCCCCATGTCGTACGGCGTATGGTCCCAGTATCTAATAAAATGAAATGCCCCGAAGAGCGAAATAAACATAATGGAATTTAGTTGGGAGCAGCGGTTATGAAGCCTGCGTATAAAAAGCAGACAACATATCCTATGAGTGGTTAAACAATACCCAGAGCCTTTTATCGGCCGGAGTAGTGGAACCACCGAATCAAAAATTAAGTAAGAAAACAAAAGAAATTGAAAATGTACCACCGATAACTAACTATCAGTATCGGGCTCAGCGATCTCCAAAGATCGAATGAATAACAGTACTGATTGCAATCGCGGGGAGACGTCTTACTGCCGCCACACTGCACAAGCAACGCCACTGTGCTATAAAAAAGAGTATGATAATGGACCTTTGGAAACGGCCGAGCACGACACATACGAAATATTGCAGTCTCGGTTTGATTGAGACTGTTCATGAGTGGTATTGAAATATGCTAGCTACCGCTCACGCCCTCTAGCCCCGGGTTGAGCAGAACTCAATATTCATAAAATCAACAGCACAAAAATTTAAACCATCCCGAAGATGGAATGCATATGGCGGTGGACATGGAGCTATCCTTCTTTAATGTATTCCCCATGTCGTACGGCGTATGGTCCCAGTATCTAATAAAATGAAATGCCCCGAAGAGCGAAATAAACATAATGGAATTTAGTTGGGAGCAGCGGTTATGAAGCCTGCGTATAAAAAGCAGACAACATATCCTATGAGTGGTTAAACAATACCCAGAGCCTTTTATCGGCCGGAGTAGTGGAACCACCGAATCAAAAATTAAGTAAGAAAACAAAAGAAATTGAAAATGTACCACCGATAACTAACTATAAGTATCGGGCTCAGCGATCTTCAAAGATCGAATGAATAACAGTACTGATTGCAAGCGCGGGGAGACGTTTTACTGCCGCCACACTGCACAAGCAACGCCACTGTGCTATAAAAAAGAGTATGATAATGGACCTTTGGAAACGGCCGAGCACGACACATACGAAGTATTGCAGTCTCGGTTTGATTGAGACTGTTCATGAGTGGTAGTGAAATATGCTAGCTACCGCTCACGCCCTCTAGCCCCGGGTTGAGCAGAACTCAATATTCATAAAATCAACAGCACAAAAATTTAAACCATCCCGAAGATGGAATGCATATGGCGGTGGACATGGAGCTATCCTTCTTTAATGTATTCCCCATGTCGTACGGCGTATGGTCCCAGTATCTAATAAAATGAAATGCCCCGAAGAGCGAAATAAACATAATAGAATTTAGTTGGGAGCAGCGGTTATGAAGCCTGCGTATAAAAAGCAGTCAACATATCCTATGAGTGGTTAAACAATACCCAGAGCCTTTTATCGGCCGGAGTAGTGGAACCACCGAATCAAAAATTAAGTAAGAAAACAAAAGAAATTGAAAATGTACCACCGATAACTAACTATAAGTATCGGGCTCAGCGATCTCCAAAGATCGAATGAATAACAGTACTGATTGCAAGCGCGGGGAGACGTTTTACTGCCGCCACACTGCACAAGCAACGCCACTGTGCTATAAAAAAGAGTATGATAATGGACCTTTGGAAACGGCCGAGCACGACACATACGAAATATTGCAGTCTCGGTTTGATTGAGACTGTTCATGAGTGGTCGTGAAATATGCTAGCTACCGCTCACGCCCTCTAGCCCCGGGTTGAGCAGAACTCAATATTGATAAAATCAACAGCACAAACATTTAAACCATCCCGAAGATGGAATGCATATGGCGGTGGACATGGAGCTATCCTTCTTTAATGTATTCCCCATGTCGTGCGGCGTATGGTCCCAGTATCTTATAAAATGAAATGCCCCGAAGAGCGAAATAAACATAATGGAATTTAGTTGGGAGCAGCGGTTATGAAGCCTGCGTATAAAAAGCAGACAACATATCCTATGAGTGGTTAAACAATACCCAGAGCCTTTTATCGGCCGGAGTAGTGGAACCACCGAATCAAAAATTAAGTAAGGAAACAAAAGAAATTGAAAATGTACCACCGATAACTAATTACAAGTATCGCGCTCAGCGATCTCCAAAGATCGAATGAATAACAGTACTGATTGCAAGCGCGGGGAGACGTTTTACTGCCGCCACACTGCACAAGCAACGCCACTGTGCTATAAAAAAGAGTATGATAATGGACCTTTGGAAACGGCCGAGCACGACACATACGAAATATTGCAGTCTCGGTTTGATTGAGACTGTTCATGAGTGGTAGTGAAATATGCTAGCTACCGCTCACGCCCTCTAGCCCCGGGTTGAGCAGAACTCAATATTCATAAAATCAACAGCACAAAAATGTAAACCATCCCGAAGATGGAATGCATATGGCGGTGGACATGGAGCTATCCTTCTTTAATGTATTCCCCATGTCGTACGGCGTATGGTCCCAGTATCTAATAAAATGAAATGACCCGAAGAGCGAAATAAACATAATGGAATTTAGTTGGGAGCAGCGGTTATGAAGCCTGCGTATAAAAAGCAGACAACATATCCTATGAGTGGTTAAACAATACCCAGAGCCTTTTATCGGCCGGAGTAGTGGAACCACCGAATCAAAAATTAAGTAAGAAAACAAAAGAAATTGAAAATGTACCACCGATAACTAATTATAAGTATCGGGCTCAGCGATCTTCAAAGATCGAATGAATAACAGTACTGATTGCAAGCGCGGGGAGACGTTTTACTGCCGCCACACTGCACAAGCAACGCCACTGTGCTATAAAAAAGAGTATGATAATGGACCTTTGGAAACGGCCGAGCACGACACATACGAAATATTGCAGTCTCGGTTTGATTGAGACTGTTCATGAGTGGTAGTGAAATATGCTAGCTACCGCTCACGCCCTCTAGCCCCGGGTTGAGCAGAACTCAATATTCATAAAATCAACAGCGCAAAATTTTAAACCATCCCGAAGATGGAATGCATATGGCGGTGGACATGGAGCTATCCTTCTTTAATGTATTCCCCATGTCGTACGGCGTATGGTCCCAGTATCTAATAAAATGAAATGCCCCGAAGAGCGAAATAAACATAATAGAATTTAGTTGGGAGCAGCGGTTATGAAGCCTGCGTATAAAAAGCAGACAACATATCCTATGAGTGGTTAAACAATACCCAGAGCCTTTTATCGGCCGGAGTAGTGGAACCACCGAATCAAAAATTAAGTAAGAAAACAAAAGAAATTGAAAATGTACCACCGATAACTAACTATAAGTATCGGGCTCAGCGATCTCCAAAGATCGAATGAATAACAGTACTGATTGCAAGCGCGGGGAGACGTTTTACTGCCGCCACACTGCACAAGCAACGCCACTGTGCTTTAAAAAAGAGTATGATAATGGACCTTTGGAAACGGCCGAGCACGACACATACGAAATATTGCAGTCTCGGTTTGATTGAGACTGTTCGTGAGTGGTAGTGAAATATGCTAGCTACCGCTCACGCCCTCTAGCCCCGGGTTGAGCAGAACTCAATATTCATAAAATCAACAGCACAAAAATTTAAACCATCCCGAAGATGGAATGCATATGGCGGTGGACATGGAGCTATCCTTCTTTAATGTATTCCCCATGTCGTACGGCGTATGGTCCCAGTATCTAATAAAATGAAATGCCCCGAAGAGCGAAATAAACATAATAGAATTTAGTTGGGAGCAGCGGTTATGAAGCCTGCGTATAAAAAGCAGACAACATATCCTATGAGTGGTTAAACAATACCCAGAGCCTTTTATCGGCCGGAGTAGTGGAACCACCGAATCAAAAATTAAGTAAGAAAACAAAAGAAATTGAAAATGTACCACCGATAACTAACTATAAGTATCGGGCTCAGCGATCTCCAAAGATCGAATGAATAACAGTACTGATTGCAAGCGCGGGGAGACGTTTTACTGCAGCCACACTGCACAAGCAACGCCACTGTGCTTTAAAAAAGAGTATGATAATGGACCTTTGGAAACGGCCGAGCACGACACATACGAAATATTGCAGTCTCGGTTTGATTGAGACTGTTCGTGAGTGGTAGTGAAATATGCTAGCTACCGCTCACGCCCTCTAGCCCCGGGTTGAGCAGAACTCAATATTCATAAAATCAACAGCACAAAAATTTAAACCATCCCGAAGATGGAATGCATATGGCGGTGGACATGGAGCTATCCTTCTTTAATGTATTCCCCATGTCGTACGGCGTATGGTCCTAGTATCTAATAAAATGAAATGCCCCGAAGAGCGAAATAAACATAATGGAATTTAGTTGGGAGCAGCGGTTATGAAGCCTGCGTATAAAAAGCAGACAACATATCCTATGACTGGTTAAACAATACCCAGAGCCTTTTATCGGCCAGAGTAGTGGAACCACCGAATCAAAAATTAAGTAAGAAAACAAAAGAAATTGAAAATGTACCACCGATAACTAACTATAAGTATCGGGCTCAGCGATCTCCAAAGATCGAATGAATAACAGTACTGATTGCAATCGCGGGGAGACGTTTTACTGCCGCCACACTGCACAAGCAACGCCACTGTGCTATAAAAAAGAGTATGATAATGGACCTTTGGAAACGGCCGAGCACGACACATACGAAATATTGCAGTCTCGGTTTGATTGAGACTGTTCATGAGTGGTAGTGAAATATGCTAGCTACCGCTCACGCCCTCTAGCCCCGGGTTGAGCAGAACTCAATATTCATAAAATCAACAGCACAAAAATTTAAACCATCCCGAAGATGGAATGCATATGGCGGTGGACATGGAGCTATCCTTCTTTAATGTATTCCCCATGTCGTACGGCGTATGGTCCCAGTATCTAATAAAATGAAATGACCCGAAGAGCGAAATAAACATAATAGAATTTAGTTGGGAGCAGCGGTTATGAAGACTGCGTATAAAAAGCAGTCAACATATCCTATGAGTGGTTAAACAATACCCAGAGCCTTTTATCGGCCGGAGTAGTGGAACCACCGAATCAAAAATTAAGTAAGAAAACAAAAGAAATTGAAAATGTACCACCGATAACTAACTATAAGTATCGGGCTCAGCGATCTCCAAAGATCGAATGAATAACAGTACTGATTGCAAGCGCGGGGAGACGTTTTACTGCCGCCACACTGCACAAGCAACGCCACTGTGCTATAAAAAAGAATATGATAATGGACCTTTGGAAACGGCCGAGCACGACACATACGAAATATTGCAGTCTCGGTTTGATTGAGACTGTTCATGAGTGGTAGTGAAATATGCTAGCTACCGCTCACGCCCTCTAGCCCCGGGTTGAGCAGAACTCAATATTCATAAAATCAACAGCACAAAAATTTAAACCATCCCGAAGATGGAATGCATATGGCGGTGGACATGGAGCTATCCTTCTTTAATGTATTCCCCATGTCGTACGGCGTATGGTCCCAGTATCTAATAAAATGAAATGCCCCGAAGAGCGAAATAAACATAATGGAATTTAGTTGGGAGCAGCGGTTATGAAGCCTGCGTATAAAAAGCAGACAACATATCCTATGAGTGGTTAAACAATACCCAGAGCCTTTTATCGGCCGGAGTAGTGGAACCACCGAATCAAAAATTAAGTAAGAAAACAAAAGAAATTGAAAATGTACCACCGATAACTAACTATAAGTATCGGGCTCAGCGATCTTCAAAGATCGAATGAATAACAGTACTGATTGCAAGCGCGGGGAGACGTTTTACTGCCGCCACACTGCACAAGCAACGCCACTGTGCTATAAAAAAGAGTATGATAATGGACCTTTGGAAACGGCCGAGCACGACACATACGAAATATTGCAGTCTCGGTTTGATTGAGACTGTTCATGAGTGGTAGTGAAATATGCTAGCTACCGCTCACGCCCTCTAGCCCCGGGTTGAGCAGAACTCAATATTCATAAAATCAACAGCACAAAAATTTAAACCATCCCGAAGATGGAATGCATATGGCGGTGGACATGGAGCTATCCTTCTTTAATGTATTCCCCATGTCGTACGGCGTATGGTCCCAGTATCTAATAAAATGAAATGCCCCGAAGAGCGAAATAAACATCATAGAATTTAGTTGGGAGCAGCGGTTATGAAGCCTGCGTATAAAAAGCAGTCAACATATCCTATGAGTGGTTAAACAATACCCAGAGCCTTTTATCGGCCGGAGTAGTGGAACCACCGAATCAAAAATTAAGTAAGAAAACAAAAGAAATTGAAAATGTACCACCGATAACTAACTATAAGTATCGGGCTCAGCGATCTCCAAAGATCGAATGAATAACAGTACTGATTGCAAGCGCGGGGAGACGTTTTACTGCCGCCACACTGCACAAGCAACGCCACTGTGCTATAAAAAAGAGTATGATAATGGACCTTTGGAAACGGCCGAGCACGACACATACGAAATATTGCAGTCTCGGTTTGATTGAGACTGTTCATGAGTGGTCGTGAAATATGTTAGCTACCGCTCACGCCCTCTAGCCCCGGGTTGAGCAGAACTCAATATTCATAAAATCAACAGCACAAACATTTAAACCATCCCGAAGATGGAATGCATATGGCGGTGGACATGGAGCTATCCTTCTTTAATGTATTCCCCATGTCGTGCGGCGTATGGTCCCAGTATCTTATAAAATGAAATGCCCCGAAGAGCGAAATAAACATAATAGCAGTTAGTTGGGAGCAGCGGTTATGAAGCCTGCGTATAAAAAGCAGACAACATATCCTATGAGTGGTTAAACAATACCCAGAGCCTTTTATCGGCCGGAGTAGTGGAACCACTGAATCAAAAATTAAGTAAGAAAACAAAAGAAATTGAAAATGTACCACCGATAACTAACTATAAGTATCGGGCTCAGCGATCTCCAAAGATCGAATGAATAACAGTACTGATTGCAAGCGCGGGGAGACGTTTTACTGCCGCCACACTGCACAAGCAACGCCACTGTGCTATAAAAAAGAGTATGATAATGTACCTTTGGAAACGGCCGAGCACGACACATATGAAATATTGCAGTCTCGGTTTGATTGAGACTGTTCATGAGTGGTAGTGAAATATGCTAGCTACCGCTCACGCCCTCTAGCCCCGGTTTGAGCAGAACTCAATATTCATAAAATCTACAGCGCAAAAATTTAAACCATCCCGAAGATGGAATGCATATGGCGGTGGACATGGAGCTATCCTTCTTTAATGTATTCTCCATGTCGTACGGCGTATGGTCCCAGTATCTAATAAAATGAAATGCGCCGAAGAGCGAAATAAACATAATGGAATTTAGTTGGGAGCAGGGGTAATGAAGCCTGCGTATAAAAAGCAGACAACATATCCTATGAGTGGTTAAACAATACCCAGAGCCTTTTATCGGCCGGAGTAGTGGAACCATCGAATCAAAAATTAAGTAAGAAAACAAAAGAAATTGAAAATGTACCACCGATAACTAACTATAAGTATCGGGCTCAGCGATCTCCAAACAACGAATGAATAACAGTACTGATTGCAAGCGCGGGGAGACTTAAGTTGCAGTCGTTATTTATTTTCGTTATTTCTTTAATGCCTTCTAGTATATTTTTATAGTCCTTATTGAGAAGTATGCTATTATTAAGTTTAAAATATCCAGGTCCCCTTGGTTGTTTTGACAATGTTTTATTAAAATATACAACATAGTAATTCGAACGCAATCCAGCGGAGATTTTACATTTCGAAACATCATGGACAATATTTGTAGATATCAAAACATAGTCGACTACAAAATATAGGAGGCTTATGGTATGAATGCCAGGTAAATTGAGTAATATCTTCGTTTAATATGCGCCATATATCATTCACGTCGTAGTATGAAATAATATTATCAACTTTATCTCTAGTTTTTCGATTTCCCTCTTGTTTACCGTCCTTTTTATCCTTTTCGATATCAATGACGGTGTTGAAACAACCCCGCCACCATCCCCACCCCACCCTCCCCCCAAAAAAACAAAAAACTATAAGCATTTTCCATCATGTTCACATATAAAACTCTCATTTTTTACAAAGAATGTACCGTTGTCACTATTTGGACCATACACATTTAAAAGTAAAACCTCCCTATTTTCAACATAATTTTTTAATGCATGAAATCTGCCTTAAACAATTACCTGATGTTCTATAACTTTATAAAAACGTTGAATTAAGAAAGGTGCCTACACATTTGCTATTCCTGTTATTGACCCCATTCGTTTTTCCATATAGATCAGGAGTTATTATTCTTGTAAAAAACGTATAGAGTTATTATTTTTCTTAAGCCATTCGAAAATGTGTCTTCGTTTCTTGGTTTCACCAAGACCTTTAACATTTCAGGTACATATTTTGATATTCCTTTAAGTTAATAAACAGTCGCAAATTTTTTTTCCAAAAAGATTGCACATTTTATCTAATAAATGAATTAATGATTCCGTGTCCGCATTACAAAATGAACACCTGTTATTATTAATAATATTCATTTTACCAAGAAGTTTATTTAAGAAAAAGAACATCGTTTACTGTGAATTATCGTTTAATATATCACGGTTTGGAGTTCAATTGTAAACAATAATTTCACGAGCCCGAGTTGTAAACAATAATTTCACGAGCCCGAAGGGCAAGTGAAATTATTGTTTACAATTGAACGACAAACCGTGATTTATTATAGATAATTCACCGTAAACGATGTTCTATTTCTATTCTAATACCCCTAAAATGTGAAAATAACGCACACATCTGAAATCTTTCGCATTGCTTTGCTTGCTCTCCTAACGTTGCATACGTTACAATGCGGAATGCGCAATGCGCAATGTTTATTCTCCTAACGTTGCAAACGTTACAGTGATATATCGTTCAGTATAACGAGATATTTTAAACTAGGCTATATAGTGCGGGTGTATTAGAATAGTTCCTAAAATACGATGTAATAGTCTTGTCTGTAACCAAATAAGTGAAGTGTATTTTAATTTGTTATGTTAAAAGGTAGTGAAAATATACTTATCCATTCTTCTTTGTTTTTTCTAACTTTACTTCATTCCATTGAAGTATTGCTTCTTTAGGTTCATGTTATTTTCTATTCAGAGTTTTGTTGGGCAAGAGGGCCTCTTGTTTTTAATAGAATGGCATTTTGTTTTTAAACAAATGCACTTAAATGTCATCTCAGCAAACGGCAAACTGGATTGTTTTTAGTTACTAAAATGTTTATAAACTTTCATTTAAGCATCATTGACCTTTTTATTTTTAAGTCCAGCCCCCGTTAGGCGAGACATGTGAATCCACGGATTTCTTGTTCTTGATATTTCTTGCATTAAACTTTCAATATATACTCATCATGACAACATCGACATGACCATACTAAAATATAAAGGTGAAGGTCACACTGAAGGTCATTATATTGGTTAAATACTTAGTTTTTTTCTTCACGAAAAATTAACGTTGGTTTTAACTTTCTCATTTCTTGATATTTCTTCATCAGACTTTCAATATATACTCATCACGACAACATTGACATGACCATACTAAAATATAAAGGTCAAGGTCACACTGAAGATCATTATATGGGTTAAATACTAATTTTTTTCACAAAAAAAATAACGTTGGTTATAACTTTCTAATTTCTTGATATTTATCATCAAACTTTTAATATATACTCATCATGACAACATCGACATAACCATATTAAAACATAAAGGTCAAGGTCACACTGAAGGTCATTATATGGGTTAAATACTCATTTTCTTTACAAAAACTTAACGTTGGTTTTAACTTTCTCATTTCTTGATATTTCTTCATCAGACTTTCTATATATACTCATCACGACAACATCAACATGACCATACTAAAATATAAAGTTCAAGGTCACAATGAAGGTCATTATATGGGCAAATACTCTTTTTTTTCCTTCACGAATACATAACGTTGGCTATAACTTTCTCAATTCTTTTTATTTGTTCATCAGTCTTTCAATATACACTTGTCATGACAACATCAACATGGCCATACTAAAATATAAAGTTCAAGGGCACACTGAAGGTCATTAATAATATCAGACAATATGCGCTATTGTTTACATAGATTCCATCAACTCTAAATCAGACATGTCTGTGTAACTTGCCCAAGAATCAGACTTGCCCCTGATTTTGTCATTAATTTACGGTTGAATTTCTCCTTTACTTGAAACCAATGAACATTACTATATCAGTGTGTTAAAGGAAGACAATCCAATGTTTTCTTAATCATTTTTTGTATTGCCTGCATA
This sequence comes from Cyrtodaria siliqua, assembly GCA_037043455.1. Classification (NCBI taxonomy): domain Eukaryota; kingdom Metazoa; phylum Mollusca; class Bivalvia; order Adapedonta; family Hiatellidae; genus Cyrtodaria; species Cyrtodaria siliqua. Next base: position 108,259 of record JAWPHD010003781.1, read on the forward strand.
GCATGGCAGTCACTTAGGGATCACTGTGTCCATCGTCGTTGCCATCGTCCATCACAAGTTCAATCTGCAACCTAACCTTGGCCATAATAACTTGAAAAGCATTTGGCCTATGTTCATAAAACTTCACACATATCTTCATCTTACCTCAAGAAATGTGTTAAACATGGTCTCCAGGTTTTTAGTAATATTTTGTCTTTATCGCCTTTTAGGGTACATGTTATTTCTCCTTCTTTTTGGGTGTTTGACAGTTCTTCTTTTTGGTAACCAACATATAGAGATTTGTCTACAAAATGGCCCAAATCCTTCCAAAAGTTTTATAGAAATATGTCGTATATCTACCGGAACCTGGAGGTTTATTGGTCCTGAACGCCTTTAATGATTTACTGGCTTATACATATGTAATTTTGCGATCAATGTTTTTTTGTTGTTCTTCATCCGTTAATTTGTTTATATTATGGTTGGAAAACAGTTGACTTAAATCAACATTTTCAACCTCCTGAAAGCTGTATATATTTTTATAGAATGTTTTAGTTTCATTAATTATTTCATAAAGGGTACCCTTGACAAGACTGAAGTCATTGATTTATAAATACAATTTCTATTTTCCAAGCAGCAAAAAAAAAGTTAATGTTTCACCCTGGTATATCCATTGTGCTCTGGATCTTATTTTGACTCCTCTATTTTTTCTTGTCTCAATTCAAATAGTTGTTTTGTTTAAGTTCAAGGATGTCTCCATCTTCAATCTAAAATATCAGTTTCATTGATAAGCGTTTCTTCCATTTTATTCTCATATAGCTCAGACAGAATATTTATCATTTCATCTCGTGCTTTTTTTTGTTATTTTTCGTGTAAATAATTATCAGTGTCTAAATCATGATTTATTAAAAATTAAAGTCACCTCCCGTTGTAGTATAATCATTTCCAATATTAATCGGTTAATCCTTCAACTGAGTGTAAAAATTTGGTTCCACTTTATATGGTCCGTATATATTACACAACGACATTCGTCTACAATTAATTGTAATATCTAAACTTATTTTATTACCGGTGTCATTTTTAATTTTATTATGTAATGTATTTTCGAAAGTATTATTAAAACGAAAGGCTACACTACCCGCTTGAGACGAGACTGAATTAATAATAAAGTCATAACCCATATCGATCTAATATATGGTTCATCTTTTGGTAAAAAATGATGAACATCTTGTAAAAGTATATATCATATTTTATCTTTTTTATAAAAACAATAAAACTGCACACCTTTTTGAGACATCCGATAAACGATGGCATTTCATGCTGCAGCATTTTAACTAACTGTCATTCAAAAACTCATGTCGGAATTCATTAAATGGTGGACATGGAAGTACTGACCAACTGACAACTCAACATAACACAGAAACAATCTTAATCCTGCAATATACAGTCAGTAACAACAATGATTATAATAGCTTCATGAAAACTGGCTTATTGAGAAAAGTAAACATTTAATCATATTTGTAAGGAAAAATAATCGACCCCCATAAAATAATGACCTCCCGGTCATTTTGCTATGTAGTAAAATGACCCCTTCTGTAAAATGTTGACTCCATACGTAAAATGTTGGGGTCAATTTATTAAAGTAGAATAGTAGTATGATGACCCCTTGATATAACGAGGATTGTATTTTGTTTCTATTTATATATGTGTAGATAAGCCAGTTGTGCATATTTTGTCAAAATAAAAAAATGAAACAGCCAATGGTGCTATTTTTGTACGCAGCTTTTGTGAGATGAGTACAAAGATGAGTACCGATTTCGTTTTTATTTTCATTTTGCTAACATAGCACACCTATCTATCAGATGCATATACATGTGTCCAATAATTGTATATATTACATACTTACCTCTAAATCATCAAAATTAAATGAAAAACGTAAAATTGTGATCTGAAAATAAACCTTTCCGATAGTCTGTACCAAGTTATCGAGAAGGGTGATTTCCAGACGTCGATTCTAAGAAACGCCCAAATCGGTGCTCATACACATAGACATGGCTGATATTAAGGCTATTAAAAGATATTCAAAAGATATCTCTATTGGAATATGAATCTTAGTTTCAATTATATTCAATAATAATATATTTAAATTGTTGCTTACTTTGTAAACAATTGACCATTGTTTACGTTTTTCCTAAACAATAGTCATGTTTTCGTAAGATAAGAAGACATTGCAACAAACATACATAAATAGCTATATATTCATGACATGTTTTATTATTCATAAAATTATTCTTGTCTATGTGTACGCATACATGTACTCAACCGCGAAGAGCACAGCCCCTTTAATCAGAGAATAGCATCAGAAACAAAGTTTCAAGGCGGAATCCGGTGATATATAATACCGTCACTCATATTTGTTGGAAAATGAAGGCAGCCTAGAGATTAAACTCAAACTATTAGGTCACTTATCCAACGATTATCGTATTAACTTAATCCGATAATCGTTGAATGAGTGACGCTTAAAAGTTAGAAATATCGGCCATATGTGCATGTACATATGTGCATGTATGTGTAAATGTATTCATATGGTTATCTACGGAAGCACGGAAGGGCATGTTTGAACAAATATTTCATGCGCACGAGATTATTTGCTACTTGTGGTAGTGATACAGCTCAACATTGAGTATCGATACGTCCTCCATATCTAAAGTCTATAAAACCTCCCAACTGAGTAGTGATACTCCTCTACTGAGTATTGAATTGAAGGGGGTATCAATACTCGATGGAAAGATTTTATAGGTACTCATTGTGGAGGGGAATCAATACCTAATGGGGAGGGTATCAATACTCATTGGAGGGGGTAACAATACTCAATGGGGAGGGTATCAAAGCGCAATAGCGTGGGTTATCAATACTTTATAGGGACGGGTATCAATACTCAATAGGGAGGGGTATCTACACTCAATGGGGATGGAGTATCGATACCCATCGATACTGAATGTGGAATTAGTATCAATACTCAATAGCGAGAGGGTCTCAATACTACAGTCGGGAGTGGGTATCAATTCTCACTCGGAAGTGGGTATCAATATTCAGTGAGGAAGGGGTATTACTACTCAGTCGGGAGGGTGTATCAATACTCAGTGAGAGGGGGTATCGATACTCAATCGGGAGGGGGAATAAACTCAATCGGTAGGGGGTATCAATTCTTATTCGAGAGGGAATATCAATACGCAGTGAGGAGGGCTATTAAAGGAACACAAGGCAATCTTGAGTTTAATTCAAGCATTAAAATAAGCACCTCAATTTATTAATCTTGCATAAAGGTAAATACAAATTTGAGATTTCAGTTTTCTTCCATATTCTACCAAATTGTTAAATATATTATTGATGCAATATTATCAAAAATTAGTAACATGTAAAAACAAATTTCTTTGAACTATTCGAATAATTAATATTAATGATTGAACGTAGGCAAGTTATACTGAACACTAACAGCACGCCATGACTTTTAAACTAATCAAGATTACCATGTGTCCTTTTAATACTCAATCGGGAGGGAATTTCAATACTCCATGTGAAGGGAGTATCACTACTCAGTAGCGTGGGGGTACCAGTATCAATAGTCAATGGGGAGGGTGTATCAATACCACAGATCGCGTTCAGGTCACCGATTGGCTAATAACTTGTGGCCAAAATTCACTATTTCGTGCGCACGATTTAGTTTTTCATGCATATGAATTATTATTTCGTGCACACGAATTATTATCCCGTGCGTCATTCCCTTTTTCCTGATGTTCAAAACGAATTCTCGGTTTAGAGCGTGAATGGTCAAGATAATGCAAACGAATGAATCCGGTACCGACATGTCTAACCCTGGGAATCAACAAACCGCGAAAAGTTCCTTCCCTGAACCATTCATATGTAAACTGAATGATACCTAAATGTTTTTTTGTTTTTTTTAAATAAAACAGTTTAAATTTGCTGGGAGTCAATATTTTACAGGGGTCATATTTCTACGTGTGAGTGTTGTAACATTACTGGCTTTCTCGAAAGGTCATTCCACGACACAAACAAATTATGACAGGGGTGTCATTCTATTACATAGAATTTTGACCGGGAGTCATTACTACATGGCAAAATGACTTCCAAAGTGTGTGGCACGCTTTAAGTGTTAAGGTAGTTTGTAACGCTTGGCCCATAAAGCGTCTACAAAGTGTCAGCTATAGATGACGTCACATGTAAACAGGGTCACTATCTGTGTAACGCAAGCGAATGCGAGCTCAACAACGTGTTCCGTTTAAATGTGTGAAATGCTATAACATGGCTAAACATTGTTTTTTAGTCATTACCACAAATCTATGCAGTATTGCTATAATTAGTGTGTATAACAGATGGTTAAAAGTAGACAGTTGGGAAATATTAACACATATTCCGATATCACGTAATGAAAACAAATGATGTAAATAGAAAAGTACTTTCAAGAAGAAGAAGAATTTATTCATCAATCAATAGGCCAGAGGCCCGTGAGACATAGTTTACATTCATACAAGCAGTTGACATAGCAAGATAACAAACAGCATTTTTAGTAATATGAATATATGCTATATACACAATTTATGACAGAAAATAAAAGCGGAGAAGAATTAAACGGAGAAGGTGAGAAACATCCTTTCAAATTATATTGCCACTATGAAGATAATCTGTATTGATATTCTACTATCTATACTATCATATATAGTTTATATTACAGTATAATCAACGATAGGTGATAGCCGTTTTTGTTTGTAAATACCACAATGCTCTCTACTATTTATTTGATTTCCAAAGTTCTACAAAAACAAAACAAAATCACACAAAAAACAACATTATGATCAGTGTTCAAAGGTAAAAGGTTAAACGTTTTAACTGTGTATACAGACATGTAACAATCTGAGATTATTCTACAAATGATACTATGAATGTTGTATTTTTCTGAGTTCAAATGCTTTGAAGATGTAAACACTTAATTTCTTTTTTACATTTTGATTTTGAGTTTCGAACAGTAATTTTAATTTATACATGCTTGGTCTAGTCCAGTAGAAGCGGTTTATATACGTTTTACGCAAATCATTATACAGTAAGCATTCTAATAAAAAATGATATTCGTCCTCTGTTTTTTGACAAACAGTACATAATCTGTTTTCGACCTGCATTCTCGGTCTTTGCCATCTGCCAGATTCTATACACAAATTATGAGAAGAAACAATAAGTCTCGTCATAGCGATTCTAAATTTAGGTATATTAAGAGTACTAAGAAAATGTTGAGTACCAAATGTAACAACTTCTCTAAAAAATACAGCTCTGGTTGAATTATCTATACGAGTTTGCCACGTTTGTAAGCTATTATCATATAAACGTTGTTTAAATATACTTAAGAAAACATGTTTATTGCCAACAATTTGTTGGAGCCAAACATCATGAAACCCTAACCTTGATAATAAATATTGTACACGTGTAACCCAAGATACTTTATTTGGGTATAAATCAGCATCTATTTTAAGCATATTATATATAAGTTTACAATACTTTTGGTCATTAGTGTTAACAATTTTCAACCAAAATTTAATTATTCTAATATATCTAATATCCTTAATGCTAAATCTGCCAAGAATACCATATACAAAGTCATTTTGAGTAGAACGTTTAACACGTAAAACATTTTTACAATAAATAGTGTGTATTCTCTCAATATTATCTGAACTTTGAAATCCCCAAACTTCGGAGCCATAACATAAAATGGGTAACACAAGTTTATCAAATAAATCTAATCTGTGTGACACAGAAATATCTGTAAATTTCATTAAACATTTGTTTAACTTAAATATTGCTTTCTGTGCTTTACCAGCTAAACTTAATTGTGTTTCATTAAAGGAGCCACCTTGACTAAAGACAATGCCAAGATAGGTCAAAGATTTAACGATTTCAACTGGAGAGTTATTGAACATGAAAACAAGATTTCTGGGTAAAAGTCCAGCTTTTCTAAATATAATTAATATTTGTTTTATTTTTGTTTTGTTAACATTAACCTTAAGTTTCCATTTTGTACAGTAAATAGCTAAAATATCTAACCCTTTCTGTAAACCAATTGATGATTCTGAAAATATCACAATATCGTCAGCGTATAACAGCAAAAATAGTTTGGTCATATAAGTATCAACACCATCAAAATTGTTCAATATAAAATGCTCTTCAATGTCATTTAGAAACATTGAAAACAGAAACGGCGATAAACATTCGCCTTGCCTCAAACCTAACATACATGAAAAATCATTGCTTAACATATTATCAAATTTTACACGTGTTTTAATATTTTCATACATACTTTTGATGACTGTAAGGATCTTACCTCTTACACCAAATTTAATTAACTTAGTCCATAAAGTGTTCCTTTCTACATAATCGAAAGCTTTGCTAAAATCTATAAAACTACAATATAATTTTTTACCAGTGTTAATAATGTGTGTAATCAAACCATGCAGTACGAATATATTATCTGTGGTACCCATTCCCCTTCGAAACCCGGCCTGTGCTTCCAAATAAACATTGTAATTTCGGCCCAATCGTTCAATCGATTATTTAATATTCTTGTAAATAATTTACCTAAAACACTTAACAGTGTTATACCACGATAATTAGTAGGATCGTCAATGGCTCCTTTCTTATGTAAAGGTATGATATATCCTTCAGACCAGGTACTTGGGAAAATACCATTATCTAATATAGAGTTAAACAATGAAAACAAAAATGGCATTAATCTGTAAGTGCCATTTATAAAATTTTCATTCCAATAATTATCTGGTCCGGCACATTTACCATTCTTTAACTGCTTAATAGACTTTAAGATTTCATCAGTTGATATAACTACATCTAATTCTTTAAACATAATATCAAACTCTTCGTTTACAAAACGTTCGTTGAAATATAAAACATCATCATCTGGATTAAAAAAGTGATCATCGGGATTATTAACAGCTTTAAAATATTCTTCAAACTTCGACAATGGTATATTTGGATGTTTAACATGAGAAGTATCTTTAAGCATGTTCCAGTACAGTTTGGCATTTTTTGTTTGATTTCTTTCAAGAATATGAGTTTGATTATAAACCCTTCTGCAGCGCTTTAATATGTTTTTATACTCAGAACGTGCTTTAACAAGTAATTGTCTATTTTCATCTGTTTTATTATATCTGAAACAATTTAAATAACTGTGAAATATTTTCCTTTTATTTTCACAAGACTCATTATACCATTCATTTTTAAATGTTTTATTTTTATTATCCGATTTATATACCTTTTTCTTAAATAGAGGATCCGTTACAGAGCTCATAAGGTTAGAAAAAGCATTTAAATTTGATTCTAAGCTACCAATACTATCTGAGGATTCGATTGACATAGTAAAATTTTCTAACTGTTCAATAAAATCGTCATTGTTTAAAGCATCAACATATTCAGCTTTACGAACATCCGACCATACATATTTGTGATTAATAGACTTATAGCTTGTTTCATCATTTTCATTTACATTATCAATATCATGTTCAAAATTATCATGCATACTATTTTCCATAATACATTCAACAATACAGTGATCAGATAATAAATTAGGGTCATGGACTGTAAAAGCTACAAATAAAGAAAATATAGATTCAGAAACAACAAAATAGTCTACTAAACTGCAACCTCTATGACCCACAAATGTATTTCTGCCAACACCTGCGTCGTCGCCAACACGACCATTTAAAATTCTCAACTGTGTTTGTTTACATAAATCTAAAAATGACTTTCCATTAGCGTTTATATTACCTTTATCTTGTGAATATCTAGGTATAAAAGTATCAACAGAATAATCATCAGGTAAAATATCACCGAAATTTTTGACAGAATCAAAAGTTACAAAGTCTGGTTTATCAGATGTACGACTATTAAAATCACCTGCTAATACAATATTGCATTTTCCGTCGGTGTTATTATGAATGTGTGCTATAGACTCAATTAAACGGTCAAAAATGTTTTGGTCAAGAACATAAAACCTGCTGCTACCCTCAGGCTTGTTTATATACTCTGTAAAAAAAGTTTTGGACCATGGCAGTGTTCGAACCCTTACAATGATCGTTGAACCATGACATTCGACCATAACCCTTATTATCTCAGTTGATAATTCACAATAGATCAACAATCAACAATAATTATCGTTTACAATGAAAGTTTGCGAAACAATAATAATCGTTTTATTGTTTACTCAAATGTCTCCGTAACTGTCACTTTTTATGGACTTTGCAATATTTTTTACAGACCCTTTGTGTGTTCGCGATATTTTTTTAAATTCAAATCTTGTTTGGAATTTAATGTTGCTGGTATTAAATTAACCGGGTAGGGAAGACCTTGGTTACTAAAGAAAGATACTTAAATTCTGTCCACTAGTTTTATTTTTATATGACTTTATATACCCTGGTCCAAAACCTTTTTTTACCGAGTATATGTATGCACATCAAAAACGAGGCATTTACTTAGTGTAAACTATTAGAATAAAATAAATATATTCCTAAAAGTAAATAAACATAATCCGAGACTTTCATTAGGCCTCAATTGTTTTTTTCCGTATATTGCTCACAATAAATGAACACTTTCACTATTAACCATTAGTTTTGTGAAATAATATGGGAAGTGAAGCAAAATAAACATATAAATAAATCACACAGTGAAACACACAAAAGCAAGAGGCCCTGTGGACGCTCTTCTGGCTAAAGATAAGGTTTATGTATAAGGGGCCATAACTCTGTCAAAAATCATGCAACCGGAACATAACTGATGATGTTCGCCACTAGGCTTGGTACTGATCATCCCTGCCAAGTCTCGATGAAATACGGCCAGAGATTCAAGTGAACTAGTCTGTACTACGTTAGTGTATTAAAACCTTTAATGGGCCATAACTCTGTCAAAATTCACTGAACTGGAACACGGCAAAGAAATGCGCAACCAGACTTGGTACTGATCATCCGTGCCAAGAATCGTTGAAATCCGACCTGAGGATCAGGATAATTAGAAGGGAAAATGTGTGTATTAAAACCTTAAAAGGGCCATAACTATGCCAAAAATCATTCAACCAGAGCACGGCAATGACAGGCGCAACTAGGCTTGGTACTCATCATCCTCGCCAAGATTCGTTAAACTCCGGCTAGGAGTTCAGAAGAGACTTGTCTGGACAAAGTTTGTGTATAAAAATCTTAAAAGGGCCACAACTTTGCCAAAATCATTCAACTGGAATACGGCCATGATATGCAACTATGCTTGAAACCGATCATACTTGTCACGTTTCGTTGAAATCCGGCCAGGGGTTCAGGAGAATTAGCCCGGAAAACGTGTGTGCATCAAAAAAAATTAAAGGGCCATAACTCCGCTAAAAATATGTTAACCTGAACACGACGATGACATGCACAACTAGGCTTCATACTGTTTATCCCTGCAAAGTTTCGCTTAAATCTGGCCAGGGGTTAGGGAGAACTGGTTCAGACAAATGTGTGAATTAAAACATTTACAGGGCCATAACTCTGCCAAAAATCTGTCAACCGGAACACGACGATGATATGCACATCTAGACTTCATACTGTTCATCTCTGTAAAATGTTGCGTTAAAAATCCGGCGAGGGGTTCAGGAGAACTAGTCCAGACAACGTTTGTGAATTAAAACATTTAATGTGCCATAACTCTGCCCAAAATCACTCAATCGAAACACGGCGATGATATACACAACTAGACCTGGAACTGATCATCACTAAAAGGTTTTGTTTAAATCCAGCCAGGGGTTCAGGAGAACTAGTCTAGACAATGTGTGTGTATTTAAACCTTTAAAGTGCCATATCTCCGCCAAAATCATTCAACCTGAACATGATGACGATATGTACAACAAGGCTTGGTACTGATCATCCCTGCAAAGTTTCATCGAAATCCGGCCAAAAGAAGGCCCTTTTTGTCTTTAGGCAAAATACAACATTTTGAACTAAATCAAGGGCCATAACTCCGGTGGTACTACTCCGATTTGTTTGGTTTTCGCACTTTTCTGAGATTTAATTGATATCAACCATCTGGTAGAGTTTGGTAAAGATCGGATATAAATGAAGGCACTTTCGTGTTAACGAAGCAAAATATAGCAATTTTAACTAAATCATGGGCTATAACTCTGGTGGCACTAGTCGGAACTGCTGGTTTTCAAAGTCGTCTGATATCAACCAGCTGGTAAAGATTGAAAAAGATCGGATGAAAAATGAAGTCCCTATCGTCTTTAATGAGGCAACATAAAGCAATTTTAACTAAATCAAGGGCCTTAACTCCACTGTTACTAATCCAATCTGGTTAATTTTCGAACTTCTACGAGGTTTCATTGAAATTAACCATTTGATAAATTTGGTAAAGATCGGATGGAAAATGGAAGCCCTATCGTCTTAACGAGACAAAAGTTAACGATAGACGACTGAAGGATGAACGACGGACATTTCGGCATCCCATAAAAAGCAACACATCTCGCCCGTTATTTGAAAAAAACATAGAATGTAGACTATATGTTTGAAGATAGCTGCATTGATAATTTTCAGTTTCTCACCGTAACTGTTACTTTCGCCTCAATTGTTTAGGCGTCACGACTGTTGAAACGCAAAATAACACTTCTAAGAAGTTCAATTGTCTGTTTTGTGAGATCCTCTCTAATTAATATTATGGTACCTTTCAGGGATTTCCGTCTGGTGATGGTCTAAGATTTTCATGCACACGACATAAACTTACAAATAACCAGACGCGTCTTCCTTTGTGTATGTGGTCCCAGTTTGTGTGCGATGTCTATGTCGTGAACTCTGATTTCCATATGTAGTTGTCTTTGCAAAGTTGACTACCCTCTCAGTTGTTTTGAGCGCCGACTCATAAGGTCCGAACGCTCGAATATTGTTTCTCCCGGTATACTGCTCAAGGTCATTTCTCATTGACCTTTCTTTCTTCAGGTCCATATCAACACCATTGATGACAGCCGTCTGGCTATCTAAATGTTTCTTCTGTTTCTCAACAGTAACTTTTAAATTAGCGTATTCGATCTCCACATACTTAACTTTGTTCAGTATCTTCTCTAACTCCTCTCTTACATTGCTGATTTCCTTCTGCATTTGCATTTCTATCTCCCCCTTTCAGCTTATCCATTACTTGCTTACCGAGACTAGCATTTGTAGGGACTTTTCCATAAAGTCGATAGTCACCATCTTGTCCATTTTAATTTTATTGTTTTGACCATTTCATCGACATTAGAAATGGGCCTATTAAGCATTTGTGGCAAAGTTAATTGTGAGAGCCCTGTCGGCTTTGTAACGGTGGACTGAGGATTGGACTGGGATACAGTAGAATAGTTAAAGGGATCATCTTGATCAGAGTCCGTATCCCATTATCTTGATCAGAGTCCCTGTCAACATTTGATGTAACGTAGATGTATTAATTATTGTTTTATTTTTGTGTCTAATTGTAAGAGAACTCTCACGCTTACAGTAACCTTTTTATTCACCCACCCATGCGGGAATCATACCCTGGACCTCTCATATGCGAGTCGACACAAATGCTTGCTCGAGCAAGTCATTAATTATCTCCATTATGCATTTGCTTACATACCGAGACATACTTCTTTCTCTGATTTTGAAATTCTTCCAAGAATATCTAGAGTCACAGAGACCATTTGTCGAATGATTCTCGAGGATTCTATATGCATATATATTATTTACGTTGAGCGCAATTATAACAGGATAGACATGTTTCTTCATTACTTACCCGCCCATGCGGGGGAATCGAACCTACAGCAAGTCAGTAAACGTCTTCTATATGCATGTGGGTACACACCGTGACACACGCATTTATTGTTTTTTAACTGCTTCACACAAAGCCTCGACCGAAAATTTTGAAGCAATTGCCTCGGCTTGCGAAAGAGCAAAACGCAATCCATCAATGTCAATTCTTTTATATCTTTCGGTTGGATCGTTCACGTGATTATCGCAGACAAATGTACAATGACCCATCGATCCATAATGCCTGTAAGAGTTTCCATCACCACATCTTATATATCCGTTTTGAGATATGTAGATTTGGGTTTTGTCATAGGCACATATCCAGGTGTAGTATCTTCTACATCTGCAACATATATGGATTACACGAACAATATATGCTTAATTATGAAGTAGGTGATAAAAGGCGAAAGCGATTCATATATTGTTCATTTAAGCACTGTCTGGTTGATAATTGTCTCACATTTATCTTTTTAAATAATACCTAATACTGAACCACTGTCATCGTATTTGGATTTACAGCACACATATTCATAATTAAAAATGTTAAATTTTAAATCTGCTATCTTGTCATAGATTCTGCTTATTATTGCTATATATTTATCCAATTTCAATAGAGAGGTGTAAATCGAAGAAAGAAGATACACAATCAAAGACTGTAGCTTTGTTGAGTTGAAGTTCTTTAGGATAGATAGTATTAACCGTAACAGAAGAAAATGAGTTGTCAATGTTCAAAATGTCTGCCAGATAGCGAGAGATATGCATGAGTGTTTGATTTGGAAATCTCTATGAAATATAATCACAAATCTACGGCAATATGTGCACAGTTTGTACCAATAGGTATATCAGCCATTAGTATAAATATGGTAGTTCCATACGAAAACATCATCTACTAGAAAATAAGTCCTTCACAAACTTTTTGGCAAATCCAAGTAGTACAATTTTCTAAAGTGCCGCTAGTAACAAATGGTGTACTCTTTGTACAGGCCACAGATGTATTTTTCTCCAGCGACGTTTTTTGAATAAGAGCAATGAGCTTGTCTTTGATAAGTTTGTGTGGTAAGTTAAAAGCATCATCAGTACTTATAGATGAAACTTGATTCTTATTGAACGTATAGGCACTAGAATTACTGTGCATTTTAGTGATCCTATGCGTCGAATATGAATCGAGATTCTTTTTTATTACTTGCTGTATGTTTTCATACCTGGTATGGATAGATAGAATGAAAATAGACGCTCCTGGATTTGTTTACAATCTTGCCGTAGCTATCCGTTTAGCTTCACAAAGCCCAAAATTCATTTTGCCACCCCGTGTTTACATTGTTATTCTATAAACAGCCGAAAACCTAAATGGCCGGGCGGAACATTCCATTTTATAGGGTAGGGGTGTTTTCTGAAAAAAATGCAACTGTGTTGATTTTACCAAAATTGACGGTGCGGCTCATTTGTTAGTGGGTATTGCATCAAATATGTGATTTTGGCTTTTTATTTCTAAATTCATTAATGAAAAGGTAAATATATAGGTTATATATGGTGACCATTTAATAAATGAAAGAGGGCACGTTTGTTTAAACACCAGAGGCATATAGTTGATATAGTAGTAAAATAAATGTATCGTAAACTACTATGACAGGCTTCAGCTTAAGTAAACTTCTCTGAGCAGCCTAATTTTTTTTAATCATATGTGATAGTGATGTAAACGAGTGTCCATAGTGGTAATCAACATACGCTGATCCCTGCTTTTACCTTAGTGGGTGGGGGAAGGACCACTCGGACCAATTTTGTTGATAAATAAATCTACGATTTCTGAGTGGGGTGTCCAGTGTATCCAGCATTGGCGTAGCTCTGTGTAGGCACTGTAGGACCGGGCCTACGTCTAATTTTCAGAAATCGAATATTAAAAAGTCCAAAAGTGCAATACAAATATGGGAAGGGATGGTGGGTGGGGTGGGGTGGGGGTATTTTCAGATGCATCTATGTACTTACCTTTACCTTGAAATATACGCCAGAATGCACCTAATGCATTCTAACATAAAAAGGGGGAATGCTCCCCAACCCCGCTAGGATAAGTTAAACATGGGGCCTATGCTGTCATTTGGGCCTAGCAACGCACCTGTCCATGGAGTTACAAAGTGGTTGGAGGTCCAGTTTTTTTTTAAAAATCTAAGTGGGGTCTCCGGTTCTCTCTCCCGCTAGTGAATTAACAAAACAGAAATAGAGACCCTCCTATCCGCTAATCCTCAGACCAATCAACATACAAGAGTTCTCAAGATGGAATAGGGGGTCCGTGGTGATACAGAGTGTCCCAGGGCAGTCCAGAAACCGAAACCGTAACCGTTTACTATACTTGATATACTTTTCAAATCTCTGGGTATGTCCAGTCCTCTAATCCGCCCACCCCTTTCTCTAATCCACTAGTGCCCTATCCACCATATTACCCCGCTAGTGCCCCACCCACCCCTCCTTATAATAATGTTGTATGTTCGGAAAGATTAAATTGTTTGCGGGGTTTTTTGAAATAAAGAGATATGAATTAGTTAAGAAATGTTTTATTCATATGGACACTGGTACTTTCCTGTCTACTGTGGTTTTAATGGGATTTTAAAAACAATTGACAACAGAGTAAGCTTAGTGATCTGAGTAGAATTAATCAGAGTATTTCTTTTGCACTCTGAAAATAGATTAAGGGCTCAGATATATTTTATTAATTTTGAGCTTGATTTCTTGATTATTTTTTTAGTTGCAGAATAAAAAATAACAGGTAAATAAATAACAACATTACACATACAGTGTAAATCAATTAACAAAAATAACGACATTATTAAAAACAGCATTTTCAATTTTACAAAAACGTGTAAAATTAACATTAAATAAAAGACCTCTCTATATACAATTGCGTTTAAATTTCAAAGTGGTAAAATAGAAAATGATATACACGTATAACTCAACGTATCACAGGTAGAGTGTATCACATAACAAGCACTTATTTAAATACTGAAATGTCACAGATATAAATTGCATAGTCAATGTATTGATCAACAACAAGACGAATTTAAATGAACAACTAAATAAAAAGAATTATAAATTAGAGAATTAAATATACTGAAAGGAAATGGATATTTCCGCTATATATTGTATGTTTAATATGCTACTGCTAATCGAATGGTACAGGGCGACATTAGGCATGTCCTTTCGGAAAGGAGTTTAAACAGCACCGAACACACCAATGGTTACCCCTTTAAAGTTTCATTATCGACAGAATGCGTATTTGGCTCAAGCAGGTGAGCAAACGTAGGCTTTAAAACGTTGCAATCTCAACATTAAACACAATACTGAAATAGTTTGACTTTTTCAAGCGAAACTTCAACATTTATGAATTTCGTGTAACAAAGTATACTCTGATTAAAAGGTCTACTACATGACAAAGTTGTCCTTTCTGTAATTAGTTGTAGCCCCTTTTTGTACAAAATACGTTCAGATATATCTGGAATAATAGTGTAGTATAGGCAATTTTTGGATTATGCGTTTCGTTTTTCTTTCAGTATATAATAATCAATACAAACGAGTTACATATGTAATTACATGCATTTTGTTTTCAAGATTAATTCATAATTAACACACATAAATATTTTCAGATTTTGAACTTCCTTTTCTCCATTTTTTCCGGAACAATACAAATGTACCCACGAGTCACACAAATTGCACAATCCCCATGAGTGCCTGCTGTTAATCTTTTTCCAGGTTTTTACTTGTGGGGGGAATGTGTTTTCCTTACATATTCCACACAGAACTGTACTTTCATCAATATCTTTATCCTCTTGTTCATCTTCTAAAATACGTGGCATAAAATGCTCCTCTTTCTTCATCGTCATCAGTTTCTTCCGCATCAATTTCTTCCGCATCAGGATCGTCTTCATTGACAAAAAATACTACCTGTCCAACCTGTAAAAAGTTAATCCCAGTGGAAAAAAATAGCCACACCACCAGTGAATTGCAGATTGGTAAAATATGTACATGGAGTATATGTGTTATTATTCGCTGGCAGGAAGCCGGTGAATTATATTTGTGAGTGCTCTGGAAGGAGAATTAGTTGATGGGGAACAATTTTTATTTTCTTTCATTATTAATTTTGAGCAAATGGGATATAATAATTACATTTTAATTGGAATATAAATACTGATTTAAAACTGCAAGTATTGTGAATTGTGTACTATTTCGGTAAAAGGTTTACTACGATATTTCACAAATGCATGTCTATGGTACGGCGCTTTATTACATTAAAATCCTGGATCTATAGGTAAATTGATAACTCGGGAACCCGCTACTGCTTCTAATTTTAGAACACATTAAAATATTGGAATGTAGGTAACGATTTCTACAGCTATATTAAAACAAGGAGTTGGATTTTCATATTGCTTAGTCTAACATATCATAACATTATTATCTGTTACATTCCTAACGGCGAACTGATGCTTTGCTTCAAAATGTTAGTGGCATTATATAATATAGCGTACATGTAATGAACAAGTAAATACTTAGTTCGAACCCAGTGACGCCATATTTTTGTATTACTGTACGTGCACGTTTTATTGCTTTAGTTTTATGAATGACATTTTAATTCTTAAAAGACTACATACTTCTTCTTCCTGCACTCCATCAAGGTCCCAAAATTAGTTTTCTACTTTTTCAATCACATGTTGTTCTGCCTTAAGCCAGTCTTCTTTCCCAATCTCGATCTTTACGTCCTCGAATATTAGTTTTATGTCCTTTAGTTTGTTCGTCTTATTTCTTTGACCAACCATCATTTTTTCTTGTGCTGTAAATTTATTTATATCATAAAATTACATGTTATCTAGACAAAGTTGCATTTTGAAGACATACTGTATACGATTACAAAATGTATTTACACTCTCGTGCTTGTCGTTTATGTCAGGGACATGGTCTTTTAAATTATTCAAATAAATAAGGCCACCCAGAGACGCAATATGGAATTTATTATTCGTCGGCAGAAGCCGGCGAATATATTTGTGATATGCACTGGAAGGAGAAGTAATTAATGGCACACTTTTATTTTGTAAAGAACTATTAACGTTTCAGTTTTACCAAATATCCTGATACGATATTGATAATATATTAAAATAAATGTTTTAAAGAAGTGTATTTGCATGAATTAACTGTTAAAAAATGTTGATTTGCTGCATGATGTGTATAAATAATGATTACTCTGAAAATAACGTTTAAAAGACGGATCGTTCATTTTAATGAAATTAACGGAGCGTGTACGTCAGGCTTTTTATTATATGTATATTAGCAACAAAACGTTCGTTAGTCTCTGTAGCGCAGTTGGTTGTGGTAGTACCCGGGAAGTCAGGGTTCGAAATATAGGAGGAACAGTGTATTAGGCAGAAATTGAAGATTTGGGTGTGCAAATATGCAAAAAGAGGTACATTTTAGATAAACTATTTTATATAAATGTATCCCAAACATAATAATTTTGAGAAAGTAAAAGGGGGAAATAATGTTAAGCAAACATATATATATATACATATGTATATATAGATATATATATATATAAATATAAGGGGAATTTTCTCAGCCAAAGAGGGGAAAAATGTAGTCGGTTTTGCTAGGGGAAGGGAACGAATATCGGCCCCTGTTTATGAATGGAAAAAAGCTCTGAGTAGATATACGAAGGATAAACAACAGCAACATCCTTACCGAAAATTTGAAAACATTTTCTTGTACGTCTCTGTGTCGCGCTACATAACATGTGATGATAAACCAGTTTTTTTCCCTTTCTTAAAACATCAACAAAAGTAAATACCTTGTATTAGCTATATTGGTTTGAGCTAACAATGCTTAACAGGTAGGCGTAACACTTCGTGTCAATATTTGTTAGCAATTAGGTCAGTTTGAATCTGATGTACAGGTCTTCGAGAATACACTTTGACTAATAGCTCCGCCAAAAATAAAATATATTGATGATACGAAGCTGCAAATGTTGACCTTCCAAATCATGTATATACTACATAAGTGTAAAATAAACCTATTAGTCAACAACTTTTATTTTACATCTGATATCGACAATGTGTTCTTCGTGGAACTTGTTTTAGCTCTACTCGTAGCCAGTCAGTACCGTAACCGTTCGGCAAACCACCCACGTGGTCTACTTATTCAAATGTTCTGTGCTTTCCTATACCGTCTGTTATAAAATAGTTTTACCTTAACCTCATCCATGTCATATGGGACATTCATCTCTGTCAACCACTCCTGAAATCTCCTTTTTTGCTAGTTTTGCGTGGATACCAGCTTGCTGTCGTTTTAATATTATGATATGGGGCGTTGTCCATAATGATGACCGCTGGTTCGTTAAGGGCTGGCAATAACGTGTGCTATAAATTCACAACATTATCATAGAGACAGTTACAGTATATTTCATAAGTTTATGATTGTTTTAAGGTTTGCGATTTAGACTTTATCAAATTAGATGTTATATTAAGAAGAATAAATACAAGTATACCACAATTGTATTTTGTGTGACGGTATGACCAATTATCCATGTTAATGTAGCGATACCTAATAATTCTGACTGGACACCTGTGCGTAAGTATTAATCATCTTTTGTGAAAATTTTACTTAATATAGCAGTCTACATTTAAATACGCATGGTGGGTAAATAAAACTAAATAAAACTAAAATCATACCTCAAACCACTCTAAGAAGTGTGTTCCGTTCATTTCATCATGGTAGTCCGCACTTTTCGTTTTTGATTGAAATACCAACCCGGCACCTTCAACGCACCCTATTGTGCTGGAACCCGCGTCTAACACAATCAAACGGAGGCATTTTCCTGCTGGGATGAACCTCCCACAATCTCCGCATCTAGGGTACAGGACACTTAGTGGCCCTTCAAATTAAAATTAAAGCTAACTCTCCGTGTATATTAGAGTATATATAATTGTTTTAATAATACTGTTGCATGCTTAAAAAATGCACGTACACACATTAAGATATTGATTCCACATTAAACGGTCGATTTTTTTATTTTTTATTTTTTGAGGGGTGGGTGGGTGGCAGACAACCCACCTTACCTGGGTAGAACCAGTATTGTACACCTCCCGCCATCTGTGAGAATTTTACTACATTAAAAAGGCATTATCCATGTTCAGACACGATTTAGATATAGTATGTGCAATATAGCGAACAGTATTGTTTTTTACCTTTTTGATTCTCTGTCCATTCACCTGGATAATTATGGGTTGCATTTATCCACGTTTCATCGAGATAAACAATTTCGTAGCCTTCATTCCTGGAATGTATAATATTCATTTTCATTTTTTTCGAAATGTTTAACTATGGATGACTATACCTGCTTTCATTTCATTCCCCAATTAACTTCAAACGTCAATAAAATCGCACCCCGACTAAAGTAATGTTTGTTTAATTATTAATAACAGTTAGATATATCACACGCACGCACGCACGCACACACGCGCACACACACACACACACACACGTAGTCACATGCATTACAATGTATTGCGGGTTCTACATCTAAATATTGTTTTAATTAATAGTGTTTACTTTTACTTTATAATGGTTACCTATATTTCCTCACTTGTCTTAAGTAGCTATGCCTCGACCAACAATGTCCTGTGTCTCCTGTAAGTGGATAAGCACATACATTAAGAACTTATATATATACAATACAACTTAGATCTATGTAATTAAAAAAGAGTGAGAAATAATCCACCAAAAAGCAAACATTCTATACTGCTGGGTCTTTGGGTCAAATAATATTTAAAAAACATTTAGGAAAGTCCCCCACCCCCACCCCACCCCAAGTGAATCCCCCGTGAGACATGTTTAATAACTTTTCTCTTCTTGCTTTTGCTTGCCCGCAAATTTGCTATGTAAAGTTGAACCCTCTTCCGAGTTAAACTCCTGTATTAAACTCCGGATCTGCGTATGAATGTTAATACCACTAAATACCTTCATAAACAGTCTTCCGTGTTTCTTGTAGAACTTGAACCCCATCGATTTTAAGCTCCTCCAAATGGTGGTTTTACTTGATGGATGGCCAGCTAGCTCCATTTGATCAACCAAGCGTTTGGTTGAAACCTGGTGTAAAAGGATAAACAAACATCCATTAAAATGAGAGAGAGAGAGAGAAAGAGTTTTTTTTTAATAAAAGTCACAATTGCAGCAGAAATTAAGACTGTATGCCACCCTAGTAATAGTAAATTAATAGGGTGGCATACAGTCATTAAGTATGCCACCCTAGTAATAGTTTCTGCTGCAATTGTGACTTATCATAAAGCAGAACCAAACATGTAAACCTCTCAACGCATAGCCCTACAATTGCTTTATGTACATTCTCATAGGGACTATTTTACATATTGACACGTAAACTCGTACATATTCTGTAAGTGTGTTGAACAATTAAAACGCAAATAAGGTTCTTCAAAAAAAAAAATGAAAAGAAAAATGAAGTCTATTTCCACATTGAATTTGTTCATATTTCATAGCAAACCTGCATGAGAAGTTGCACGCCTGTATTGCTTTGCATATTTTGTGAGATAACTATTCTTCAAATGTCTACATATTCACGTATGTAGGCCAAATATATATATCAGTCGTTGGGAAAGTCACAATATGTATTTATAAATGCCTTTATATATCTATCTATCTATACTGCTGTACACCCTTGTGCAGGTTGTGCGCCTGTGCCTGTTAGTATACAAGATACATTGTTTAAAAGTAAAAGAAGATGAGGAAATAGTGCGAAAAGTGTGTTGAAATTATACAATGTCGTATGAAAAAGACAAAATTAGGATAAAAACAATACTACAGCCCAAGTTGTCTGAAAGGTCTACCCCTGGATATCGAGCGCTGCTGACTGTTTCTAGTACATGACCATTTAGAGAGGAATTGGAGTTTTGGCCTGGTTAACCTGAATGACTTGGCATTTCGAGGTATTGAAGCTCATGTCCTACTTGAAAGACCAATTTTTATAGTTTTTATAATGAGTAGTAATGTGTTTAGGTCTGGTTTTTGGCGTTTTATGTCAGTTTGTCGTCGATTGTCACACTGCTGTGTCGTCCGCGAAACAACTTGTGACCTGATGCTTTCAGGTAAGTCGTTAATACCAGGAATAAAATTGGAACACTGATACACCATTGGGGAACACCAGACGTTAATGATATCAACCGCCGTAAACAGTCGGTATTGCCAAAGCAATGCAGGCGGTGTGATTCCCGGGCGTGATAATGCACTCCCACCTAAGAGAAAACAATGTTCCTGAACATGCACATTTTGTTAGACTACTGTGGACAACTTTATGGGATAAATGACGCTCAACAGTACAGACAATTTGATTTTTTTGTTTTACATATATATATTGAGAGTACATCAAATAGATCGCTGTCTTGAAACGTCTCGTACCAAAAACGTCATTAAATTGGCTATTGTAAACTTTACTGAATGAGTTCATTGTGTATGTGTCCGCGTGTTTTTCTATATATATAAAAAAAAAAAATATAATGTATATATTTATTAATGTATTTCGGACTGATACTTTTGCCCTTGCTTTTTTTATATATATTAAATCTATACGTACTTACTAATTCTCCTCGATGGTACATAGTGTGTACTGTTCTTCTTAATATTCCTAGACTGAAGTCATCCAACTTCTTTCTTTGAACAACCTTGTTCTTTGTACAAGCTGATACGTTTTAACAACCTCTGAAACCGCAGCTCCCTTTTCACTAAGGACGTTTTGAACTTTTCTTTTTTTCAAAGATAGGGCATTTGTTACTCGATCTACATTTTTTTCATAGCTAATAGGGCTTCTCCAATACAATTCTTACTTGAAACAGCTAGCAAGGCGACGGATGCAATTTTTTACATCATCGCTTACAATAGTTTTTTTCTTTAAGTTGGGCATCTTTAGTTGTTGACTTTTTACGTGCACGAATTTTAACCGACTTCACGTGCATTATTTCTTCTATTACGTCACATTTTTATGAAACAATACATTTTACCAATAGTTGTGTAAATAACAACATATAAATGCATTATATATTTTTACTTACCTTTTATTTGCTAGAAATAATGGTCTTCATTCCAAAACAAAAGAAAAGTACGACCGATTGCTAGAGGTGCGCTCAAATTAGCGGTAAATTGACAATTGAACAACAACACCACGCCTATGGTTTACTTGGTACGACCCAACCTTAAAAACGGACATGCGCAGACGACGAATAGTGAAAGTAAACGCGGCCATTTTGTTGATTTTTTGCAATGTATACACGGGTGGCAAAATGAATTTTGGGCTTTATGAAGCTAAACGGATAGCTACGGCAATATTGTAAACAGATCCAGAAACGTCTATTTTCATTCTATCTATCCATACCAGGTATGAAAGCATATAGCAAGTAACAAAAAAAAAATCTCGATTAATATTCGACGCAAAGGATTACTGAAATGCACAGTAGAAATAAAGCGGCCTGTACAATTATGGTGATTCTATATGTATAAATTGCACATGTTCAAGGACATCTAAAGCGCAGTGAATATCTTAAAATAGTCTTACATTATGTTATGTTTGTCCTATATTTCAGAATTACGTCAGTCAACTCAAATTGACACTTTAAAAAGACACCAGTGACCTAGTGAAGGTCATTTTCAGTTTTTAAGAAGTATATTTTTTCTCATGATCGTTTAACCTCAATTTGATGAAAGTTCTATATGTCAGTGAAATTACAGAGTTTCAATGATTCTATGTTGATATCATCCATCCTATGCAATATAAGGTTAAACTAGAATTAGTCTAAAATTATGAAATATACGTTGTGTGATGTACGAATTGATGACTCTCTTCAAACCCTAGTATATCATTTGACGGCGTGAATAAATGACAATCCGGTTTCGGGTACTGGTTTCAGAATCAGAGTGATTCGTCGGCTGCTTTAAATATATTGTTTCGAAAAGATGAAATAAAAAAGATTCTATAGAAATCACAGCACCCAACTGTATTACAAACAAAGAGAAAATTAACTTACTATGAAAAGGACAACACACAACAGAAAGAGTGGTGAAGATTTGGAACGGTCAGTAGGCAATATGGTTTACTGGTTAGATGTCTCATATATAGATTTACTCACCCTTTACATTCTCTGGTAGGACATGCGAACTTGTTTAATCTCACCCAGTCCTCAGTGCCATTATCTGCATCTAAATCGGCTATATAAAACAATAAAACTATATATTAAAACTGTATCTCAACGTTTCTCATTTGATAAATGAATGTTAACACATTTAAGAACTAGATCGCGCATTCGATGACGCGCCAATCCATCGCCAATCCCCACGCTCGCCATAAAGCCATATATTTGACCCCGCCACACCCCCTATGATGACCCTGGGACAGGATTTTATACCACTGCTCTGAATAACGTTCAATACGAGCCCAATATAGGTGGCTTATAAGTAGAATACCGCTTAGGCCGGTGCTAGGGGGCGGAGAGGTGTTGCTTCTTTCATTACTTCTGATGAACAGACTCAATAAAACCGAGTCTGCTGCTTCATTCTTTTTATTGTGTTTGTTGCTCCAAAAGGATCACCTTTATCAGTATCTATTAACATTCACACTAGCGTTCGTTTAGTGCAGTGCGGCGGCTGTAAAAAGTCTCCCCGTGCTACTAATCAGTAGTGTTATTTTTACTGGTCCTTTGGTACCAACGAGCCCAATATATATGGCTTATAAGTAGAATACCGCTTAAGCAGGTGCTAGGGGCGTAAGAGGTGTTGCTTCTTTCATTACTTCTCATGAACAGACTCAATAAAACCGAGTCTGCTGCTTTATTCTCTTAATTGTGTTTGTTGCTCCCAAAGGATCACCTTTATCAGTATTTATTGATGTGCAACACGACCCTATTCAGAAACATAATATTTATATCCCACCCACCCTGCCTCAAGTGTAAACCCCAGGGCATGTACTAAGCGTCCTATTCAAAATGCCCGTCTGAGGGATCTCAATGTTTTCCAAGTTATGCACCCATGGCTGGGGATAGACCCGGGGGCCAATACTTATCGAATGGTTATATCCATGTGTTCATGTCCAATAAGTGTATATATGGTTACAGGATGGATGGATTCATTTGAACACATTTTATGGCCCAGAGGTTGGCGTACATTAATAAAGAAAAACGGTGGAAATCTGTTTTGTGGTTCTTGTGTGTTCAAGTCGTATGTGTTTTATTGATGCTTGTTCATATATTGAAATACATTATATTATCTCACATCCTATCAAAGTACGGGACATTAAATAATACATAGGGTACACTTGAGAAGAAGATGTGTTGACCTTTTCTGGCAAAGGCGGCTATCTTGGATGTGGCGTTGACCTAATTTTAACAAAACTGAAAAAACATTGATCATCCATGTGAAGAATAATAAAAAAATCGGACAGGGGAAGTAGCATTCAAGGAGGACAGTCAACCACAAAACACAGAAACAAATACGCAAACAGACAAACAAGAAGGCAAAAGTAATAATAATGCAAACGACCTCACAAACACAAAAGGGTTGACAATAGGTCTACCGCCTTCGAACGGTCAGTGGCAAAGTAGGCCACTGGAGGTTTAAACCGGTTCTAGGGTGCACCAAACCTCACACTTACCCTATTGTCATCCCATTAAAACTGGACAGTGTAAATAAAGAAATCCCCGCCATGATATAATCTCTAACCAACAAGGCAGCATCATAAGGCAATAAAAGTAAAAAACAAATATGCTCGTGTAAATATCATACAAAAAAAACACTAGCCTAGAAAGCCAAAATGAAGGTATGACTTGAAAGAAGCCAGAGCAACAAGAGAATACACCATTAAGGTCACGACAAGAAAGATCATAGACAAACATCAAACGCCACCGTCCCAATGGGCTTTAGGTAGGCGTCATCATAGGATCCACAGCCTGTCCGGTCATCGTACAATTAAAGAAGAAAGCATAGTGTCGAACTGTAAAAGGGTCCACCACCAAGCATGCAGTACGTTGCAAAATGATAGGGTCATAACCTCTTTTGATAAACTTTTTAACAAGTTTAACAAAGATAGTATGAAAGTGATCATGACCAACAATCAAGTTTATAAATCACATCACCAAAGAAGTCAGGTTGTGATAATCCTTGTCGCAGAAGAGTCCTTAAATTACTTTTATATTAGGAAAGAAGATCAGGGTTACGATAATACAATTTTGCAAAGATTTTACGAAGTTTATGGTAACGGTAACCCTGATTGAGTAGCTTTTTAGTTATACAAAGATTGCGAATATTAAAGTCCTCAACTCGAGTACAAGCTCTTGAAAAACGAATAAGTTGAGACACATACACCCCATAAGAAGTTGCTCGGGGAACTTCCCCATCCAAGTGGGGATAATTAACAATGTCAAAATTAAAATCATCTCTCTTGTCATAGATTTTGCTAATTATTTCACCATTTTCAATCGAGAGATCTAAATCAAGAAAAGAAACGTTATTATCAGATATATTAGCTTTGTTAAGCTGAAGTTCTTTAGGATAAATACTATTAACCAAAGTTGGAAAGAAAGGGTTGTCAATGTTCAATATGTCATCCAGATACCGAGAGGTGTCATTAAAGGCTTTAATAACATCTGCCTCGGTATCTGGTGAAAGACTTAACATGAAATCTCGTTCACAGCAAAATAAAAACAAATCTGCGACAAGTGGTGCACAGTTCGTACCCATAGGGATACCAACAATTTGTCTATAAACGAAAATAGTATCTAATAGGAAGATGAGTGCTTCACAAACTTCATAGCGAGTCCACATAGTATAATTGTCTAAACTGCATGTATTAGCTCATGTAGCTTCAGAGAAATGGATTTTTTAAAAAACGCTTTAATATTATTACATGCCAAAAATGTAGTATTTTCTCTAGCGAATGTTTTTTGAATGAGAGAAATTAACTTGTCTTTAATAAGGTGATGTGGTAAGGTTTTATATAGTGTAGAGAAGTCATAAGTGCTTATTGATGAAACTTGACCTTTATTGAAAATTTTATCAAGAACGTCTCCTTAATTTTTTATAGATCAAAATAAATTAATCCCAGAGTTTTCATAAGTTTTATCACAATATAGTTTAACGTGATCTTTAACGGCAGTAAGACAAAGGTTAAAAGTTTGGAGATGTTTGTTGTGGTGCAGACACTAGAATTCGAAATAAAGCTAGCCTTATACGGATTTTTATGTAATTTAGGAATCCAGTACATAGTAGGCAGTTTATTTTGCTTATCGTTTACACCAGCCTTGAAAGTAGTGCACCGAGTGATATGTGCGGAAACAACATCATCCTCAGTAGAATTAACTGGATTATACGAATTGGTGCTGCCGAGTTCCAGCGATAAAACATTGACGTAATGTAGGCGTTGCATTCACATTCCTTAGGAGTATTATGTACTATATCAAGGTCAGAAACTATTTTGTTGTAGTTGAAAATTATAATATTTCTCATAGGCTTTTTATACTTAAAACAAATTACAGGACTTTCGGAATTTTTTAAATATTTTGGGATAGAATCAACTACATGAGTATCTTGAAAGATACTAGGCATGTCAATGAAATCAATACCTTTATTAATATATAGTATATGAAGTTTGGTCAACACTGACCAAGCGGTTTCTGAGAAGAAGTTGTTTCGGCAAAAGGTTAACAACGGCCGGACGGACGAAGTTATATTCTGTCTTCGTTATCGCAAACGTTAACGCTCTAAAGGACTCAATGCCCTTGAATACTCGTACCCTACAGATGATGGAGGTAGACACAAACACATTTTTCGCTTTTCTACTGTTTACAAGACTTTTCAATGGATACATTGATTTATCCGTACCAGGAGCTAAATCTACAGTATTTTAGAAAAATGATACCAGAACACTTAATGTTGATATTTAGATGTTACAATGGGACCTTATGGAGAATTAATTGGAAGGTAATTAAGAGCTGCATAATGCGTATCTTTCATCCTTCATCTATAAGGCCTTGCGCTTAAGAACTGCAGAATGGAAATGTCCAGCTTTCATCTCTAAACACGCAGTACAGTTATCTTTCATCTTTCATCTCTAAGGAACGTGCTTGTATCAGTGAAAGTTTCAGACATGTAAGGACACAATTGTACACCTTATTAAGAAATTCCTTTTGTGTATGTATATGTATTTTAAGGTATCTTCATATTGCATAAATTATATAAAATATTACATGATACCATGTTTTGCTAAAAACTGAATATTTTCAGAACCTATACAGGTATAAGAAATATTTTAGGGTTATTTTACAGCTTTTTGATTGTACAAAACAAACATATCAATGAAGGCAGATATTTTTCTTTGGAAATCAAATTTAGAAAATCGGCCATTATTTCGATTTTATCATTTTCAGTATGTTTATCAATACTTTTTATGAAGGATACTACAACTGTATATAAGGCTAGTGGGAGAGTACCTAATTCACATGGGAGGGTCTTTACGCTTGGTTTACTACCAAATTCAACCTTGTACTCGTACATGTACCATTCGATTTCAAGGCATATAATTTCAATGATCTATATTGCAAACATAAGAAACATAAACACATATTATATGAACATAAGCTCTGTTATATGCTACTAAGCAGTCAACAAAACTAACCTCATTTCATAACAAAACTGCCCTTGCAAATTGGCATTTTAATACGAATGTTATAGTCAAAAAGAGGTAAAATGGCGGACCATATACAGTGTTCATACCAGCATTTTTTAAGTGGGTTAAAATAACTGTATACGGGAACGGAACGTATTCCTATATCCATAGTAACAATAAAAGGCTTATTACCGGCTATTATACATCTCGTTAATGATATTTGATCATTCGTGACATGGAATAATAAAAGACAATATTTACCTTTATAGTATGCAATATTATGAATATTATGAATATAGTATATATTTAAATATAGAAATGTTTGAGTATTTGAAATTTACCTTGATTATAAAAATAAACCCGTGCAGTATTTTGATTGTAGGTCGAATAATCCGGAAATGTACGAAACTTATACAGCTTGCACCTAGGAATATATTAAAAACAGAAATGCTAAAACACATCTACATAAAGCCAGTATATGTTTTTACTCTAACATATTTACATATAATAAATAAGTGGACTCGAACACCAAATACCCATCTATCTTTTATACAATTATATGGCTCTGTCGGAAAGTTTTAATAACCGAAATCAGTTGCGACGCTTACATTTTTCAAAACCTAAACGTATTGAAGCTGTGTTCAGAAAACAATGCCATTTTAAATGTAAACTTCTGAGCACACTGTGGAAATTTTACAAAACATAGATTGCCTCGCCTGTTAACCGTAACACTCCTAAATTGTTAAAATGTCTTTTAATATTTAAAGCATCTTTATAGTAGTTGTCTTATATATTATAGAACCACCTTCAATTTACATTTCTGCGCGCAACTTAAGGCTTGCGCTCATATTTGTACCTTATAATAAATACTCATTTCTTGTTTAATTTGTAAACATTTTATTAGCTTACTCATACACTCAAACACATCTTGTAAGCTGTATCTGTATACAAGAAATACTGTTTTAATAACATTAAAAGTTATTTTTATCAGGGAAGTATTTCTAGTATGATAACACAATTACGCTTTAAACAAAAGAGTAGTTACAGTATAAGTAGCATTTTACCATGTTCTAGTACTTTTTGTTCGAAAAGAAATATGATATAAATGCATTTCACATGCACCTAAATTTTACATATACTTTCAACGAGCACCAGAAACTGCAAATCTGTTTTACATGTGTGCTACAATTATTGCCTTATTGCTATTGATTCCAATTGGCTTATTTTATTTTAATAAACATATATAAATTCTTAATTATGAAAAGAAACATTTTACTCTTATGTAAAGACGATGTTTATATTCAGTTAATATTACATTCCTTTTTGTATACATTGAAACAACAGCCTTTATGTGTTTCAAAAAAGTGTCAATCAAGCTTCATATTGAAGAGAGAATCAAGGACTTATCA
Organism: Cyrtodaria siliqua; assembly: GCA_037043455.1. NCBI lineage: Eukaryota > Metazoa > Mollusca > Bivalvia > Adapedonta > Hiatellidae > Cyrtodaria > Cyrtodaria siliqua. The sequence continues at coordinate 137,184 of JAWPHD010003781.1, forward strand.
CGATCCCGCTTATATCTCGTGATTTATACTGGAGACCTTTATTTCTTGTTTATCGTCGACAAAAATCGTACAACATAGTCGGACACCGGATTAAAGGCTTTCGTGACTTTTGACACTGAGCATTGAACTTTTAGATGTGTTGCCTTTGTTTTAATAGTAATAACGATGTCGCCAAGAGGTAAAACCAGACCTAATTACAAAAAGATGCATACAGGAGGTGCCGCGCGAATAGGCGGAGATGACAAGAATTATCATTCGGGTTTTGATATGATGAAAAGACGAAAACGAAAACCCACTCGTTAGAAGTCGAAAATGTTAACTATGAGGGCGATGAAGTAGACGAAAACTAGGCGAAGAATCATTTGTGCTGAAGGAATTGGAAGAAATGGGCAAAGAGGAGAAGTAATGGAAAAAGCAAATAAAAATTGGAATAACGGAGAAAAGCAGCAGCGAAGAATAAAGGCGAGTGTAAAAACTCAAGGGTAAGACTTTGTTAAAAGATTCTATGACAAACAACCCAAAACCAAGAAACCCAAGAGGGGGCTGTATCGCTCTACCTGCTATATGGTGTCCATGGTTGGGTGGGGGATAGAAGGAGAGTGTGTCAGATATGGCAGTATCAAACTAGTTTTTTTATAAGTGTCTTCAATTACCAAAATATAGGGGAGGGTAGAGTTTGGCTAGCTTTAAAACAAATCAAACTTTCGTTAATATAAAAGAGTATGAGAGTGGACACTCAAACCAAGTTTGACATGTGACCCAGGGGCGGGTCAAATTTGACCCCAGGGTCACCCTTTGGACAAACTTGGTAGAGGACCGTAAGCTGAAGATAAATACAAAATATTAAACCTCTGACTTTTAGTTTCAGAGAAGCAGATCTTTTAAAGTTTTTCCCTACATAAATCTATGTAAAACATGTGACCTGGGGTGTGCCAAATTTGACCCCAGGGTCACCATTCCAACAAACTTGGAAGAGGACCTTAAGCTGAGCGTAAATACAAAATATTTGACTCTTGTAGTTTCATAGAAGAAGATTTTCAAGTTTTTTCCTATATATGTCTATGAAAAACTGACCGCTTGGGCGGGGTCAAATTAGACCCCAGAGTTACCATTTTAAAAAACTGTGTAGAAGAACATAAGCTGATAATAAATACAAAATATTAAACCTTTAGCTCATGTAGTTTCAGAGAAATGGATTTTTTAAGCTTTACCCTATATCAGTCTATGTAAAACTGTGATCCCTGGGGCGGGGCCATATTTGACCCCAACGATGGGAACAATAGTATGATCAAATAGTTAGATCGATTGGTAAATCAAGATTGTTGACTCTCATATACAAAAGATGTAGTGTTTTAGTTGCTTGCTCTACAACATGCTTTCTGGCTGACAAAAAAGATCCATTGCTATTGAAAATGGTTCCAAGATATATTTGTCAGTAATTTCAATTTGTATACCGCCTATATCGAAAGAGTAACGGGTTGTGTTTCTGGCTCCAAATATGACAATTTGAGTTTGGGATGTATTCACCTTTAACTTCCATAAATTGCAGTAATCATGAAAGGCAGTTAGGTTATTTTGAAGATCTATTGGGGACTCGGATAAGATTATTGTGTCATCTGCATATAACAACACGAGTAGTTTGAGCCAATTGTGGGCACCCTGATGGTCATTTATTTCAATACCTTGACTTCCACATGTTAGCAAATGTGAGCATTTAAGAAGATTGAGAATAAAACCGGGGATAAATGTTCTCGTTGTCTACACCGTTTTCACAAGGGAAATAAATGGAGGTTACACCTCCTTGGGACACACAGGAATTAATATTTTGGTACATACTGTATAAAAATTTAAAAACATTACCATTTATAGAAGTAGATAGGAGTTTTGCCATAAACCCGTTCTCCAAACTTTATCAAAAGCTTGTGAGAAGTCCACAAAGGCACAGAATAACTTGTTTTTTTTAAGAATTTCAATGAGGGAATTAAAGGCAAACATGTGATCAGCATCCTTTTCTAAAGCCCGCTTGATTTTCCTTAAGTAATCTGTATTCATCGAGAAAGTTATTTAGTCTATAGTTTAGAATGGAGGTAAACAGTTTCCCCAAACAGCTTAGTAATGTTATTGGTCTATAGTAGTTGCTTGGGTCATTTTTGTCACCTTTGTTTTTATATACTGCAACAATTTTTCCTTCCAGCCAGCTACTTGGCATGAAACCGGTATCTAGTATTCGATTAAATAATAATGTATAGATTGGTAATAATATATCTTTCATAGATATGATAAGTATGTTGTCCGAAGGACTTGGTGCTTTGGAGTTATTCAACTGGGATATGTTTTTAGCAATTTCGTGTTCAGTTATGGGACAATATAGCATATCTTCTTCATTTTCTAATAGTGCATCAGGTATGTTTATGTCTGGGTCTATTTCCGGGGGCTGAATTTACATTTTTGAAGTAGTTTGTTTAGGGATGGTGTTGTTGTTTTGGATTTAGATTTAATACTATTCAGGAACTTCCAGTATTGCTTTGGGTTATCGGATTATATCTGTCTTAATTTAGTCGTTTTATTGTGTTTATACTGGTTTATATATAGATTCATGGTGCGTTTGTACTGTTTACTAGCGTTATTTAATCTAGTTTTGTTCGTCTCGTTTTGTAGTTTTCTGTAACTTTCACGTGCGTCATTATAATTTTGTCTCGCTTGATGACATTTAAGGCCATACCATGGTCTGTTATTTGAGTGTGTGTAGCGTGTTGATTGTTTTGGTAGTGTTTTGTTAGAAGAGTTAGATAACAACTTCGTTATTTCATCAGTGATGTGGTTTATGGAATCTGCTGTTTGTGAGGGATTGTATGACATTGATTGATCCAGTTTTCCCTTAATTATCGTAACCCTGATCTTCTTTCCAAATATAAAAGTAATTTAAGGACTCTTCTGCGACAAGGACTATCACAACCTGACTTCTATGGGGATGTGATTTATAAACTTCGTAAGATTCTTGGTCATGATCACTTTCATATTATCTTTGTTAAACTTGTTAAAAAGTTTATCAAAAGAGGTTATGACCCTATCATTTTGCAACGTAATGCTTGCTTGGTGGTGGACCCTTTTACAGTTCGCCATTATGCTTTCCTCTTTAATTGTACGATGACCGGACAGCCTGTAGACCCTATGATGACGCCTACCTAAAGCCCATTGGGACGGTGGCGTTTGATGTTTGTCTATGATCTTTCTTGTCGTGCCCTTAATGGTTTATTCTCTTGTTGCTCTGGCTTCTGCCAAGTTATTGAGTACCTTCATTGTGGCTTTCTAGACTATTGTTTTTTATATTATATTTACACTAGCATATTTGTGTTTTACTTATATTGCCTATTGATGCTGCCTTGTTGGTTAGAGATTAGATCATGGCGGGGATTTCTTTATTTACACTGTCCGGTTTTAATGGGATGACAGTAGGGTAAGTGTGAGGTTTGGTGCACCCTAGAACCGGTTTAAACCCCCAGTGGCCTACTTTGCCACTGACCGTTCCAAGGCGGTAACCCTATTGTCAACCCTTTTGTGTTTGTGATGTCGTTTGTATTTATTATTACTTTTGTCTTCTTGTTTGTCTGTTTGCGTATTTGTTTCTGTGTTTTGTGGTTGACTGTCGTCATTGAATGCTACTTTCCCTGTCCGATCTTTTTATTTTTCTTTGTAATTTTAGCAATATTTTTTGTAAATGGGTTGAGTCAATATTATTTAGAAAATTATTTTCTGATCCTTGTTCCACTTAGTTTTATTTGCATTTTCACGAGCTTTATGTTCCGATTGTATTTTAAAATTGTTTGGCTTATACTTAAAAAACCATCGTAAAATATAATGGCCATCAGAGAAAAGAGGGTCTGTGTCAACAATTTCAAAATCATTTATAAACTTAAAACAGTCGGCAGCAGTCAATAACAGATTTATCACGAAATGTATATTGACCTATATTTTTATCATTACCAACTCTACTATTAACAATGAACATATTGTTGTTTTTGCATATATCTATTAACACATATCCATTTTGGTTTATTTTTGTATCTTGAGACACTCTTTTAAGTGGGATGTTTAAGTTTTCTAAAATCGACGATTTGTTAAAAAAGCATTAGTTTCGTCAGTGAAGTAATAAGAGGTGAATGGTGACCACTAATGGAGATATAGCGCATCTGACTGAAATCTCGTATGGCTTCGAGAAGTGGAAGGAATCTTGATTTAGCGGTAACATTTTCTGAATATCCGCCATTTTGTTTCTATCGGTGAAGTGCTCCGCTCCGTGAAATTGTAAAATAGTCGACTATTTTGGATAACAAGTCATCATACTTCGCAGAAAATGTTTGTTGTTATATTACTTATTGTTGATATTGACATGTTGGGTATTTTTACGTTATTTTACAGTGAATTGATTGATATAAAATGAATTTCGCATACTGTTGGTCGGCCGTGTTGGTTGAAGTTTTGTTAAACAGAGATGTGGAGATGACGCAAATCCGCTATACATTTTTTTGTTTAAGTTAATTCCTCAAAAATATACAGCTCGCTGTCGAGAACTATGATTGAAGAATGTAGTGGTATACTTTTTATTATACAAAACCCTTAATTTTATCTAATAATTTGTCTTGAAGACTGCATAGATCTCGACCAACATGGCCGAGTCTAGGCAACGTCGATGAAATGCCATCCTGTTGGAATTCGCTATAATTTTTTTTATTTTAGTTAATTCCTCGAAAATAAACAGCTCGTTGTCTAGAAATATGATTGAAGAATGTAGTGGTGCACTTTTTATTATTGCAACAACCTTAATTTTGTCTAATAATGTGTCTTAAAGACAGTATAGATATCGCCCAAAATGGCCATACATCCCGATTCTAGCCAACGACGATGAAATGCCATCTTGTTTGACTTCGATATACATTTTTTAATTTTAGTTAATTCCTCGAATAAAAACAACTCGCTGTCGAGAATTATGATTGAAAAATGTAGTAATACACTTGTAAACGCTTTAATTATGTTTTAAAGACTCTTAGTCAACCGATCATTGTTGGTGCTCTTTTGCGTAATTAAATATCCTTTCCAACGAAAGTTTAATAGTTTATTTGCGTCTCATTGTTTACAATCAAATATGCATACATATATACATTATTTCATACATAAAATATGAATTGTAAACACCATTCTAAAAGAATTATAGGAGACGAATGTCAACGTTTAATGTCTGTATCAATTAAGCGCTTTCGAATGCATTTCACCATAAGCGTCCTGGAGATGGTAATTTTTACTATAAGGTTTCATAGCTCATATGACCTACATATATATATAATCATGCAAAAAAAAACAATTAACTGAAGAGTGGCTAATGTTGGATTCATGGCAGGTTGTTTATTGCGGTCAAAAGATATAAAGGTTTCCCCCAATCATAACAGCCAATTAGCCACGGGGTACATACCAACAGCCAATTAGCAACGGGGTATCGTATGAACCCCGTGGCTAATTGGCTGTCCTAAGCAGGATATTTGGTTAGATCAAAGAGGCCATATATCACAAACACTGGCCACCCGTGGTGTGTTGACATCATATATATACACAATAATTGTGTAATATTTTTTAATTTTATTTATATTGTGCATTTATCAGTGAAACTAAACGCATTCGAAAGTTGATTATGTTCATTCGGATTTGTCAAAAAAAAAAAAATATATATAAAAGAACGCGTATGTCTGTTAAATGTTTCATTTTTATTTAAAAAGTATTTTAGTTAAACAATTATATTACGCCGTTTTAAATATTAGGAAAATATAACCAATGCTAAACTGATGTAATTACACTGCTAAATCCAAACTCAACTTACGCGTTTTAATTACATTTCTTATGTGATTGTTTTTTATATACAACATTATCTTTTTCGGTCTTGCGAGTTACTTTGTCATATGTTACAAGATATTTAAAAGTTCCCCCTGTACGGAGGTAAGTATTTTATAAAAATAAAAAATAAAAAATAAAAATAATTAGACTTAATACTAATTTCTTTCTTTCAGTAAATGATAATCTTCACCTGAACATTTGATAATAATAAACTCTGATTTTAATAACCTTGAAAGAATATGTGTATGTATACACTCAAGTGATATGAGAACGCAACACGGGAATTTCCGCTATATATTGTATATACTGCACACTTAATTGCACATAATATTCCAAAGAAATCCCAAGTTCTTTTTTTAAAAAAAAGTTGCAGTTAACTAGAGAAAGGACACAAATGTGATGTTGTAGACGTTTAAATCACACTACACTTTGTAACAAGAACTTCATCAATGTTGAAGTTGCTCTTCGAAAAATTGAGCTAGTTCAGTACTGTATTTAACGTAAAAAGTTTGCAAAATTTTGCATCCTAAGTTTGCTCACATGATTGAGCCAAACGCGTACTCTGTGAATAATGAAACATTGCAGGAATACTATTTGCTGTATTATTAGTTGTTTTAGTATTTTTTCCAAAAGGAAAGGTCTTACGTAGCCATGTACCATTCGATTAAAAGCAGCATATTGTACATACAATATATAGCGGAAATTCCCGTGTTCGTTTTCATATCACTTGAGTGTAGATGGTATAGAAGTTAAACGTTAAAATAGCAACGAAGGTGTAACAATTTCATCTTTATTACAATCAGATTAACGCTAATCTGATTACCTGTACAATAAACCCATTCCGCTAGGATTCATAGCGTTAAGTTTGGGTTCCGAAAGGGACGGTCAACAGTTGACGCGATATTTGTATTAATGTCAATTATTCAAAATTATTTATGTAATAATAAACGATTATATGTTGCCTTTGTCGACATGATGAAATGTTTTGACAGCATTTATAGAAATGCACTTTGGCTTAAATTATATAAGCTAGGAATACGTGGAAAACTTTTACGCATTATAAGGGACATGTATCAAAAGGTTAAATCGTGTGTAAAAAATTGTAATAGCTATTCAGACTACTTTGAATATGCTGTTGGTTTGAGACAAGGGGAGGTAATTTCGCCTATACTGTTTTCCATGTTTGTGGAAGATCTTGAACTTTATTTGCAAAGTAATGTTGAGACAGGTCTAAATATAGATGACATAGTACTAATAATCTTACTTTTTGCTGATGATATGGCTATTTTGGGCAAATCTCCTGCTGAATTACAAGATAATCTTAATCGATTGCATACATATTGTAATAAATGGGGCTTAAGCGTAAATATTGCGAAAACTAAAATAATGGTGTTTAGAAAACGTGGTGGATTGTTGCCTAATGAATCATGGACTTATAACGATCAAATTATAGAAGTTGTTAATGATTTTAACTATCTTGGAAATATTTTTAATTATACTGGTAATTTGAACTTAAACCAAGAACACTTAGTCGGCAAGGCGCTTAAGGCATTAAACACTCTATTATTTAACTGTAAAAAAATTCGTTTAAAGCCAAAACTACTATGTCAGTTGTTTGATGCGTTCGTTGGTTCTATTTTAAATTATGCAAGCGAAATCTGGGGGTATACAAGGTCGAAAGTTATAGAGCGAATACATTTAAAATTCTGTAAACGTTTATTGAATGTTAAAATGAATACATGTACTGTGGGTGTTTACGGAGAGCTGGGTAGATATCCCTTATATATATCACGATATGCAAGGATAATAAGTTATTGGTGTAAAATTATTAATACTGATAATATAATAATAAAAAAAGTATACGAACAAGGGCTAAATGATTGTAATAAAGGATGTAAGAACTGGGTATCAAACGTTAAAACCATGTTAAATAATTACGGATTTACCGATATATTTGAGAACAATCATTTTGTAAACCCCAAAGTATTTCCAAATATTTTTAAGCAAAAAGTTATTGATAATTTTATTCAGGAATGGTTTAGTTCTATAGAAAATAGTACAGTTCTTGAAAACTATAGCTTAGTAAAAATGCAATTTGACTATGAAAACTATCTTGATATATTACCTTGTAATTTGAGATTGTTTTATACTAGACTAAGACTTTCTGTTCATCCTCTTAGAATTCAAACTGGGCGTTATGATAGAAATAGAATACCAAAAAATGAAAGATATTGCCTTTGTTGTAATTCAGGCGATATAGAAGATGAGTTTCACTTTATATGTATATGTCCATGTTTTGTAGATTTGCGTAAGCAGTATTTGAAAAAGTATTATTACCAAAGACCATCAATGTTCAAGTTTTTAGATTCGATTAGCTCTCATAATAAAACTGTATTATATAAAATTTCAAAATATACCAAGGAAGCCTTAGAAATAAGAAAATCAATTTTAAATGTTTAAGCATGTTGTTCATTCTCATTCTATTAAATTTCATAATCTTTAAGGAATATTGTATTACAAATGTGAACTAAAGTAATATAATTCAACATTTATTTGTAAAAGAAAATCTTTTATATCTATTACGTGACTATATGTTTAATGTATTTGTATGTAATGTTTGTATGATGATGTACTATGTACAAATCTTAATAAAATATCTGTTCTGTTCTGTTCTGTTTATCGCGCACCTGTCACAGTTCTTAGCGAATTTAAAGAGCGTCCAGCGATCACGATGAAATTTCTGATCATGTACAGGGACGCTTATCTTTCTCGTTTTAGCCATACGAGATTATGCGAGATTCGATTATGTACCCATTCACTCTCTTATTACTTCACTGGTTTCGTCATCAAAATCAAAATCAAACATATCAGTTAGGTAATTGTCAACCGGCATAAAATCTGACAAATGTGACGTACGGGCATTGAGATCGCCAGATAATATAACAAATTTATGGATACTACACATATTAGTAATTTCATTTTCAAGACTGTTAATTTCATCTTCATTTAAAAATCTAGATCGCTCAGGGGGCACATAAAAAACATTATACAACACCGAGCGTAAAGTCTTTATCAGTGTTTTTCAATCGTTTACATATCGTTTACATATTTTTAACCAAGATATATATTCACAGTCAGAGTTAATAGGTTCAGTATTGCAAACGATGTCATCCTTTATAAAAAATACCAACGCCACCAGATTTTCTGATGTATTCTTGCTGTCTGTGTTTACCTATAAATTAATAACCTGATATATCAACTATATCTGTACTGTCAAGGTTGGTTTCCATTACACACATGATATCATATTCACGTATCATTCAACAAATTCTGGGTAGTTAAGTCTGCGTTTTTGACCTCTAACATTTAATAGTGGTGTCATTCGCTTGAGGGACTTCCTCACAAAGGTCCTAGTTAGCCTCTGGTGGTTTTCGGTTCAGACCAGAAATTGATGAGTCAGTGTAATCCTGTGACAATGGTCTAAAACTGTCACTATGTTGCGATAGACTGATTGAACGTTCATGTCGGCTGGGTGCTCTTTCGCGGTCATGAGTTCCTTGTCTTGTGGCCAAACGAGGTGAGCGGCTTGTCTGCATTGCTCGCTTTGTTAGGTGCACCCACGGTATGGGTTTGTTCCGACTGCATCTAGGTATGTGTATCTTCGTTGCCAAGACTTCTTGTGATTATCTGGGGCTATCACGCCTTTGCATACTCATGTCACTATCCGGGGAATCCGACTCATTGTTGTCATTTATAGTTTGCTTAGACACGGTGTACTGATTGTATTGCCTTTCACTGGCTTGACCTACATGTGCGCGTTCAAAAGTATTTGTATCGATACGACTGCCACACATGATTTGGTTCCATTCAGGAAGAATATTGCGTATAGTTCTGCCATTCATGATGATTTTAGCCGGGTAGATAATTCTGGCTTTGCTGTCAGGGTTTTCTGGGCGGATATGCCTGTATTCTGCCCAAATCTCTTTACAGGCTTTGGTGATCTCAGGCGGGTAGTCACGGCTGATGCCAAACGAAATATTCTTGAGTATGTACGCATATATTCTATGTCTTGATAGTCCCTAAATGCCACACTAATATGTCGCTGCATACCAGCAGTGAATCTTCTTGTGAGCCCTGTCAATTACTAGCATTTCTCGTATAAAGTCTGTAATGGTTTATTTACAACCTTCACGTCGGTTTTTGCGCAAACATTTGAATATAAGATTCTTGCGTATTGCACGGGCTTCCATATCAATCGATTTGTATTCAAGGAGCGGGCTTCTGTCTGCGTGTAGATTCTACTGCCGACACTCTGGCCTTTACACTTATTGCAAAGACAATTTTCTATACTGACATTGACCTTGTGTTCATTAATTGCCACTTTTGATAGTATCAAAGTCAGTTTATCATTAGACACTTCACTATAATTTGGTGGTTAATATGTGTCATACGTTCGTTGGTCTCCCCATTAGTGCTAATACGTTGACGTTTGTTACGTACAATGGTAAAATCATGGTCACCACCACCTTGCCCTTGCTGTGTAAAAAAACATCGTTGTCGCCGCCATTTTCAGCAACGTCACGTAGCACGGCAAAATAATTATTGTCTGACCGGTAATCATTTGAGCTTTCATATCTTGCTCCTCGCCCTCGAGGGTTCCAACTGGTACCTCGACCCCTTGCGCCAGAACCTCGCATGTATGCCCCTGCGCTTACTAAATAAATGTTGCAGCGTTTCAAAGCACTAAACTATCCGTCGGCCATTAGTCACAAGTTTAGTTACATTGTGCTACCTCGTTTGCATTGCGTGAAATTAAAAAAAAAAACGACTTTCTATAATTTATATATTCTCTTGTCATAATTATCAACTGAGTATACTTATCAAAGACACAAACATTTATATACAATCTACAGTAGTTTTACCCTTTTAAAATCCAAACTGGTTTTGCGATATCTTATCGTATTTGTCTGACCATATAGTTACACGATTAAGTAAAATTGGACAATATGTTTTTCTCGATACATTTATAAGTGTGATTCGACTATAATTGTAACGCATCATCATTATTTCCATTTTTAAAGACTGGAATGATAATTCCTTCACCCCATGTAACTGGGTATTCATCGTTATTTAACAGACGATTATACAGTTTTAATAGAAATGGCGAGAATATATCATAACATGATTAAAATATTTCGCTATTTTAGTTATCCAAGCCACAAGATTTATGATTCTTCTGGTGGAAATTCGCGGCTCGTAGTTCGTTTTTAGTTATCTCCGCGTCTCTTTCTTGATCGTGGCTCGTAGTTTGTACTCGTTTGCCTTCACTTATTTTATAATTGTTTCTAGCTTTCCGTTTCACGCGATTATAAATAGAGCGCTTGAAATAAATACATGTTTGTTTGCGTCATTCTTTTCTTTTACAAATGCATTTCTTGCTGTTTTAAAATTGCGTTTTGCTTGACAACATTCTCCGTTAAACCAGTCTTTATGATTAAAGCCAGATTCCTCCGATTTATTTTGTTTATAAGAAGTTTTACCAAATACTCTGAATGCGCTATCATACATGTACGTTGTTAACGAATTGACTATGTCGTTTGATTATTGTTTATGTTTACATCGTCGAGCATGCTTTGCATTTACTCATTGTTGTTCATGAGTACGTCTCTAAATGATCTTGGACTCGTCCCACACGATGTTATTTTTGCATCGCTTCATTTACTATTTCGGGGCTGGTACATTATTTTGTACTAGTTTTGTTTTAAAACAAGTACATACAGGTGCATGTTCAGAAAATTCGTTAAAATCTAATATCCTAAAGTTTGAAATACAACTAAAATCTGAGAAATTAAGTTATAGATAATCTACGGTGCTCGCACCACCTATATGGGAACAAAACGTGAATTCTCCCAAATTACTATCTGAAAACAAACGTCCATTTCCAATTATCAGTCCAATTGTTTGACATAATTGAAGTAAATGACGCCCATTCACATCGATCACGTGATCTTTATTTACTCATGGAGGAATGTTTTCCGTGTTAACTATCGAGTCGTCATCTTCTAAATATCGGTCAAAATCGAGAAGATCAGGTAAATTCGATGTTCTACTATTAAGGTCACCCGTTGTGAAAATTTTACCTTGATTACTATATTTTTCAATACCTATTTCAAGTTGTTCGAAAAAAACTATTTCTTCATTATTTAAAACATTGGAGTTTGTTGATATTATATACATGCTGTGGACTTTTTGTGAGCCTTATGACACGGCTGTGGCAGTTGGTTCAGAATCAATTGCTCAATATTTAAACATTGTAACCAGTCATATGTATATTTTTATTTAACCAAGTTTCTGAAAAAATATGATGTCATACTGTTTTATAAATTCAATAAAATCAGTGTCAGCTAATTTTCTGTAAAGACCATTTACATTCCACGATATAATGTCGCGGTGCTCCTCGTGACCTCCCTAGTTGTGTCCGGTTGCTGTAGCTGGCTTATATTCCTGTCCGTTCACATATAGTTTGGCTTTGACCATTTTGACATTGTTTCCTTTGTGCTTCTCCTGTTGCATTATGGGATAGAATTCCTTTCTGGCCTCTCGGACTTGTTATGGCCAGTGTATGCCTATTTCAAGATTTGCTATTTTCAAAGGCTCTGCGCAGTCTTAGGATTTTTGTCGAACAATTTCACGGTCTCTGTAGTAGTGAAATTTGGCAATTATAGGGCGGGGTTTCTTGCCATTCTTGTCACCTATCCTGTGCACGCGATCAAATATCATATCACTGCCTTCTGCTATATTAAGTTTGTGTATGCACAGATCTCTAACTAATTGTTCGCAGTTTTCAGTTCCATTTGTTTCCGGAAGTCCATAAACAGTAGATTTTCCTGCATCGATCTCGACTCCAAATCAGTTATCTTTGATTTTAATAGCTGATTCTGCGATTGGAAGTGTTTCACATCTTGCTCCATGTTTTGACAAGCATTGTTTAGTTTTTACAATTTCAGATTTTGCAGATTTCATCTCTTGTTCTAACTATCACTCGTTACCCGCGTTTCAATATTGATGACCTTTGTTTCCAAATTTGTTACTTTCATGATAATTGTTTTAACCGTTTTCTCTATATTGTCTGTTTTTTTCATTGACAACTTTATTTGGTTTACGTCTTCCAAAATTTGTGTTGCCAAGCTGGGTGGGGTAGTGTTTTGTGGTACATGATTCGTATACATTTGCTGTGGGTTAGGACCGGACGATTGCGATATATTTCGGTACGGGCTTGTGTTGAAGAATGGCACATTCTGATTCTGCATAGGGGTCACGGGGACTGTTACCCATTAAATGGTTGTTGCTGTTGCTGAGAGAAGACATAATTGGTGAGTTTATTTGTGCCAACGTAAAACAGAAAACACTGGCTTCAGGTTGCGTATCTTTTACGTTTTTATGTTTTTGTTTGGTTTTACTACTCACTGCTTGTTTTGTTCCGCTGACCGCCCTCGCGCCTAAACCGGTTTTGTCACCTCGGTCGATATCTTGATTTTGGCTGCCAATATCATTCAATGGAGAATTTGCCTTCCTTTTTGTCTTTTACGCGGTTGTATGTCCGTTTTAACACTTGCCTTATCGTCGACATGAGAACTGTATGCTGATATTAACATTAGTCCAAAAGTTCGAGCGAAAACATTGCATTATTCTTGTTTATACCCATTTTTTACGGAGCGATGTAAATCCTGCTCTCACTACTTCATGACGTCACACATAAAATGTATTATATCGTCATAATTATCAATTAAATACTTAACAAACATGCAACCATTTATTAAAATTAAAAAAAAGACCGGCAAACGTGTAATTGATAATTCGCATAATTGTTGTTTGTTTCTTTGCGGTTTTAAAGTCGGCTAATTTACGATCTTGTAATTAGCGAAACTTGTTGACAGACTCGAAATGCAATTAGTCAAATTAAATTATCTTTTTAAACCATCTGGATGACTACTAATATTAAAATTCTCTTTTAAAATCATCTGAACTGTCACACTCAGCCATTCATATGATTTAAAAAGAATTTAAATTTTGACTAATTTTGCTCAAATTTCAAAGTTGCTCGTTCGCATTAAAATATGGCATTCGGTACTGATAATTTAGATCTTGATCTGTTGTTCGGCGAGCTTACCGCAAGTGAAAATAAGCGCACGTTAATATTACATAACATCCTGTCATAAAGTGTGATGACCTATGCACACAACAATTTACAAAACACGCGCGTGTGTATGATATTGTACAATACCCCATGGTGCGAGATCGAGTCCTGGCGATACTTCACAAGACATTTAAGATTAGAAAGTATAGGTCACCATTTTTGAAATAAAAATTCTCGAAATGGCAAGATTTTCTTAACATAAAAATAATAACCCATTTAAAACTACCGCAAGCAATATTTCAATATGTCTTTTATTACTTACAATCATCGGCAGGTACTATTAAAGTGCATAAAAAAAGTTTACCCCTGTACAAAAATGAACATGATCGTCCAGGAGAATTATTTTTAAAATGCAAAGTTTAAATAAAGTAATTTTGTTGAACCCAACATCATAACCCACTTAAAAACTAACGCAAAACACTATTTCAATATGTCTTTTATTACTTGCAATCCTCGACAGGTACTATTAAAGTACAAACAAAAAGGTTAACCGCCTGTACAAAAATGAACATGATGATGCAGGAGCTTTTTTCCCCAACGGGACATGCTCAGTGAAGCAGTCTAGTGAACAACAAGCGTTTGACCCACTTCGGATCGAGACAGATCCCTTTGAAATTGTTTTCATCCCAGTAGAGGATCTTTTGGTACATACTGCCAGAGCTGCATTATTTTTCTTACGTAAAAATGAAATAGCAATGTTCAGAGATTTCGAACTGATCATAAGTAACTAAGTAAATCATTCATGGAACGCATGCATGCCTCTTCCCTGTTCATATGGTGTATGAATCTCATATGCGACACCACAACCATTTTATCCCTAATATTTCCTTATTTATCCGTTTATGCTTCCGTGTTTACACTGGCTTGACTGTTCATTATGGTGGCTATGTAGTAGATGACGTCAGGGGGAGATAATTTGTTGGCCACAGGTGCAGGTGCGCCATATACGGTATATTGAAAGGATAATAAAACACATCTGGATGGAAAAAATGGTTTCGAAAACTGCGGCATATGTTTAATATAAATGGTATCTAATCATAAAATGCAACGGAACAAATGTATATGACTTTATTCCATATGTGCTTTAACATTTTACGGTATGCTCATATCTCAAGAAACCGCATGGCTGAACTCGATCTTTACGTCTGTATTCAGTATAAATAGATAACAAGCTACGCGCAATTCACATAACTGTGCAACTATTTGACAAAGTCATGCCCCTTTTTGTACTTAGTCCATTTCTTCGTCTTATCTTAGGAACCGCTTGACAGAAACGTGTACACGTGTATTCCCTATCATAACAGGAACATGTACAAACAAGCGCCATAACGTTATTATGAATTTTACAGAAGTATGCCCGTTTTCAACTTAGTTGCCAATAAAAAAATAAAATAAAGTCGAGCCTGCTGTTTTTAATATATCTTTACCAACTGATAATATGTTAATACATAGACTGAATAAATACAGCATAAGTATTAAAGTATACTAACATAACACGTGGATGCAATTTTGAAATAAACTTAAAGATATGTACCTTGGTCTGACTGTACTGGTGACTTCCTCTTGTTTTGTTTTGATCTGAAAATAATTTGTTTAAAGTTGAATTCATGACTGTTTTTAAAAATCCTGATATAGTTCTGACAATGATCATATGACCAGGCTAATGTTTCAGTCATGTCATGGTCTGGGTTCAGTAGTGTATTTTTGGACAATGTAGAAAAATCATGCGTAGTTGTTTATTGTTTGCTTGTCAGTTTCAGACATATAAGGCTTACAGTCCAATTTAAAAGTTTAAACAAATAATTAAACGCGTTTTAACTCTTACATGATGTCTATCAAATGTAAAATCCTATTGTTAATTAAAGATGCGATAACCAGACTACGATATATTTCCTGTAATCGTTACATCACGTACGTCAATAAACACGTCCATAATTAAATTTCTGTTTCTTTTTTTACAAGAAGTTGATTCCGTTGTTTGTTGTCATAGTATGTATTTAAAATTCTCTCAGCATCTATTATTCGCAGTGTACATAAACATAATATGTGTTGAATGAATGCACCACGTGGACCACGCACCAAAACAGCTGAACACCGTCATTTTAAATTATGCAGCTACTGATATACATTTTGTCAATATGACATATTTGGTAAATAGGTGCGATGACGTCATCGTTCCAAGATGGCCGCCTCCATTTATGTTATTTGCAAATTTTCAATAGGTCATATCTCCTTTATTTTTCATTGCATTTGATAATTCTTTTTCTAAGTTTGAATGTTGAATACAAAGCTGGGTTATGGCTGGGTTCAAATGTTGAACGCGGAGCTGGATTCGAATGTTTAACGCTGGGCTAAGTTCAAATGTTAAATTCAAGACTTGGTTTGAATGTTGAAAGCAGGGCTGGGTTCGTATGTCGAACATTGTACTATGATCGAATGTTGACTGCAATGCTGGTTGTTATAATAGTCTTCGGAACGCCTCTCGCCAACTGACCATCTTTCTTGAGCATTATTTTGATAATATAAATAGTTTTATACTTATGTATGACACCATACACGCTTTGCACAAAGCCTCGTTGCACAAGTTCTTCCTTCTGGCAAAATGTATCCCAACCTTTAATTCGAAGTTGACAGTTTCCTGACTGCTGTCAAGACTGTTCATTATATGTTTATATGGACGTGTCCCAGTGGACTACACGGTGGATTAAACCTGAGGATCTAGCCTCAACGGCGCCACTTAGTTTCGTCAATGTGATATTTGGCAAGACACTTTCCCTTTAGCCTCAGACATCGGACCTGGTGGTAAACCGGGCGGTCTCGTATAATGGAGCCTATCCACTGAGCACGTTTACAAAATCACAAGGACTGTATTCTTTATTAATATTCCCGGACTCCGGTGTATCCGTTCCCTCTCTCTGAGGTAGTAGAGCTCTAAATAACCTATATTGTGCTGACGAACCTGTTAAACAACATTCAAATATATGCATTATATTTAGATAAAGAGCGCCGTTTCTGATAGTATTCTCAGATTAAAGGGACTGGAGGCAACCTGGAAGATTAATGGGTGTCGATACAAATACGAGTAAGACCGTCGTAATGTGTTTTCAGTTTTGCATATGCATTGTACATATGCAATAAACTAGGCCCTACAAATTAATCGATTTAATTATTGTTAATTAAATTCGACGACTCATCTAGTTTTGGGCACGTAAATTATTTACGTTTGTGGCACCGCTAAAGATCACAACTCCGCTAAAGACCACAGTTCCACTAATGTCCACATAAATTTCCGCTAATATCCACAACTCCGCTATAGTTCAAACACGTTCAAACACGTTTCCGCTAAAGTCCACAAAAAAACGAACGACAAAGTCCACACAATTTTCCGCTAAAGTCCACACAAAATATTGTCGCTAAACACCACAAACGTTTTCGCTAAATTCCACAACACTGTTTCAGCGAAAAACACACTGTTGAATTAATTATTTTCTCATGTGTGAGAGATGTTTCAGCATTTTTTCATTAATTTATGCAAAACATATTTGCGCCAGGTGTAGTTTACATGTATAAATTATCCATAGGTTTTGTAAATATGCAATATTTGGCAGGAAGGAGCATTAAACAGCAAATACGTTTGTTTCAACCCTAAAGGTAACAACTGCATTAAGGTAATTAGCTGCACTAAAGGTAACACTGTTGGGACTAAAAGTAACAACATACACTAAAGGTAATAAAATAAATTTCACTAAAGGTAACAATTACTGCACTTAAGGTAACACCATTAAAAACTGGGCCACGGTTGTCACTTCTCTACCTTTTAGACGCTTATCTGTGAATCGACTGAACAACAAATGTGCATTAGCACCTTCCTAATAACATAGTCTCGCTTTAAAATAGGTTTAGTAAAAAGAAAATCTTGCATTATTGGGTTGTGTTCATTATCAACGATATTACCAACAAGTTAGAACATGTCAGATATATTACAATGTGTTCCCTTGCTCTCCTGATAGCCTTTTATGGTAAAATAAGCATATTTGTAAAATAAGCATATTTCACATTTTTTCATTCCAATTTTCTTCCAGATTCATTCCGTATTTTATCCTATACTCAGTACATGTGTCACAAACTAAACTACGGAATGGAATCTTTAGACTAGAATGGAATGGAATGCGATTGGATCAAAAGCTCATTCCATTCCATCCCAGGTTTTAGACTATGCCGATACATGGTGCATTTAAACCATACGTTATTTACCTTGACACCGGCAACGCAATTGCTCTAATAATTCGCTGTAAAATAGTTAATTGTTGTTGCAATTGTATATATGTATCGAGTAACTGACAACATACAAATAAAAGATTTATAATTCAAGTCATATGTCGATAAATGCCGTAGATACAACAAAGTTAGTTTCAAATTTGTGAAAGTTTATTTTTGTCCGTCATGTTTGAACCAGAGCAACCATCCCCTTGCCGTGGGTTGAACTACAGTAGACTGATGACGTCATTCTGGTTAAACCATTGCATATTAGATCAGACCATAGTTAAACTACGGCTACTATGGTTCGTGATCGAAGTCACTCTTTATTGACTTGTTTGTGAGAGCTAAGAACCATTTGCATGGTTGTATGATTATATTTATCAACTTGAAAGTTTTGAAAGTAAAAGTAGAATACATGTATGAGGTGCCGAATGAATGCAGTTTGTTCAAGGTGTCAATAAAGATCAGAATTTTATTTTCTTATATGCCATATGACCCCTACTTTTCTCAGCAGTTTTCTAGAGAGAAATGTCTTATCACTAAGAATGTATAAGTGAATCTTAGTTTGAACTTCATTTTGAAAAAAAATGTCAAACTAGAAAGCTTGGACAATATTTAACAGGACTCAATGGGATTTGTTTTACTTCAGGTGGTGCACGTGAAGTAAAACAAATCCCATTGAGTCCTGTAGGCGATTTCCCAAGCTTTCTGACGGCATAATGTGTATTTTCATATTCTCTCTGATTCTTACCTAAACAGTATTTTACTTTTTGGAGTGACTATAGCTCCGACAAAAAATACTTTTTTTCGCAAGTATTTTGCCTCGGAAAGCTGTAATTTGGAGTTTCATGTTTTTGAAGTATTTACATGATGGCCTGGAGAGACATTTTTTTAATAAAACTAGACTTGTTTGTTGTTAAAATGTAGATAATTGTATTTGCAATGACAATTCAGCAGTATAATTTGCAAAACTATAGTTGTATAGGTGTGATACCATCAAATCCTCCCCCTTACCCCTAAAATTAGACTTTCTGTGAAAATGTCAGAGAGAACTGTAGGCAAAGTATGCTCTCCAGTCATAGAAACTTAACTTTTAATGACAAAGCTAGTACAATGCTTATAGGTTATTAGATTTCTATTGAGATATATGCACGAGTTCTGTTGCATATTAATATTGCGCGACTTTAGGAGCGCAATATGTATGCGCAAAAGAACGAGTGCATATGTCCCAATATAAATCTAATAACCTTTTTATTGCATACGCATTTTTAAATTTGAGAGAGTAACATAGGTTGTAACATTTACCTTTCACCAAAAACATTTATTTGAAACAAACATATTGTCATTACATAATGGGAATTTTCACAATGAAATCAACATTGTTTACATCACGTGACATACTTTCTTTGACATGAACAGAAAAGTGCACCAATCACGAACAAGCACCAATATGACTTTACTACACGTCAATATGGGCGAACGTCAATATGGGCGAATATTGACGCTTCCTGTTACATTGAAAGTAAACGGAGCTTGTTAATGCGTATGTAATAATTGCATTTATGAGTAATTGCGATGTTTATTTATGCATGTAGTGTCACCCGTTAAGGTATGATGCAACAAAGCACCAAAATTGCCTTGTAAATCAGATTTTTGCATGCAAATAAGCTTATTTTTCATTTAAAGAGCACTATTGGGGACTACATCTCTTGATTACTTCATTTTGATTGACTTTTTTAAGAATTTTATCCATTAGACCAAGTACAGATATGCCCAATGTCATTTTATATAACATGTAAGAAAGATAAAACTGTGATTTTTTTTCAGATTTTTGACGCCGTCGAACGCCCTGTTGTTTGTTTTAAATGCCATATCTTGATCGACACTCAGCCGATTAGCCAAAATGTATGATTGTGTATGCGTTATATTATAGGCATTGCTATAATAGTGGCTTTTTGACTCTCAGGGGTTATTATAGGCACGCAGGAAGCATGCCTGGTGAAAGCTTGGAAAATAGTGTGCAGGACTCAATGGGATTTGTTTTACTTCCGGTACACATCAATAGCTAAAAGCACGAGTATTTCTCTATGTGTACAATTTTAGTTTAGAACACCTGCGATGCTTGCTTGTTTTCAAGACAAACGTCTAGAACAGGTCGCCTAAACAAAGTTTGACATGTGCCGAGATTCCGGTATTGTTTCTGATTGGCTGACAGGTGCGTAGCTACGCGTAGGCCCTGTCGGCCTGGGCCTGCATATAATTTAACGAATTAACATTTTGAAAAGATTGAGAATATAACAAAATATGAGAGGATGGTGGAGGGTGGGGAGGAGTACTATAATAACTAATAACGATCACATCTGAAAAAACAGTGTGTCGGTTTTGTTATATCCAGACTAATAAATGTTTATTTGACATTTTACATATCCAGACTATACATAATTCGAAAGGCATGAAATTATGTTCTTTTTAAAGACTTGTGTCCCCTTAGAAAAATATTGATCGTAACTCAAACTCTTAACTGTATTTTAAGAGTATATGTAAGAGGTGATGCAATTTCGGTAACACCATAAGAAATTGTAGTACGCTGTGACTGGATGGAGATGGACAGACATAAACACATACAGACATTGTGATGGATGGATGGTCGGATGGATAGATGGGCAGACTTTTATGCATGCTTCTTATTTAACACTCGACTGGTTTTAATTGTTTACAAAATGTATATGAACAACCTGTCACAACGGGTTTACAATATAAACATCATACACAATGGGTGCATTATTTTAAAACATGGCTGTAAAGTCGTTTATAAACAGGACATCAACCGCTTAGGACATCAACCGCTTGTATCACGTCAATGTAAACAATTAAGATTGAAAATAAATAAGCCTTATATCATGCACATGTCTAATCCTGAATGTTCACGGCAGAAAGCTTATGTAATCATAACATCTCTATTATATATCATTATTAAAATGTGATATTAAAGTTAACTAAAACAGCGTTCATATACTGCAACCTCCACCGTGGGAGAGAAATACCTACTATTCAAACTGCGTAGATGAAATATTGTAAAATATCAGTTTACCTACTATCTTTTGAATATGTAAAACTATTCAATCCGTAACCAGACATATAATTTGATATGCCTGGTTTTAAATTAATAGAGTGAGTTAATTATATGACATATAGTGCATCCTTACATGCATATCTTTAAGCGCATTTTGAAAAGTCCTGGGTGCAAGATATTGCATTACCCTCAAACTAATGACACCGGTCAAATATCCACAAAAGAAAACATTTGTCACTTTAACGAGAGTATATCATATCATAAATTATTTTCAGTTCCCAAAATAATGAATGTGACTAAAATGTTTGGCAAGTAGCTTGTCATATTAAATAGTTCGAAAACTTAAAGTTGAAGACCAAAATAAGGCCAACGTCTCTCTTTCGTTGGGCAACTGCGTGACGACAACAGTCAGAACTCGAATTGACCCTACAGTTATGTGGGTTAGAAAGCTCTGTTTGTACGTTGTGCATTCCATATCTCGATGCACACTTGAATGTTCTTTCCTTATGGTGTCAAATGACATTGTTTGTTGGTGTATCGTCAAACGCACTTCATATTCATAACGCACATAGGTGCGCGAGTGCACACCCACACCGCACACACTTTTATTTATACATCACTATATTTAATATCAAGGACGTCATGCAAACATGATTTGCATGAGATAATGACACGTCAGTCAAACAGTTACTGAAGTGATATTAATTTGTTTAACACATGTTTTTTTAAGAAACATTTTGTGGGTGGTTTTAAACGATATCCTATAGTAAGTATGCCATAAGTAAAAGTAATTCATATTTACTGCATATCAGGTAAATAAACATGATAATTAAGTCTTGATTTTGATTTTGGTGTTACTTTTAATAGGTTTAATATACTTTTACCAGTATGTAATTTCAGCAAACATATTATTTGTTGTGCCTGACACTGAAACAAAATGCATGTATTAAAATAATTTGCTTAAAAGTTCCATTTTTCGAGAAAATTAGCTAACACAATAATTTTTATATCCAGAAAATATCCTATAATGATAATCATGCACACATTTTTAATTATCGATAAACACAATAATCGCCGTTCATGCAAGCCATCGGATCCACCTAGCATACGTTAGCCGGTGAACTTTATAACACTATAGGTTTCGCACTACCACGCAAAAAGTCGGAAACTAAAATATTATTTTTTTACTTTTCGTGTAAATTGTAGTCCGAATAGTGAAATTTACGTGATAATTATCGCGACAGATGAGTTTGAAAATTATCGAGCTAAAATTCAAGTTTTCTGGTTGTCGTGTGAAATTTTCAGGGCGAAAGGTCGAAATGTTAGTACTAAATTTCGACTTTCCGTGTGAACATCGATCACGTCTGAAAGTTGATGGCACTAACAGGATTCCGCAGGAAAAGATAAAAGTCATAATTATCCATAATGACGTTAATAACGTCAACTGTTGAATGAGTCACTGTGTCAGAGAACATGCAGAAACTAGAACTGTCGCCGGAGGCGGACAAACACTCCCCCCCACCCCCACCCCACCCTCCGCTGGCAATTTGTTGGGGAGTGGGTAAACATACAAGACTGTGTTCCTATAAGATATATAGACATATATTAGAGAAAAGGCCCGGATAAGAATTTTCTATTTGACTACCAAGTATGAAATGCATTAAAAGTACAAAAGGCCATAACTGAGTGGAAAATTATCGAACCGGAACGTCACGATAATATGCGCATATTCACTTGATATTGATTCTTCCTAGCAAGTTTCAATAAATTCTAACGAGGAGTTTTAGAGCAATATATATTAGAAATACAAAGGGCCATAACTCAGTGGAAAATTATCGAACCGGAACGTCGGGACAATATGCGCATATTCACTTGATATTGATGCTTTGTAGCAAGTTTCACGAAATTATAACATGTGGTTTTAGAGAAATAGCGCGGACAATAATTTTCTATTTGACTACCAAGTATGAAATGCATTAAAAATGCATAGGGCCATAACTCAGTGGAAAATTATTGAACCGGAAAGTCTTGACAGTATGCGCATATTTACTTGATATTGATGCTTCGTAGCAAGTTTCACGAAATTATAACATGGGGTTTTAGAGAAATAGCGCGGACAAGAATTTTTTATTTTACCACCAAGAATGAAATGCATTAAAAATACAAAGGGCAATAACTCAGTGGAAAATTAATGAACCGGAACGTCATGACAGTATGCACATCTCCACTTGATATTGATACTTCCTAGAAAGTTTCTCTATATTCTAACAATGAGTTCTGGAGAAATATCCAGGAGAAGAATTTTATATTATATATAAATTAGAAATACAAAGGGCCATAACTCAGTGGAAAATTATCGTGCCCTTAATGGTTTATTCTCTTGTTGCTATGGCTTCTGCCAAGTCATTGAGTACCTTCATTGTGGCTTTCTAGGCTATTGTTTTTTTATATTATATTTACACGCTCTGTTTGTGTTTTACTTATATTGCTTATTGATGCTGCCTTGTTGGTTAGAGATTAGATCATGGGAGGGATTTCTGTATTTAAAATATCCTGTTTTAATGGGATGACAGTAGGGTAAGTGTGAGGTTTGGTGCACCTAGAACCGGTTTAAACCCCCAGTGGCCTACTTTGCCACTGACCGTTCCAAGGCGGTAGCCCTATTGTCAACCCTTTTGTGTTTGTCGTTTGTATTTGTTATTGCTTTTGCCTTCTTGTTTGCGTGTTTGTTTCTGTGTTTTGTGGTTGACTGACCTCCTTGAATGCTACTTTCCCTGTCCGATCTTTTTATATTTCTTAATATTGATACTTCCTAGCAAGTTTCGCTAAATTCTAACAAGGAGGTTTAGAGAAATAGCCCGGAGAAGAATTTTGTATTATATATATATTAAAAATACAATGGGCCATAACTCAATGGAAAATGATCGAACCGGAACGTCATGATAGTATGCGCATGTCCACTCAATATTGATACTTCCTGGCGAGTTTCGCGAAATTCTAAGAAGGAGTTATTGAGAAATAGTCCGGACACGAGTTGCGCCTACGGACAGGCGGACAGCTTTCACTACCAAGTATGAAATGCATTAAAATACAAAGGGCCATAACTCAGTTGAAATTTATTGAACCGGAACGTCATAACAGTCTCCACTTGTTATTGATACTTCCTAGTAAGTTTCGCTAAATTCTAACAAGCAGTTTAAGAGAAATAGCCCGTACAAGAATTTTGTATTATATATATATTAGAAATACAAAGGGCCATAACTCAGTGTACAATTATCAAACCGGAACGTCATGATAGTATGCGCATGTCCACTCGATATTGATACTTCCTAGCAAGTTTCGCGGAATTTTAAAAAGGAGTTATTGAGAAATAGTCCGGACAAGAATTGCGTCTACGGACAGACGGACAGACAAGGTGACTCCAGTATACCCCCACCACACTTTGCGGGGGTATAACTACCATTGACACCTAAAATTACCAGAAATGTACAAGTAAATCGCATACACAGTATAAACCGTCAAGTATTATGAGCGCAAAAATACATTACAAATGTACAAGAACACGTGATCTATTTTCACGCCGCCAGTGTTCGAGATCAATTTCGAAATTCCATTTTCTTTTTCACTATAGCACAAGTAACTTTTAAAATGTGGTAGATATGAGTTTTTTGTTTATAACGCAACGTTGCGGGACTAGAACTGATGCAAATGAGTACATTTTAAGACGAAAATCATGAAAATCTCTTTATTCCAGCATACGAGACCGACTCAAAACATAACATTTCGGAAATGGGGGCAGATCAAACAAAAAATCTATAGAACATTCATCTAAAATCAAAGTTATGGAATAAAGTGCGAAAATTCCGCATACTTTGCGCTATATTACATGAAGCAATAAAGAAAATATAGAGAGAATCTTACTTCGAAGCGGTTTGTTTTTCCGTCTGTGCGCCATCTTGAAACCATGGATCCCCCACCCTGATAGCGGGGTTGTGAGCTTAAGCGACAACTTATGTGGACTTTAGAGGAGCTGTAGTCTTTAGCGGAGTTGTGGTCTTCAGCGGTGAAACATGCGTTGATTCATATTTTGCTTTAAGCCTATACTAAATTATTTGTTGGGATCAAACTACACGTTTATTTAATGGTTTGTACAACGGCTAGCAATATGAACCCCATTCATACTTTATTTATATGTACAATTTACGAATGTATATGGGTCGAGTACAAAATAAGCAAATTGTAATGCACTAGTAACCGGATATAACAATTTATCCGAATTTCGATGGACGTTTAAATATGTTTAAACATACTAAACATAGTAAACATACTAAAGGAATTTTGTCTAATTTATGTGTTCGATCATCTACTTATACAGTCTTAGGAAATATGAAAACAATTTATGTTGCAATTAGTCCGAGGTGTTATGTTTTACTGATTATTCTATTATGCCACCGGATACACAGGGTTTTGTTAAGTACTTCGAATTATTCAACAGTTTTCGATGTTCCTTATTCTAAAATATGCCAACTAAAATTATTTTGATATCAGGTTTTACTAGCATTACCACAACAATGCGCTTGCAAAAGAAATTTTCGAAATATTTAATGTTAACTCTGAATTACAGTTACTTGAATTTCAAACAATATTCAATTAAAAGGTATGTAATTTAGGATTATCAATAGTTCTTTTTATTATAGACTGAAGATCTGCAATAAATGAATCAAAACTTTTATGTTTTGTTATATTATTTACTACCAATTTTATGAACTATATTTCGTTCGATTCATGATATGTGTTTTATCAGCACATTTCATGTTTTCATATTAAGGGAGGGTAACTCTCAAAAGATTTAAAAATGTCAACAAAAAATACATATTTTACGAAGTATTCATGGTATTGATAAAATAGGATTATTACTATAGCATCTTGTTCTGGAAGTTTGTATCACTTCGAGTAGGTAAATGCCAGATCAGGATCGCACGAGAGGCGAATACTATAGTAACGATCCTTTTATTATATACCTCTTTACATATAATTAAAATAGAATGTATGTATCAAAAAAACAAATTAAAACAAAATTATATGAAGTCAAATTAACTGAAAACTGCCAACAGGAAAGACATGAAAACATACACATTACATTGCAACAACTACACATGTGTTCATTACACATGGGTAAACAATTCAAATTCTGGTGAATTTACCAACTGACAATGTTAAATTAATTAATTAACCCATAATGTTCACAAATGCACAAACAAACATTTTGATAGTTCACATTTCATGTTAAAACAACCATTGTTCTTAATGGATTACTAGCTGGGCAATCCCCAACATTTCAGTATGACATTTGTGTATGGGAAGTTCCAAAATCTATTTTTAGTAGCATAGTGAATGGATTCAGAAAACCTCTAGAGGTGATACAGGGTTTTGTATTCCATTGAAGAAAAATGAAGGTACTAGGTATATAATTATTGATAGGTATATAATAAAACTATAGTATCAAACAATTATTCTAAAACATATTTAAAATAAGAAAATTAGATACAAAAGTGAGTAATTAGACATTTTGTTTAGTGAGTTGCCAACCCTTTTATGTTTGAAAATGTTGATTATATTTATCCTTGTAATTGTTGTCTGTCTTGGGTGCGTGTTTTGGTTGACTGTGTTCTGTGAATACTTCATTTGCTGTTTGCATGTTATACCTACTTTTACTGATCATTGACAGTCATTAATATGTTAAAATAGATATTTTACTTCTTACTTCTGAAGTGAGAGGCAGAACAACTGATTGATCAGAGGACGTTGACGGTTCAACACCAGAAGCCCCAATAGAAGACTCACTACATGACGTGGACGGAACACTTAATACAGGTGTTGGTGCTGCAACAATGCTTACTGGTGACCTGATAGAGGCAGGGACGTCCAACAACAGTGGCGTTATAGGAAGGTGTAGCACTTCACATCTCTGAAAAAGAAGGAAAACATTAGTTAGTAAAAACGAAACGTTATATGTCTTAATTCGTATTTAGTACAGTTCATAGTTCACAGTTCACACATACACACCCACGAACGCAAGCACGCACGCACGCAGCACGCACGCACGCACAAAACTAGGTATTCAAGTCAAACAGGAAATGTAGCATTCACAGAACATAGTCAATTCATTACATACATTAGTATGTATAAGCATTAACATGTATTATTTATATATCCCACAAGCACCACATATCTAAGAAACAATGTTGTTTTATATGTAGGAATAGGGCTTTATATTTAAATTATCATCCCAGCTTTGAAGTATTAGGTAAACACAGGAGATAAAATAGCGTGAGGAAGAATGTGTGGTTGGCAATGGTTTGCAGTATATGATTCTCGAGAGGGACAATCGTGTTGTTTACAAATATAAGCAGAAGAATATTGTTATCCTCCTATAGTTTATGGTGGCTGTATTATAACGTATAATCTACAAATACATGAAGGAAACTACTACAGAATAAGTCAGTGTAAATCAGGGTGAAATTGAATATATGTATGTGGACTAGATATTCTACTTCCGATGCAACCAAGATTAAAAATGATCAGAATTTAGGTAAACATGATCATAGTGTCTTTAATATGTCCGGTCATCATACAATAAACAATAGCACCGCCAACGGTGCAGACACTCGACTTCGGTGAAATTACAATTGATAAACAAGGTTTCCATCAATTACATACAGGCTTTAACCACGATTTCTAAGGATATAAGGGGCCATCATTTTGTTATAATAAAAAGATGGGCCATACAAGATGCCAAATACATGTGTGAAGTTTCAATGCATTATGCAAAGTACTTTTGGACAAGTAATTATTCAAGTTTTAGTGACCTAGGGTATTGGTCGAAAATCTACAGTAGTGATAGGTATTTTCCTGGTCATTTGTGCTCAGCTATGTATGAAACTTTCAAATATACATGAAAATGCATCTCTACATTTGAATATAGCATAAATTTGATGTTTAAGAAATATTTATTGAGAAAACTGCTGAAAATAATAAAATCAAAATAAGGGTTACCGCTCAAAATGTTGATTTTTCAGGAAAAGTATCAGTCTCTCGCATTAATTTTGATATTTCTTTCAAAGTAGTCTGTCTTCATTGATATGTGTGTTTGTTTTACAATGAAAGATACCCGTTTTGCAGCTCTAAAGCGCAATGCCTTAGTGATGAAGGATAACATATATTCCCTCTGCAGCTCTAAAGCGCAATGCCTTAGTGATGAATAATTAAACAATCCCGGTCTGCAGCTCTTAAGCGCAATGCCTTAGTGATAATGATAAAAAATATCCATTCTGCAGTGCCAAAGCATCTGGCCTTATATGAGTGATGAAATTTACAAGTTCTGCAGCTTTAAAGCGCAATATCTTAGAGACAAAGGATGAACATTTCATGCTGCAGCTCTAAACCGCAAGGCCTTTTGAAAGATGAAGGATGAATATTTCCATTCCGCAGCTCCATTGTAATGTTTTTGTTCGTGGTATAGAGCGGACTTATTTTTTTAATCTACCTCCTTCATCTGTAGGGCATGAGTATTCAAGGGAGATAATAGTGGTGTGAGTCCAATAGCTCTTTTTTCCTTTGGAAAAGTCGAGCTAAAAAGGAATGTGTGGTGGCAAACTTTAGACTGCTTCTTAGCACTTTTTTGTAAAGAACTAGTAACGTTCTAGTTTTACCAAATATTAAAACTATATTAAAATAAATGTTTTTAAAGAAGTGTATATGTGCATGAATTAATTTTTAAACAAGTTGATTTGTTTTATGCTGTGTATAAATAATGATTACTCTGAAAATAACGTTTAAAAGACAGAGCGTTCATTTTAATGAAATGAACGGAGCGTGTACGCCTTTTATTAACATTTGACTGTATGCAGATTATTGTGTATAATAAACGAGATACTGTGATATAGAAACATATAAATGTGAACATTATAGTACAATAAACGCATATATGTAAGAAAAAAGGTATTTGTAAGGAAGGTATCATCTATAAAATTTAATTTGGGCGCCGTGTATTAAACGATCGAATTGGAAGCAATCATTTTGGGCGGGAAAACTAGTAGCGCCACCAAGTGGACGCGTATTTTTACTGAATCAAGTAGACTGCTTCTCTGCGCATGTCCCGTTTAACGTTATATTTAAACGCTGTGTAACAGTCTACTGAATCGAGGACACAGATGTAGGGAATATGCAGGAAGTGTTTTTTCTGAAGATACTGTACATTCAAAATGGTGTGTATGTCACCCCTGTTGACCACATATTTATTTTCTTTTTAAATAAAACTCATTTCAATTAGGCCATTTTCTGGGCTAACTTTTGGGTTAATTACAATATTTCTGCACTGAATGTCTATCTGAAGAAAAAACAGCCTATTTACAAAGGTAAATCACCTCCTTGCAAACTGTACTGTGACACCGTTTGAGATGTTTATGTTCGGGTGACAGTAGCCGGCTAAAAACGGCCCGGATGACTATGCATTCCGTGTACAATTTGGCATTTCTTGGATTGTTTTGAACAATAATGAAGGTTTTTATTGTCCAAGTTGTGAATAAAAGGTCTATTTATTCAATATTGCTAAAACGTATGCCTATGAGGATGGAATTAGATGCATATTCCCTGTACGTTAAATCCTTACCGGCGAATTGATGCTTTGCGTAAAATTATTATTGTCGATTATTTAGACTCACATTGATTGACCAGTGCATACACACGCTTTACGTCATATCTTTACACTAGAGGATTTTTAGTTTTATAAGCAGAATAAACTCTGGCTTACCCTTTTCAGTCCAAAACAAGATATTGAGTTGATTTTAATAATATAAAAACACGAACAGTTAAATATTCGAGTACAAGTTAGTATTTATAAATAGTAATTATAAATCCTTCAACTAGGTCAAAACCTAGACAGATTGACTGATGGAGGGTTTCGTTGTAAGATATTGCGAAAGTGGACTATTTGTAAAAACGTTCAGAATAACGTTTCGCAAACAAAATATGGAAATCCGTCCAAAGAAAGAGTTAAAAGGTTCTGTTTATTCCCCAAAAAAGGTTTTCCCAAACTAGTTAGAATGATTCATTTTATTAATCATAGAGTGCTTGACCCAATACCCCCTGGAAACGTCGCATCTGCGGACCTCAATTGATTGGGACTATAAAAGGGAATGTAGCTACACATCCAAACAATGTTTATTATTCAGATTTCTGTAAAACGTGCAAACGGGTGAAATAATTATCAAAATATGATGGCAACCAAAGAAGATATGATCATTTGAAGGTTCTGTTGAAATGGATATGCAAGACCTATTGAGAGAGCTATGACATCCTAGTTTTAAATGAACTTATATGGACTATTTATAAATATGAAACTTTACTGATTTATAGCAAAAACATGAGAGCAACTGTATAAAATATATAATAATATATTTAATGGCAATATGCTTTATATGACCAGTAAATGATTTTGCATTCATTTGCAGTGATTTTCTTTGCTTTAAATGATATTTATCAAATTTTCCATATATGGTAATTTGGAACTATGACATCATAGTTCTCCAAACTGCTGCTCCCATATCCGTTTTAGAACAACGTTCATATCTTTTTCTTTTGCATCCGATTTTGATAATTCTTTCACCCTTTTCCAATTTTTTCAGAACTCAGTAGTAGAGCTTGTTTGGCTATGTCGCTACATTCCCTTTAAAATCGGCCACTATGCCTCTGCTCAGTGGTGCATTTTGGGAGAGTTCCCCAAAATTGTAAATACATATGTTGATGCTGAAATGTTGATGAATTAGTCTGAATATTTGATAACTAAATAAAAAAGACGTTCCCTTATACCCACTTCCGACATAGTTTTATTGCATTTATGGACTTACATTTCTTCATTATTTTTTTTCAGCAATGTGTACGCATTTGCATACTCTGCATACAAATAGCTACACCCCTGTATTTGAAGGATTTCTTTTAATATATGATGTGGATTTTGTCCTGGGTACTGAGCTACTTGCCACTATGCAAAGTTTTATGTTTTATACGCTTGTTGTATATTTTGCAGGGCGGGTGCGTGGATGCGGGGAGGGTGCGACGAGATATAACCCGAGGGTTAGACAGAAACAAGTTTCTGTTAGGCGAGAAGGGAATATTCTAGATAATATCCGTACTCACCACCCATGCTCCCGCTTTAATAAATCTATTTGAAGCCAATAATACACCCCTAGTTTACAACAACAACGACAACAGCAAATAAATAAATAAATGAATAAAATAAAGTAGAAAAGCGTTTCTTTAGACCCTTCCACCATGAAAAATCTACAAAATACCGACTAGATTCCCAGTAAATCCATATCTTACCGCATCCCCATAAAACAATCTGCAACTTACCCACCTCCCCATAACGTATTATTAAAACCAAACAAAACAAAACACAGAAAAAAGTGTTCATCTCAAGAAAATTTACAGCATAGACCCAAGATTAAAAAAAAATACATCCCCTGAACATACGTGGCTTACCAGCGCCTAATAAAATATATAAGAAATGAAAATGGAAAAAATCTCGAGCCACCACCCCACCACAAGTTTTTTGTGTTACCCTTCCTCACCCCCCCCCCCCCCCCCCCCCCCCCCCCCCCCCCCCACTTCCTCATCCGCACACTCCAACAAATCAAAAACAGGAAAACACCTTCCTTACCACAATCTCCCCCACCATGGAAGCCCCCGTCCCCGCCCCCGCCCCCGCCCCCCCCTCTTAGGAGGACACCAGGTACAGAATTTGGTATGATATGTACCAACATAGAGACTGCCCTTGGGAATAAGACATAAGTGATTGTGAATTTTGCGCGTACCCTTCCACAGTAATTGCAATATATGCATTTATTATACACCTTCCAGTGAAATAGTACATTTTCCAGTGAAATAGTATGTTATGTATGCCACGAGCGTACATTATGTAGTCAGTATTGAAGAAAAGCCAAACGCTCAGTATTTTTTATAGAACTTAGATCAGACTCTTGGCCATGATCGTAGTTGGAATGCGTTTTACGTGAACCACTTTTTCTGTCTATGAAAATCGGCGTTTGCATGTCGCTTGTTTGGGTGAAACGGGATATGCGCAGTGAAGCAGTCAGGGCAAACTGTAAATTGATCAACCAAGAAAAATGTAGCACATCGCACACTAATTAGATCATAACTCCCTTTGGTACATTTTATTTACTGGTTTTATCAACATTGTAATACAGTGACTATGTATAAGGATCTTACACAGTTTGTAATTATTGTCATTATAGAAGTCAGGTTCCAAATATATAATGGATTCCTAAATTACACAAACAGCCTGATAAAAACCGTTTTATTTCTAATTCTACACTATTCTGCATTACTACAAATATCTCCAACGTTTAACTTCTTTATTTTACTGCCGTTAAAATATTATCACGTTACAGAATAATGTATTAAAGCTTATGACAACGCTTGGAATAATTTATTTTGGTCAAATAAAAATTCGATGGCAAGAGAGATAACATGGGATATTTCAATATTGATATTGTTAATTATTCAAAGTTACAGACGGGAATACTCGCCGAGCAAATATTATGGGTATATTTAACTAATTCGACTTTTTTAGAGCTTGTAGAGCTTGTATTCGTGTTGAAGACAGAATATTCGTAACCTTTGTATAACAAAACAACTACTCCATTAGGGCTACCGTTACCATCGAACAACGAAAAACCTTTGCAAAAGGGTATCGTAACATACTTTGAAAATATAAAATTAACTAAAAAGCTCTTCCGGCGTGACGCGCGATGTTGGTGCTACTTGTTAAAATACCCATATCTACGGAAGCCCATAGTACGGAAGCACCTTGTGAGTTATAACCTGTGATTTTGACTTTTGACCTATGAAGCATATCTTTAGAATAAGAGAAATGCTGGAAATTTATTCAAGATGGAGGAACCAGAGTCTACAGATTCTGAAAGGGCAAAGAACGAGGCAAGTATTTAATTATTCTATTATTTGATTGATATTTTACACAGAATATGAAGTAAGCTCGCGGTTTTCAAAGATTATTCCAGTGAAAATAAAACAAATTCAAATCAGTAAAATGATGGATGCATGCAAAAAACGAAGAGGTGAACAATAAAACAACAAGCAATTGACCAAGTCCGTTAGGTCTACGGGTTGTACCGATTGGTGATTCTGCTGATAACTTGCCAATGAAAAGAAAACGTTGTTTGAAACTGCACCAGCCACTTGAATTGCAAAATTGTTTCTCAATTGGCAAATTGACTGAATATGACAAAGATCTAAAGGTTTGTAAAGATTGGACTTTTCTAAAATATGTATCAAACAGGTGACGAGAAATGGCAGTTTCTATTGTCCATGCTATGACAGTGGTTATGCTGAAGAATATTCCTAGGTTGTTCTTATAAGCCTATGTTAAATTTGTTAAACATAAAAGCAATATTTGATAATTAGTTTCATGAATATTTCTTTCAAAATCACAGATTTCTAAAAGTGAGAAAAAACCTGAAAGACACATAGACTACAAATTACATTGTTGATGGCCAGAGTGCTTCACCAGAAGTACTTTCCGACAAGTCGCATCGCGTAGAGGCGGGGCATTCGGATCGTCACCCATGCTATAGAAGAGGCCCAGAATGTAGTATTTAAATGAGTTTGGAGAACGGTTTTTTTTCTCAAATGACATGGAGGTAAAGTTGTAAAATCTGGTAATCTAGTGGGTATGTCATAGAACAATTCGAAGGCATGAAAGAACAAGAATGGACAGAGCTGTAACGTTCAAAAAAGGAAAATATAGTAAAGATAGGGAACAGATGGCTGAAGAAGCAATTCAAAAATAGTAGTTTAAGTCCGACTGTCGGTTGCAGGTGGACAGTATGTCTTCTGATAGACAATCACGAACCAAACACGTAGAAGTAAAATATACCAGAGAGTCCATCTCAGCATACCCTGGAAGTATGAACTCAATAACTTGTTATTCAGTGACAGGTGTATCAGGTTATCTTGTGGTTGAGGACTGCAATTCGGGGTAGGATTGGTACGATGTTTCATTTGTAGCAGTGAATAATAAACTCTTAATTGATATTAACGCAAATAAAGAAAAAATATTTTTTTCTCAAATAACGCAACTACCAGATAATTGTGCTATACTCCATGGCCAGAATGAAATACATCGATATTTAACGAAACATCGTGTTATGACAAATAACATGTTGTTATACTTTATATAAACATGGTGAAATTGTTGCAGCGGGAGTAAAGTTTAGCATGCTTTCTGTGTTCTGTTGGATACAGGGCGTCAGTTGTTATTTCTTGAGGCATCAGTTCTACATGTAGCTATAATGCTACTGTGGATAAAATTGAAACCAATGTAGTGGAGGTCCAGGATATTATGGGACACAAAGATTCCAAGTATAAAACCGACAGTTAGGTCTGTCTAAGGAATTTGCTATGGGACCAAAACACTTGTGAGTTATGAACAAAACATATTCTAGGTACATTTTCAGGCGTCCAATGCATCATTGCCTAATGTTGGTAATATTGGTGAATTGAGTCAAGAACAATTCAGTGATTATTTTGAATATTTTTTTTATAGAAATAGTTTAAGTCGCTAAAACATCCGTTTTACAAATAAATATTGGCTTCAGACATGTGGGTATGAGATAGGATGAGAATTTTAAGGATTATTTGTATAACCGTTGTATCTGTCTTAGTTTATAATTGTCTTAACATAGTAATTTTAGCATATTACTCAATAATACAAAAGCGACAATTCATAAGTTACAAGTTATTAGTCACAAGTCACTAGTCACAAGTCATTAGTCACAGGTCACTAGTCACAAGGCATTAGTCACAAGTCATTATTCATTAATCACAAGTCATTAGTCACAAGTCATTAGGAAAAGTAAACCAATGTATAACAAAGTTTATAGTATAATGGTTGTGTTCAACCTTTAACAACACACATGTCAAAATGCAGGTTGCCATAAAAGAAATTGCTAAGTGAATTAAGAAAGACTATAATCTTATACTGGTCAGTAAACGGATGATTTCTAATTAAATTCGCTACCTGAGTTCACGACCTTAGGTTCCTGAGGCGAGCGCCAACCGTCTGAGCCAATGCCACCCCCACATTTGTTAAAAGTGAAATCAAAGTAGATATAAAAGTCAAACAGGAAATGTAGCATTCAAGGACCACTCAAGCAAAACCAATCTTAGAAATCCACAATAAGTGTATATAATAGTCGAACAGGTGATGCAGCATTCAAGGACCACTGCCAACCACAAACACGCACAGAAACAAACAGTAAGTACACATATGAATAAAAAAGAGTATGAGAGTGGACCTTTGGAAACGGCCGAACACGACCCATACGAAATATTGTAGTCTCGGTTTGATTGAGACTGTTCAAGATATGACATCGCAACATAAAAGGGTTGACAATATGGCTACCGCCTTGGAACGGTCAGTCGCAAAAAAGGCCGATTGGGTTTTAAACCAGGTTCTGTGGTGCATCAAACCTCACTCTTACCCTGTTGTCATCCCAATAAAACGGGACAGTGTAAATAAAGATATCCCCGCCAGGTTATACTCTCTAACAAACAAGGCAGCTTTAATAGGCAGTATAAGTAAAACACATAAATGATCATGCATATATAATATAAAAAAATCCTAGAAAGCCACAGTGACTTGGCAAAAGCCAGGGCAACAATAGAACAGCCTGTTATGGGTACGACAAGACCAGATTTAAGACAAACATCTAATGCTACTGCCCTAAGAGGATTTAGGTAGACACCATCATATGGTCTACAATCTGTCCGGTCATTGCACAATCAAAGAGGAAAGCATAGTGGCGAACTGTAAAAGTGTCAACCTTTAAGCATGCAGTGTGTTTCAAAATGATAGGCTCATAACCTCTTTCGATAAACCTTTAAACACGTTTTATAAAGATTGTATGAGAGTGATTATGGCCAAGCATCTTAAGAAGTTTGTAAATTACATCACCATAGAAAACAGGTTGTGATAGTCCTTGTCGCAGAGTACAACAATTACAAACATAAACAAAAGGCATGGTATATGACATCACAACATAATTGGGTTGACAATATGGATACCACCTAGATCCGTGACAATAAATGTCACTTGGTCTTTAAACCAGTTTTTACGAAGAGTTATGGCCCTGATTGGTTGAAAAATGCTGTACGTTGCTTTGTTAAACATATACTTGCATAATTACCTACTATTTTTCAGTTGTCATTACTTTTCATACTTACAGCATAGAAACAGTAGGTATAAAAGTCGAACAGGAAATTTAGAACTATGAAAGTCATACAACCACAATATCCCACCTTAAATGAACTTCTTGTTTGTCTGTTTG
Organism: Cyrtodaria siliqua; assembly: GCA_037043455.1. Taxonomy (NCBI): domain Eukaryota; kingdom Metazoa; phylum Mollusca; class Bivalvia; order Adapedonta; family Hiatellidae; genus Cyrtodaria; species Cyrtodaria siliqua. The sequence goes on from JAWPHD010003781.1 coordinate 174,025, forward strand.
AGTGTTTGTTTCTGTGTTTTGTGGTTGACTGTCCTCCTTGAATGCTACTTTCCCTGTCCGATCTTTTTGTATTTCTTTGTTATATAAATATGATTAAAAACCAACAAAAAACTATTATTTGTCTCTACATCTAATGGCATGGTCTTTGTGTCTAATATTTGCATAAATCGTTAGATTTTAGTTTATCTATTTATTGACTAAATAGTATCATGCTGTTTAACTTAACCAATACAGTACCACAGACCTCCTACAAATGATGACCTATAGAAATTGTTTGTTTATTTCTAAATCAAATTTCCTAATAGTAGGCTTCGTCATATTCCTTAGGTGATCACCGGATTCAAAAAATATGGTCATGATCTGAGAAGAAAAATATGGTTTGTGGATAAACACCCAGACCCTCCTCAGTTTTAAATGGTCGTTTCACCAACTTTTCTTGTATTTGTTTGTTTGCATTTTTTCCCGATTTTACTCTTGGATACCAGTTTTAGAGTTTAAACTGAGTTTTTGGTCGTTAATAGATTTATTAAAAATGTATGCTTAACGCTGTTTTTATTCCTTTCTGTATCATATATTATGTTCAGCTGTAGATATCGTAAGATCTGATGAGAAATTTAAACCGTAGTTCCAGAGTGGAAATAGAGGATGCGGGACTATTCCGTTACAGCATTTGTATGAAACACGAAACAATTTTCTGACATGGAAATTATATTGTCCAAGTACTGTTCAGCTAAATAGCTAACACTGAAACGTATCATTTTCATTTCATGCTCTTTCGCATTTGCATGTCTTTTGTTTCTTTTAATTGTACAAGGATTTGTGTTTGCATACCTTTCACGCGTTTCCCTAAATGTGTAAGGATTAGCTAACAATAACAGTAATCATGTCTCAAAAGATCTTTCGGCATCTATAATTATACATATTAATTAGATCCATGTATACGTTAACATAATTATGCGGAAAGTTAAACATTTGGCTTCAGGAGGTATTGTAACTCTTTAGTTTTAGCTGAACTTTATTGCTTTGGAGATGCAAGCCCGGCTTTATGTAGTTTGTCCAGAAATATTTGGTGTTCGAAATTTCGGTAACCAAGTCGATCAGGAAGACGTAAGTGCTTGTTGCATACTTCTACAAAGTCGCACCTATGTATCCAAGCACGCACTTTCTGGTCGACTTGGCTACCCAAATCCCGACCACCAATTGAAATAGTTCAACATGCATTAATTCGGGCTTGCCATAAGGAATATCAGCGCTCATATGAGCTCTTATAGTGTGGATGATCCAGTGATGGGCAGTGTTGTCAAGCTCTGCTTGGACAAGCCCCATGAAGCATTAATTTAAACATTCACAACATATCGGATCCGTTTCATTAAACAGGTTGCTAAAACACAAATGCATCGAATCATTTCCATTTCCCACCAGCCTTCAATGCCTCGATTAGAGATACTCTTGCCGTAAACGAGCTTTTAAGCCCAGCCAAGCTATCGATATCACGGTATAGGAAAAAAAAAAAAGCTCATGAAAAAATATTGTGTGTTTTTTTGTTCCCATATAGCAACTCAGAACACGTGGTGAAACACCATTCTTTCTCCAAATTTCACGGAAATATGTTTCAGTAACTGAGGGATAATTATTACAACCATAACATTCGTCTAATTTAACCATCAATCGTCCCGTGAATGTGAATTCCGAGTAGTTTTAGTTTTTCGTATCCGTGTACGTGCCATATATAATGTGGACCCTTTGCATAGTACTTTCGCCTGAGTAAGCTATGTGCCTTCCTCAAGCAGATTCCGGCTGAGTCTAGGTCACTCATAATTTGCAAAACTGTCCCGTGATACATTCAGTCGTTTCCACATGTCTCAATATCCTATGCACTAGCCATTGTTTTTATATTTCTCTTGATATCCGATCAATGACAACAGTTGCCGGTGTACCATGCACTCTCTTCGTTTAGTTGTTAGCTCGTAGATTTGTCTGAAGATGCCGCACGCAACGTTTAATCCCGTGAACGAAAAACAACAAGAAAACAAATTCTGGATATGAAAAGCTTATATAAAAGCAATTATTAGCTGGATTCTACTGCAAGTATTACCAGGCACTTTTATCCTTGATAGAACAACAACACTTGTTAATATAACTCGAAGGTATCAGGAGACAGTTATGAAAACAAGTTCGGCATATACATCAAACCATTCACCCATTCACAGTGTTCGCCATTTAAGACTTTCCCGTTTACCGTTTCATAAAACAAAAGTCGTTAGTCATACACCATAAGTCAAAAGTCATAAGTCATGAGTCGTAAGTCACAGGTCATAACTCAAAAGGTACATATAGGCTTCCATATAAACGTGATACTTGCAACGAAATAACTTTTATTTGTTTGACAGTTTATTGTTTTTGACTTGCTATTTAAATGAAATCGTCACGCTGTGTCCAAGGCGGTAGCCCTATTGTCAACCCTTTTGTGTTTGTGATGTCGTTTGCATTTTGTATTACTTTTGCCTTTTCGTTTGTCTGTTTACGTTGTTTTTTTTTGTGTTTTGTGGTTGACTGTCGTCCTTGAATGCTGCTTTCCCTGTCCGATATTTTTATCTTTCTTGTGAATGTTATAACTCTGGCGATGAAAACTAAATGAACGGTTAACCTGCAGAGCGCCAATACGAATGTTAAATGCGAAAAGTGTAAAACAGATCAACGTGAGCGTAATAGTAGTAGTGGCCGTTGTAGCAGAAGAGGTAGTAGCAGTAGCAGTAGCAGCAGCAGCAGCAGCAATAGTAGTGGTACATACAGCGGTCTATGATAGTATATTTATACAAATTATTAGGCTATTGGTGCTAATGATAGAAAAAATAAATTGTGCCTGACGTAAAGAAAAATATGTCCAATCAAATTATATTGTAACGAAATCAATATTTCAGGTGTTATATTATTAGACTATCAAAACATTTCTTCCTATTTAACAAACGCAACGTGTTGACGTTGTTACGCTACGTTGCAATAACATCGCGCGCCAAGCCTTCCGCAAAACTTCATGGTGAAGTGATTTACAAACTTCGTAATGTCATGATCACTTTTATTCACTTTTTATTAAACTTATTAGAAAGTTTAACAAAAGAGTGTATAAGCCTATCGTTTAACAACCCCTGAATGTTTAGTTATTTAGTGGTTGACCTGTTTACAGTTTGCCTCTCTGCTTTCCTCTTTAATTGTGCGATGACCCTATGATGTCTACCTAAATCTCGAAAATCGTTAATCTTGTCTTGTCGTTAACGGCTTATTGTTTTGTTGCTCTACCTTTGCCAAGTCGGTGAGTACTTTATTTATTTATTTATTTATTTATTTATTGATTTATTTAATTAATTAAAATTTATTTATTTATTAAATTAATTAATTAATTAATTAATTAATTAATTTATTTATTTATTATTTATTGATTTATTTATTTATTTATTTTTTATTGATTTATTTATTTATTTATTTAATTTATTTATTTATTTAGTTATTTATTATTTATTTATTTTTCTTTTTTCTTTTATTTATTTATTTATTTATTATTTATTTATTTATTTATATTTATTTATTTATTTATTTATTTATTTATTTATTTATTTATTTATTTATTTATTTATTTATTTTATTTATTTATTTATTTATTTATTTATTTATTTATTTATTTATTTATTTTCATATATGCGTATCATATTTGTATTTAACTTATACTGCCTATTACTGCTTCCTAATGTGTAAGAGAATATAGCATGTCGGGGAATTAGTTATTTACACTGTCCCGTTTGACTGGGATGACAATATGCTAACAGTGAGCTTTAGTGTAACCTAGAACCTGGATTAAACCCCAGAGACATTTCTGCCTCTGGCTGTTTCAACGCGTACACTATTGTCAACCATTATTGTTTGTGGAGTCGCATACTTTGCTTCTATTTGTCCTGTTTTTGAATGCGTCTTTTATACCTACTTTCATATGACATTCCGTCAATGGATTTACATTTTGAAATCTGTAATTGTAGCGCTCTCGGTGCTAGTTCTGCAGCTACTTGACTGGTGCCGAGTAGTTACTAGTAGAAGCATTCTGGTTCAGGTATTACACACTTTTCTCATATATAGATACTAATTATGAAATTGCTGATGGATAGACATATTTGTGTTGTATGGCCAGATGACCTCCATGTCTAAAATTATGTCATTTACAGAGTGGCGTGTATTAAGTAGTCTTCCGGGAACAAGATGCACAAGAGGGCCTGCCTGTATCACTCTACTGGCTTGAATAGCCTAAGGCCTAATGGATTATTTTTTTAAAAATACAAAGGCTAGATAACTCTGATGTGTCTAGTCTGATGCAACTAGTTTTGAACTTGTCCAAGTAACCTAGAAAACGCTTTCTGGTGCAGGGACAAATAACTTAACAAGAGGCACTACCCGTTTATTTAACTTCCCTATTTACTCTTCAAATGTGCATGTAATGAATGTATTTATTGAACAAAGTTTAATTACATAAAAATCAATATGTCCAAGTATGTATATGGTGTCCATAGAATAACAAGTGATTGCCAAAGATAATCTTTATTATTGGTATAAATATTGCTGTTTAGTCATGTGTTCCTCTGTGTTAAGATTTGTGAATGCCACATGAAATCTGCCTAAGTGTTTGTCACACCATTAAATTATTAATTTGAATTGTTACGTTATTTAATATGTCATTGGAGTTGCTTTATACTTTATCCTGCAGTACCGATTTTAGGTTTGAGGTTTTGAGTTAGGGTTTGTGTTATCTTTTTCACATCATTACTCTCTCTTCATAACTAAATGTCAGCGTACAGTTTTACCCTCATCCAATCAGATATGTTCTTTTATTAGTATCACATTTGGCTCCAGAGTGTCTATTCAAAGTAAGCAGTCCCTGCAACACTGCCAAACGGTAAGTTGTTTTTTAAAGAGTTTTATTTAAACTGCCGTGTATTTTAGTGTTTTTTTATTATGTATTTGTTCTTTTCGTGTTTGTGTACTCCTGATGAAGGCGTAAACCGAAAGCGCTTGAGTTTTTATAAACTGTAGCACTGTATAAATGTTTTTTTCCCAATCTCTCTCTCTCTCTCTCTCTCTCTCTCTCTCTCTCTCTATATATATATATATATAGGGAGAAATATTTGTGAACTACCAAGGACAGACAACCTTCGTACGAACTACCGCAGGGCGCCTAGCTATGACGAGATACACAGAAATCAAGCGTATGCATTCACTCTTTAAAAAAGGTAGCTGCAACACTCCCTCTCTCTCTCTCTCTCTCTCGCTCTCTCTCTCTCTCTCTATATATATATATAGGGAGAAATATCTGTGAACTACCAAGGACAGACAACCTTCGTACGAACTACCGCAGGGCGCCTAGTAATAACACTACTGATTTGTGCTCGGGGTAACATTTTACGGCCGCCACACAGCACTAAACAAGCGTTAGTGTAAATGTCAATAAATACGGAAAAGGGGATCCGTTGGAAGCAACAAACACAAACACGAGATACAAGTAGCAGACTCGGCTTCACTGAGTTTGTTCATGAGAGATAAGTTGAAGTGCAATACCTCTCACGCGTCCTAGCACCGGCTTAAGCGATATTCTACTTTAAAGCCACAAAGACTGGGCCTGATGCTCCCAAAGGACCAGTAATAACATTACTGATTTGTAGTCAAGGCAACCTTTTACGGCCGCCACACAGCACTAAAACACTTTATTAATAATTAATAGTTAAAGGCATATATAGGTGTGTTTAAAAAATAATAAGCCCAACCTAAGACAAGCAACATATAACAAATATTGTATAGCGTTTCGGACAATAAGCAAGGTTTTGACTGCCCGCATCATAAAATTGCACATGGCAAATATGTGTAATATGTGTTATTGCTTTACTAAACTAAAAGTAGATATAAAAGTCGAACAGGAAATGTAGCATTAAAGGACCACAATCCATCACAAACAATATAATATCGAAACATATAAATCAATAGTCACACAAAAGGACTAGGAAAACTATTATGCTTTTACCTGATGAATAACCGTATGGTCAGGGCTAAACAGCTTACATGTATTCAAAACCTGGAACATTGCAACTGCATCTGTATCTTTAGGTCCAGTACATGCAGTGTTTCCCCGAGGCATAAACACCTTGACGACTGCCCAACTAGATGACAGAACCTCCTCGAGATGAATGTTTGACCAGCTTATCTTATCCGAATGTTGATTAACATGCAAGTTTATAATTTTCTTGAAGCACTTCTCATATACAGAACAGTTTGTATCAATTTCCCAATCGCCACAACTTTTCCCATGCGTTTGTTTGAATGCAAGTTTATACACACATGACTCCGTATGGCTATGGTCAAAACATTCGGATATTAACTCCATGTAAAATGGTGAAAAAGAATTTAAAATGTATTTCTGAAGAGGTTCCATAGTTTCGACTAACGCCAGTAAATGTATCCTGGTTCTTTTAACAGAGCCTCCATTCCATGTATTTGTAATCACTTCGCTGAAATATAAAACAGTATTCTTATCTTATGAAAATAATAACAGTTTCGGGCTGCTTAAAATTTGAGTTTGCACTAACAAGTATATATATATATATCAGGGGTGGGGACGGACCCCGGTACCGGTGTTGGTTGGATGGTTGTATCCGTCTGTTTATAACCAGTAAATGTAAATAAGTATGACCCTAGGGTTATTTTCCCAGGGGTGGGACGGAGCCCTGGGCCGATGCTGGTTGGATGGTTGTATATGTTGTTCATGCTCAGAAAGTGTATAACTGTGATTTCAGAAAATAAATCCATATCCATAGAAATATGATTAAAATTGGTTTAGCAGTTGCAGAGAAACTGCTGCTAACGGACGCCAACGTTAACGCTCACGTCAATGCCCAAGCCAACGTCCACGCTCACGGTTTCAGACGAACTGGCCATTGGCCATTATAGCTAAAATAAATAAGTAAAATATTTATTAACTGAACCAATGAAATAACTTTCAAAGAACTAATTATTCGGGCTTTCATTGATCGGAAATTCTTAAGCTTAATAAAGATCAAACAAACACTGAATGTGCTAGAGTGATCACAATGCATATAATATGACATTTTTCAATAAGTCCACGTCCATAGCACTGGTTTTACTAATCCAATACAGCTGTTTTTCAAATTGTCCGAGCTTTCAACAATCTGAAAATGTTTAGTAAAAATCGAATACGAAATGAAGGCGCTCGAGTGCTCACAAAGCAGAATATGTTATTTTTCAATAAATATATGGGTCATAGCTGGTGTTCCTGGTCCGATATATAGAGAATATTATGTCAGTGCCTTTTACTATCAAGTTTGTTAGGCTAGGCTTAGAAAATTAGGAATGGCGAGGCTCTGCCAAGCCTAATAAACTTGATAGTAAAAGGCACTGACAAAATATTCTATTTATCATGTAGATTATCCACATTTTCTGTATGAATTACTATTATTATCTATTTTTCAGAATGTTACGCTTATCGACGACGCCGCCATGTTGTTTTTTGTTTGTTTTATGACGTCAGGCAACGTTACGTGCATGACGACAGATAACGTTACGTACAATAAACGCCGAGGGATTCCGCATTGATTTGCTTTATTGGTCAGTGCATAGTAAAGCAAAATTTATTAGCTCACCCCTTTTTTAGGCAGAAAAGTGCATATCTGCATGATAAGTATTGTTTTCGAATTGTGCCAGACATTTTATTAGTATCAACAATCTGGCCAAATTTGATAAAGATCAAGTACTAAATGAATGTGCTAGAGTGATCACAATGCATATAATATGTAAGAGTGTGTTCCCAAGGCTAACAATTAAATGTTTCAGTCAGAGAAGGACCATAACACTGGTGTTACTAATCCGATCTGGTTGGTTTTCGAATTCCTACGAGCTTTCAATATTTAATATAAAAATCCTGACAAAGTTTGGTAAAGATCAAATTAAAAATGAAGGTGCTGTAGTGTTCACAAGGCAAAAGTGAACGACGGACGGACGGCAGACACACGACTGGCGGACGGACAACTTGGCTTGGCATCCCATAAGTCCTGCTGGCCTGCGGCCAGTAGAGCTAAAAACGTCGTGGTCATAGGTGCCAGTTGCTAGTTTTGTTTCCCGACAACCCTTTAAACCGTACAACTGGCAACTGAACTCCGGGCATATATCCGTGTACATTCTCAATGAGCAACAAGCAGGTAGGTGTCAATTTTATTTTTGGTATCTGTTTGATGGCTTGTCTGCGGGTAACAGTTTGGCAGTTAGTTGAAAGTGTATGCATGAATGTTTATATACCAGTTCACTTCTGAATTATATAAAGTTAAAGCTAATGGTACATTATGGAAGTCACTATATAGCGCGCATCCCAATAGTTAATAAACTTATTCAATATTAAAAGTCACTATTAAACTTTGCTCTACACAGTAGACAGAAGTTTCTAAAGGGAATCAAGCTAATCTTGATTTATGTTTTATTTTTACTTTTTTAAGTAGTTACAGTTTGGTTTATATCACATTGTTAAACTATTTGTGACATTTTTCAAACATTGTAGCATGGTTGTTGAAATTTCGAATAACTAAAGAGGCGCAGTTAAACTACTATATTCTAACGTTCGATAAATGGAAGTTAGAGTACGGTAAGTACAGTATTTATTCTCACAGGGTCACTACGTACAATCTGGGTCAAAGCAAATTGAAAAATCTATAAATTAAACTCTCTGTTTTAATAAACTGTTTTCGTTTTAATAGAATGTTATGTTATCAATTTATATAAAAACATCAATATACTTAGGCCACAATTTTCCAAAATCGTTCTTTCTTTAATTTCAATGCGACTAATTTCTTCCAAAAGATCACTAACATCATTTTCTAAATATATCCTGACAGCCTGTGATATTCCTTCTTTCAATATTTCTAGGTAAGATATTTCCATTGTGTTTGCCTCTTGTACATGCCTTTATTAAGATAGTATAGAGAGAATACATCTCTGTGTTGATGTTTTTAAAGGAAGCATTCATTCAAGAGACACGTTCTTTCTTAGAAGGTACATGACCTCCGTTTTTCTGTAGATCTTTTGGCAGCACATTGTTCCATTAATAATGAGAATATTTTTTTTAAATAGGGTTTAAATATTAATACCAACATTGCATTTTTATTTCATGACACACACAACACGGTGCAAAAAAAAAATAGGCGTGTTACACTTATAAGGTGACATCCTGTGAAATTTCATTTTCTCTCAGATTTTTACCTAAATAGCCATTTTTTTCCTTTTGGAGTGATTATTTGTCTCATAACAAAACACACTTCATGGTCGTTTAAAACCAGTTTTGCATTTGTTCGCATTTTTTGCCTGGGAAAGCTGTACTTTGGAGTTTCAGATTGTTTAAGTCTTTAAATGGTGACTTACAGCGCACTGCATGTTTAGTGAGTAACCCCTCTACAGTCAGTCATTACACTTCACTTTTCACTTGTGCGATGACTGAACTACCTCTTGGGACTCTATGATTGTACCTACTGAAACCCCAACTAAGGGAGGTGGGTGCATGAGCTTTCGTCCCTCGGGTTTTCTGGTCGTACTCTAGATTGGTTTTCTCTTTAGCTGCAACTACTATGGTTGTTCAGTACGATTCTGGATACATCCTGAGATTTTTATTATTTTGTATGTGTTTCTTTAGTTAGTTTCTCTGGATGTGGACTTTATTGTTAGAGAATTCCTTTTGATGGGATGTAGTTTTGTTTACACTGTCTTGTCTATTTTGGCGCTGAAGACAGGATAATAGCGAGTATTGTGCGCATATAAAATCGATTCAAGCTAACAAGTAGGCCTTATTGCCTACTGACCGTTCCAAGTCGGTAACCCTGTCTTCACCACCCTTTTTGTTGTTTTGTGTCTCTTTCATTGTATTATCAAGTCCTTGTTTGCAGTACAGTGCGGACCTACGATGCCATTGCGTTCGGACGCTGTGGTTTCTATAGGACCCTATATCTCATTTTTGGAGGGACATTTTCGTCTGGAATGTACTAATATACTCTTGTTGGATAATTGTCCCATCTGAAGCTCCTAAATAAATGATCCGGACTAATCTTTAATATCTGAGTCAAATGTTTCAAAAACCCTTTTAAGAGAACCAGATAACTTAATGTGCCTTTTAGAAGCTGAAGGAAAATGTGTATGCCAACCATGCATTGAGATGGCGATGAAAATAGTTTTATATCATTTAAAGAAGGTCCACAGTTTCAGTTATGGAATCAGGTTCTGTATTTGAAGTACTTTTTTTGGAATTTGTGCACTCGTAGAGAAAAACATTCAGATAGACAAAACATTGTACTTCAGAACTCATCCTCTACGTGTTTGCCCTTGGTCATGCTAGACGGCTTCCAATTCGTTTGTAGATCAGCAAGTATCCAGTGAGTGCAGCTAAATTCATAAAACGTGCATTTCCGAGCATAACCGAAAAACATATTTTCAGCAATCTATTAACCAGATTCATGAACAAAACAAAATGTAGCTAAAGGGAGATGGTTGGGAAATATGATTGACAGATAATATATATGCTTTAAGGGGATGAATGGCTTCAGTTACAAAAATGTGTAGACTTGTAGAACTTTTGAGATTCACTATGGTGAATGTGAAATTTCCTCATCCAGATAAAAATATAGAGGATATATTTAAGGAATTGGAAGGAGATCCATTCCATTCTAGCAGCAATTCAATATTGATACGAAATGGGTGGTAGATAAACGAGTAGCAGATTGTTATGCATCAATTATGACGTTTGGTTCAATGCAATAACATAACTTCTTTGCAGGCTGGTTCAAGGCTATAACATAACTTCTTTGCATGTCTCACAGAAGAGACTAATTCAGTTACACACTTATATCTTACAAGCAAGAAAACAGTATTTTTTCCGCATAAAAATGAACTCAAATGAGAAGTCCGAAACACCAACAGTTATGTATGTAAATAACTGCAATCAAATCTCTTTTTACGATTTTTTAGTTCATATCAGATATCTAGGCTGTAAGCTAGTAGGAGAAACCCTCCCTCCCCAGGGCGAATTGTGTACACCCTATTTTTCTGAAAGCCCATTATGTGCAGAGCATTTTGAAACATGTGTGCCATCTGAACGTTGGGGATTTATCGTGTTACAGGATGTAGAATACGTTACCTATAAAATAATAATTAATTTTACTGCATTTTGAAGACTAAAAATGTATGGAAGAAAGGGTTTGTATTTTAAATTGTCTTCATTATTCATGCCTTTTATAATATAAACTTTCGTTTCACTTACTTTTTATACCTTGGATACCTGCGTTTCTAACTCTACGATACCGTAATTTACATTACCTTGTTTTATTAAGTTTTTTAACGTAAGACATTAAGAACATTAATGATTTTACATTTGAAAATTATTCCAAACCTTACAGATATCACAGACATACGTTCCCATGATGTTAATAATGTTTGGTTCTTGTAAAGTCCGTTACATTGTGTGGTTTTAAATGATTTTCTATTTTCATTTTAAAACTTATTTATGCTTTTTGAACAACAAAATTACGTTTCACGTAATGTTTATACCTTTGATACCTGCGTTATTAAGTCTACGTTACCGTAATTTACATTACCTTGTTGAATGAAGGTGTTTTGTTTAAGACATTAAGAACATAAATATTTTATATTCGAAAATTATTTCAAACATCTTAGTTATATTAGACATACGTATCCATGATGTGAACTATGTTTGGTTCTTGTATTGTCCGTTACATTGTGTTTTTTTTTTAAATAATTAATAATAATCTTCCGTGTGTAATATGTATTAAACGTTAACTACATTACCAATCAAGTTCACATCCTTTTATTTAAATACCACATCTTAGTAATAAATAAAAACATGGATATATATCTTTATTTTCCGTTTTAGGCAAAATTGAATGAAATGAAGTTTGTATATAATTTACACGACTCTTCCGTAATTTTTACGTAAAAAATAGCAAATTGTATGTACAATTTTAACTGCTAATATATTCATATATTAATCAAATGGAACACATTAAGCAATTTCAACATATTCACAAAATGAATTGAACTTTACTTACGTTACTAACAAATATAAATGTATAGCTCTATGAAATAGCATGCATTTTCATGGACATATATTATATCATTTGAGCTCATAATTCCTCTATACTTTGTCATCATTTTCTTCAAACTCAATATCAGTCAGTTTGTTGTCTTCCATATCTTTCCGCTGATTATTGCTTCCTTCTTCAGTGTCAGGCTCTTTGAACATGAAGTCAACCAACTATTGTGATGCAATCCAATAGTCCAGTCAAATTCAATAACTTTATCTTCTCTCATTTGTTTCTGCGTCTGGTAGGTCTGGTTAATGTTGGTCAGTATGGTGCCACAAAAACACTTAAACGTGTGCATGTTCAAATGCATGATTATAGAAATTGACACGGCGGCAAAAAGCTCTAGTTGTTCCTTTGAATTTTCGCGAAAACGTATTTGACATCCGTGTAAAGAGGTTTGCCATATAGGCGGCACGCTATCCTCTCCGTGATCTCCATACCTTGTTTTGAAAATCATCCGAACATTCATGCTGCTGTTCGAGCAATCCAACTTTACACAAACTCTCTGTGCTTTTTAATCGTCTTAAATGGGACAACCTTGCCTCTCCCTACAAGTCCACAGGTTGTAACACAGCTTGTAAAGCAATGTAGTGTGGGTAGTAAAGAGCAAATATCAGACCTATTAACCTCTTCTTTTTTTATCATCACAGTGCCAAACATGACATACGGTTGTATTAACTGAAACAAATTTTGAAAGCAGGATCGTTATGTCTGTGTCAGGATAACACACCACGATTGTTTCTGATGTTGGTGAGGATTGATAGGGATATGTTCAGTCCGATGTCTGATTCCTCCTATGATGAAAACAGATCTTCCTGATCATCAGCAATGACAGATATGTCATCTGCCTGGGACAATTTTTCCCAGACAAAGTAGGTTTCATGGCATTGGAGGATTGGTGCTTATCTGTCTGTTTTCCACCGGCCCCCAAATGAGATTAATGAATTGTGTCGTATTGTCGTGATTACGCATGTAACTCTTCAAATCGCAATAGGTCTTCGTTTTCGGCCCTGACAACAGGAAAGTTGGGGTTTCCACTCGCCTGTTGCACTCAAACTACTTGTTAGATCTAGGGACGCAAGTGTCTGTCACAAAGTCGACTCAATGTGCTTTGGTAAGTATATGTCAAACACCAGCTCTGCCAAATCGTCAAACATACCAGGAACTGAAGGCTGACTGTGAGGTGTTTCATTACCTTCACACACATACACAGACTATTCAGTAGGTTGCTGTGTAGCCGGCTCATCTGATACCTCTAAGCAGTAGAGAAATTTGGCTTTGTCAGTTCTAACTGAATTGCCATCAGCTGTTGCAAGGGACCATGGTACTGAGCCTAGAGGATCTGATCGCTTCAACTTAAGATCTGTCTGATACCTGATCAATAATGGAAACAATTGACCAAATATAGCGTGTAAATTTAACAAGCCATTTACAAATATGTCATGGTCTTCTCAACCTGATGCTGTAATAGATCATCAGCAACATCTCTCTATGCTGGAATACCGGACGATCGGATGTATGTCTCATAGTCCTTGATATCAACTCGGAATGGGGTTTGTGAAACCAATGATAGATTCCGTTGCTCTTCTCAAGTCTTTGATAAGAGTTAGTAGTATTAGTATTGTGTCCAACATTTAGTAATCAGAATAAGGCAAGACTAACTTACATTGGATGGGGACAAAATATGATTATTCTTTGAGATTTTTCTCAAAAGCAGGATACATTGTAACAAAGGGAATATGCCATAACTAGTAAAAAAAACAAAAACATTTTCAATAAAGGATAAGCTCCCAGTAGTTTAATGTGCAATTACTATTTTATGATTTAATTATGAACCATTTTAACATAGTTTTTTATTATATAGTGATTTAATGAATAACATTTTGTTATTAAAATAGTCACTGTTTCAGTAAAGAACTAAGGCCTTTGTTTCTGGAAACATTCAATATTTATGACAAATAACATTAAATGGTAACGTAAATTTTGTGTTTATGCCACGTAACGTAAACTACATTGCCTTTTGGAAATTTGTTTTATTGCATTAGATTTTGTTTTTAAATAATATAAAATATACATATCGTTTTGTTGCATAGAAACAATTTTTGAGTATTACATTTTCAAAACATGATAATGGTAACGTATTTCAAATGGATGTCACGCCCTTATGTCCTCACTCTAACTTAGAAAAAATACTTCATTTTGTAGCAAATGCATACCTTTTCAGGAAAACATATCCTTCAACATTCCCCCAGAGTGGGGATGGCGTCTTTTGATAACTTACGGTCTGGTTATTATAAAGTGTATTTATGATGTTTTGATAACGAACAGGGTGTAACGTAAACTACAGTATATTTTCATATTTTCATTTTGTTGAAAAGGCTGTCTAAATTAAACAATTCATAAATAACTTAAATATAGGTAGTATTTGTTGTTCATATGCACATTTTTTACTCATATTCAAATTTAGTCAATGTGTTTTGGAATTGTTATGGTAACGTAATTGTCACGTGTGTTACTCACAAACACCCCAATGCTCAGATGGCACACAAGTCTCATTTTGAAGCTTATTGTATGTTCTTTCAGAAAATCATATACACTAAAAAAATCCCCCTGGGGATGGAGGGGGTGGGGGGTGGGGGTCTACAGCCAGCTCAAGGACTAATCGGAGAATTTTTCTCGAGCATGAAAATCAGTAAATGCCACCTAAAAGTAAAATTTAAGATATATTGAGACCAACGTGTGGAACTGTCGAAAATAAAACAAGATCTACGTCGCAATTGGCATATATTTAAGTGATAGTTTGAAAAGTTAAGTAGTACAAGGGATGCCAGAGGTTCAGGTATTAGAACAACAAATAATGTTTCAGATTCAAGCAAAGTGCCGGCTAACGTTCAAAACATTATACGATTATCTGGAAATAGAACTGAACTGTTTTTGCTTATCGCAAAATCAGTCGTACGCATGCTTAACAACGCCAATTGTTGTAAAAGCAGATAAAGAAAAACAGGTTGTGTGAAGCTGGCTGTGAGATCGAAGATCGTAGATTGACGTTCAATATCGAGCTGGGTTTTCAATTTCGAGCTAGCTCTGAGATCGATATTCGGTTAAACTTATAAGACGGCATACTGAATACAGAGCTGGGTTTGAATTTCGAGCTGGCTCTGAGATCGATATTATTTTTAAACGTACACCAAGGCATTTGAAACAGACCTGGTTCTGAGATCGATATTCTGGGTTTCTATTTCGAGCTGGCTCTGAGATCGATATTCTATTAAACTGTAGGAGAAGTCATTTTGAATAACGAGTTGGGTTTGAATGTCGAACTGGCTCTAAGACAGATACTCACTTTAAACATAGAACAAGGCATTTTGAATATCGACCTGTGTTTGAATTTCGAGCTGGCTCTGAGATCGATATTCGTTTGAACGTAGAGAAGGCATTTTGAATATCGAGTTGGATTTGAATTTCGAACTGGCTCTGAGATAGATACTCACTTTAAACTTAGAACAAGGCATTTTGAATATCGAGCTGGGTTTAAGTTTCTAGCTGGCTCTGAGGTCGATATTCGTTTTAAACATACAGTAAGTCATTTTGAATGAAGAACTGTGTTTGAATGCATAGCTGGCTCTGAGATCGATATTCGTTTTAAACATAAATCAAGTCATTTTGAATGCAGAGCTGGGTTTGAATTTCGAGCTGGCTCTGACACCGATATTCGCCTTTAACATACACCAAGTCATTTTGAATGAAGAGCTAGGTTTGAATGCAGAGCTGGCTCTGAGAACGATATTCGTTTTAAACATAGAACAAAGCATTTTCAATACAGAGCTGGTTTTCAATTTCGAGCTGGCTCTTAGGTCGATATACTTTTTAGACATACACTATGTCATTTTGAATAGAGAGCTGGGTTTGAATGTATAACTGGGTCTGAGATCGATATTCGTTTTGTACTTGGAACTTTTGTACGAGATCTATATTCATTTGAACTGTAGAAGAAGGCACTCTGTATATCGAGCTTGGTTTAAATTTCGAGCTAGCTCTGAGATCGATATTCGTTTTAAACATACAACAAGGCATTCTGAATAAATAGCTGTGTTTGAATGCAAAGTGGGTCTGAGATCGATATTCGTTTTAAACATACAAAAATGCATTTTGAGTATCGAGCTGTGTTTGAATTTCGAGCTGGCTCTGCGATCGACATTCGCTTTAAACACACACCAAGTCATTTTCAAAATCGAAATACAAACCCAGCTCGATATTCAAAATGCCTTCATCTACAGTTCAAACTTATATCGATCTCAGAGTATGCTCGATATTCAAACACAGATCGATATTCAAAACGGCGTCTTCTGCAGTTTAAATGGATATCGATCTCAGAGCAAGCTCAATATTCAAACTCAGCTCGATATTCAAAATGCCTTCTTCTACAGTTTAATCCAATATCCAATCAATCTCAGAGCCGGCTCGAAATTCAAACCCAAATCTGTATTCAAATTGTATTGTTGTATGTTTAAAACGAATATCGATCTTAGAGCTAGTTCTGCATTACAGACCAACTCTGCATTCAAAATGACGTGTTGCACGTTTAAAACAAATAGCGATCTCAGAGCCAGCTCTGCATTCAAACATAGCTCTGCATTCAAAATGACTTGGTATATGTTTAAAACGAATATCGATCTCAGACCCAGCTGTGCATTTAAACCCAGCCCGATATTCAAAACGCATTGTTGTATGTCGATCTCAGAGCCAGCTTGAAATTCAAACCCAGCACGATATTCAAAATGCCTTGTTGTATTTTTAAAACGAATATCGATCTAAGTCCTAGCTCTCCATTCAAACCCAGCTCTGCATTCAAAATGACTTGGTGCATGTTTAAAACGAATGTTGATCTCAGAGTCAGCTCTGCATTCAAACCCAGCTCTGCATTCAAAATGACTTGGTGCATATTTGAAACAAATATCGATCTCAGAGCCAGCTCTTCATTCAAAGCCAGCTCTGCATTTAAAATGACTTGGTGTGAGTTTGAAATGAATATCGATATCAGAGCCAGCTCTGCATTCATACATAGCTCTGCATTTGAAATGACTTAGTGTATGTTTAAAACGAATATCGATCTCAGCGCCAGCTCTGTGTTCAAACCCAGCTCTGCATTCAAAATGACTTGGTGCATATTAGAAACGAATATTGATCTCAAAGCCAGCTCTGCATTCAAAGCCAGGTCTGCATTCAAAATGACTTGGTGTATGTTTAAAACGAATATCGATATCCGAACAAGCTCGATATTCAAACCCATCTCTGCATTCAAAATGACTTGTGCATGTTTAAAACTAATATCGATCTCAGACCCACTCTGCATTCAAACCCAGCTCTGCATTTAAAATGACTTAAAACAAATATCGATCTCAGAGCCAGCTTGAAATTCAAAGCCAGCTCTGTATTAAAAATGCTTTGCTGTATCTTTAAAACGAATATCGATCTCAGAGCCAGCTCCGTATTCACAGCTCTGCATTCAAAATGATTTGGTGCATGTTTAAAACGAATATCGATCTCAGAGCCAGCTCTGCATTCAAACCCAGCTCTGCATTCAAAATGACTTCAAGTGGTGTATGTGTTAAACGAATATCGATCTCAGAGCCAGCTCGTTATTCAAACCCAGCTCTGTATTGAAAATGCTTTGTTGTATGTTTAAAACAAATATCAATCTCAGAGCCAGCTCCTTATTCAAACCCAGCTCTGCATTCAAAATGACTTGTTGCACGTTTAAAACAAATAGCGATCTCACAGCCAGCTCTACATTCAAACATAGCTCTGCATTCAAAATGACTTAGAGGGCTGGCGTGGTGCAGTCGGTAGCGCGGCGAGTCCCGTCGGTGTGTTCTTGGGTAAGACACTTTCCCTTAGCCTCGTCCGTCGGATGGGGACGTAAACCGTGCGGTCCCGTGTATCAGTCTATCCTCCGAGCACGTTAAAATAAACATAGGAATCTATTCGATAATAAGAGTAGGGAAGGTTCCCGGATTCCTATGTATCCTTCCCCTCTCTCTGGGGCGGCTCTAAATAACCTATACTGTGTTGATGAGCCTTAAACAACATTCAATTCAATTCAATTCAAAATGAATTGGTATATGTTTAAAACGAATATCGATCTCAGACCCAGCTAAGCAATCAAACCCAGCTCGATATTCAAAATGCCTTGTTGTATGTTTAAAACGAATATCGATCTCAGAGCCAGCTTGAAATTCAAACCCAGCACGATATTCAAAATGTCTTGTTGTATTTTTAAAACAAATATCGATCTCAGAGCCAGCTCTTCATTCAAAGCCAGCTCTGCATTTAAAATGACTTGGTGTGAGTTTGAAATGAATATCGATATCAGAGCCAGCTCTGCATTCATACATAGCTCTGCATTTGAAATGACTTAGTGTATGTTTAAAACGAATATCGATCTCAGCGCCAGCTCTGTGTTCAAACCCAGCTCTGCATTCAAAATGACTTGGTGCATATTAGAAACGAATATTGATCTCAAAGCCAGCTCTGCATTCAAAGCCAGGTCTGCATTCAAAATGACTTGGTGTATGTATAAAACGAATATCGATATCCGAACAAGCTCGATATTCAAACCCATCTCTGCATTCAAAATGACTTGTGCATGTTTAAAACTAATATCGATCTCAGACCCACTCTGCATTCAAACCCAGCTCTGCATTTAAAATGACTTAAAACAAATATCTATCTCAGAGCCAGCTTGAAATTCAAAGCCAGCTCTGTATTAAAAATGCTTTGCTGTATCTTTAAAACGAATATCGATCTCAGAGCCAGCTCCGTATTCACAGCTCTGCATTCAAAATGATTTGGTGCATGTTTAAAACGAATATCGATCTCAGAGCCAGCTCTGCATTCAAACCCAGCTCTGCATTCAAAATGACTTCAAGTGGTGTATGTGTTAAACGAATATCGATCTCAGAGCCAGCTCGTAATTCAAACCCAGCTCTGTATTGAAAATGCTTTGTTGTATGTTTAAAACAAATATCGATCTCAGAGCCAGCTCCTTATTCAAACCCAGCTCTGCATTCAAAATGACTTGTTGCACGTTTAAAACAAATAGCGATCTCACAGCCAGCTCTACATTCAAACATAGCTCTGCATTCAAAATGACTTAGAGGGCTGGCGTGGTGCAGTCGGTAGCGCGGCGAGTCCCGTCGGTGTGTTCTTGGGTAAGACACTTTCCCTTAGCCTCGTCCGTCGGATGGGGACGTAAACCGTGCGGTCCCGTGTATCAGTCTATCCTCCGAGCACGTTAAAATAAACATAGGAATCTATTCGATAATAAGAGTAGGGAAGGTTCCCGGATTCCTATGTATCCTTCCCCTCTCTCTGGGGCGGCTCTAAATAACCTATACTGTGTTGATGAGCCTTAAACAACATTCAATTCAATTCAATTCAAAATGAATTGGTATATGTTTAAAACGAATATCGATCTCAGACCCAGCTAAGCAATCAAACCCAGCTCGATATTCAAAATGCCTTGTTGTATGTTTAAAACGAATATCGATCTCAGAGCCAGCTTGAAATTCAAACCCAGCACGATATTCAAAATGTCTTGTTGTATTTTTAAAACGAATATCGATCTCAGACCTAGCTCTCCATTCAAGCCCAGCTCTGCATTCAAAATGACTTGGTGAATGTTTAAAACGAATATTGATCTCAGAGTCAGCTCTGCATTCAAACCCAGCTCTGCATTCAAAATGACTTAGTATATGTTTAAAACGAATATCGATCTCAAAGCCAGCTCGAAATTCAAACCCATCTCTGTATTGAAAATGCTTTGATGTATGTTTAAAACGAATATCGATCTCAGAGCCAGCTCCGTATTCAAACCCAGCTCTGCATTCAAAATGACGTGTTGCATGTGTAAAACTAATATCGATCTCAGAGCCAGCTCTGCAATCCAACCCAGCTTTGTATTCAAAATGACTTCTAATACAAGTTTTACCGAATATCGATCTCAGAGCCAGCTCTGTACTCAAACCCAACTCTGTATTCAAAATGCCTTGGTGTACTTTTAAAACGAATATCGATCTCAGAGCAAGCTCGAAATTCAAACCCAGTCTGTATTCAGTATGCCCTCTTATAAATTTAACCGAATATCGATCTCAGAGCTAGCTCGAAATTGAAAGCCCAGCCCGATATTGAATGTCGAGCTACGACCTTCGATCTCACAGCCAACTTCACACAGCTAGAACAAAGTTCATGGGTCTATTAAGAAAGATAAACGTGCACCATGTAACCACGTAGGGGCTGAAACACAAATAAATATACATGGAGAACATAAATTCAAGACCGGGTCTAGGGAAAATATAATGTCCGACTCTGACACTGACGTGGTTGTCATCAAAGCGCCCTAAGAACATTGGCATATATCTTCTTTGGATTGCCTATGGAAGAGGGAAGGATTTAAAATGGCTATAAATACATTACATCGTGCTTCAGTTATGTCCAAAGGCCGGAGCATTTTCTTTATTTCATGCTTTTACATGTTGCAAAACCGTTGCAACCTTCCACGTGAAAACGGGAGTATGCATGGCAAACTTGAAACATATATACTTCAAACTGCAACAGAAACGTTTTAAACCTCAGCAACACCCCTAGCAGTATTGATAAATCAAATTATGGTGCTTTGGGAGAATTTGAATGTGTTATGTTTGATAAATCAAGCAGTACACGGATGGTAAATGAAGCCACGATACAAAGCAACTCTTGTAATTAGGCAATTCCACCAACAAGCTAGGGACAATATGTATGTGAAATTCCCGAGGGTAGGGGTTAATATCAAACTATCCATGTTGTTGTAGGATTCCCTACCACGAAGAATTTATTTTTGTCGAATCCCCGGAGAATGTCCACTCCGCTCCAACCCCAGGGAGAGTCAAAGATTGCTAGGTGCATAATACTAAAGATCAGGTTATCCATCTTAATGGGTCTGAACATATGCTGGTGACCAATGGAACCGTATTGGACAACTCTGCACCAAGTTTCAGCGATATGTCAAGCATTTCGGCTTGTGGTTGTAAGAAAAAAAACTGTACATGTAGCAGTTGCAAATGCTACCGTGCTACTTTGGCGTGTACAGCGCTAACCCAGGCAGCATTCTATAACGGGCAGACATCAAACCGATGTCGTTGTCTAAATCGGCCCGATGTCGGTTATAATCTCGGCTGCATCGGCCCGACGTCGGCTTATGATACTGGCCAGACATCAACCCGACGTCGGCTGAACATATGTGCCCGATGTCAGCTAAACATCAAATTCATTCTATTGTCAACATCCTTCTGTGAATTGCATTGACCACCCAGCTAGCTGAGTAGGTAGAGCATCGGATTACCAATCCAAAATATATGTTTCGCAACATACAATATTATCGGGTGTTTACTTCCGTCCGAATTTTCGATCAAATCGATACAATTAATACTGAAATGTTTTCATTATATATACTACCTATATAATATCTTTCTGTTGGTGTCTATCTCAATTAGCTTGATTGGAAAAATATTCATTAGCAATAAATAAAACTCTTGTGAATGTAGGTAGCATCATTTTGCAATATAAAAAGGACAAAACGAAGAATATCTTTTCACATTAACAGTAAATACACAATATTTAAAATGACATGTCATTACCTCCCTTTATTGATTTATGGAGTGTTATGTCGGACCGACAGCGGCCCGATGAATCTCCCTTGTTAACAAAATGGTATCGGCCCATTGTCGGCCCGATATTGATTTTGCTAAAACAAAAATATATATTATAAATATTTATAAATATTTTGAAAGAAATGAACTTGTACTAATTTATTGCAATAGTTGCTTGCAATAAATGTGTAGTTTTCATAACTGTTTTACTAAAACATTTTAATATCGGTACAACATCGGCCCAACATCGGTCCAATGTTGGCATATTTAGCCAATATTCCGCTCTTCACCCGATATCTGCCAATATCGGTACAACATCGGCCCAACATCGGCCCGATGTTGGCCTACGTCACATTACAAGCGGGGACCGTCCGAGATAGAGGCATCGGTGGGACACCATTGATAATTTGAGATCGGAGAGAAACATTTCAATCCTGTCCGGGAAGAAGGGGGTGGTCATACACCCTGCGTGGTCCGGTAGGTATTCGGACGGTTTCCGAATGGTACTCGCCCGGTCACCTGGTGAAAACCTTTGGCATCTTCCTTCTGGACACCGTCCGATATTCTTAAGGTAATCGGCCGACTACCGTACGATAAATGTCCAATTGTCGTCCGGTATCCGGCCGGTTTGCAACCATCGTACGGTGACTGTACGGTATACGGGCAAAAGCCGTGCGATATCCGGTCGGCTATCGGCCTACGCTATCGGCTATCGGCTATCGTACGGTGACTGTACGGTATACGGGCAAAAGCCGTGCGATATCCGGTCGGCTATCGGCCCTACGCTATCCTTACGGTGTCCATCCGGGCACCATAAGACCATCCGGGCACCGTACGGCGTCCATCCGGGTCCAGGCCGGTGACCTGCCGAGTCGCCTTCGGAGACCGCTCGGACACCGCTCGGAAACCGGAGGATTATTTGGCGTCAAGGGTGTGAACATTTTCACCGGCATGCAACCGATACCAATAGGTGTCCGGCCGGGTATCGGAGGGTTTTTCACAGTGTCTGCTACGGTGAGCTGGCGATGTGCCTCATGCCGCAAGAAAATAACTCCGCGCTAAATCTCTCCGGTGACCCGTACGATGCCTCACCGGTGACTTGACACCGGAGGGTCACCGGCCGGAGACCTTTGAAAATTTGGCAATTTCAGCCCGTTTAGACACCGGTACCCCATCGTAAACCTAATCGGAGTGTAATGTGACGCAGCCAGCCGATATACCGCTCTTCACCCGATCAGTGTGCTAGCTGGGAATTCAGTAGCTATGCGTCGCAATTTGAACAGAATGCAAACTTGAAAGTAGTTAATGAGGACTAAATATAAAAGTAGATATACAAGTCGAACAGGAAAGGTAGCATTCACAAAACAGTATCAACCAAATCATACATTCAAAACAAACAACGATTATAAGGGAAAATAAAACCATAACATGGTTGATAATATTGGTACCGCCTGGGCACTATCAGTAGAAAAAAAGGCCGCTGAAAGATAGCATCATTCCAAAATTAAGATTAAGATGATACAAAATAAAAAGTCTAAAATATGTCAATATCGGATTTCTATGGTATTTTTGTGGGTGGGGTAATGATTTAAGTGATAATAGTAAAGAGTAAGTAATTATGTTCAGTTAATAAGTACACCCGAATATCATTATGTATATTTTAATACGTATATAACTTCAATTATATGAAAACCCGAACATCTGATAACCACTACAGAATATAAAGCATAGATTGAACATATAATCTGTGGTGGGTGGGGTATACTCATATTTTTATTTTGAATAAATGCATAATCATACCGAAATATTTGCAAATATGATTGATGGTTTAACAGTTGAAGCCAAAATATAGTAAATGAGACAAAATATTAGCTTAATATACTGCTGTATCTTATATTTACAATATTTTGACCGCCATCTTGGATATTTGGCGGCCATCTTGAAAATGATCGAAATTGAATCGGGTTATTTTTCATTTGAAAATAATATTTGCAAGCACTGTGCAAAATATTATACTTGTATCACGATCTGAACTATGTTCTGGTTATTTCCCCCGCATGTTATTAGGAGTATTTGGGATGTCTATATATTTATGTGGTCTACCTAATTAAGATATTCTGTCACAAATAGTGTATAATTACCGTGTAAATTGGAGTCTGGCACAAAAATCAGCACATTTTGCATTCAAAGAGCAAGTTCGGTGTCTAAACTTCTTGAAAAAAACAACATGTTAATGGAATGTATTGATATGCCCAATGTCATTTTATATAACAGTTAAAGTTGGTTAAAACTTTATTGCATTGCATTTGCGTTTTTTTTTATATAGAGCCATCCAGACTACAGAGGACAGTACCAAGCTACAAGCTACAGGATGCCTTGACGAGGCTAGCCAAGTGGGAACATACATGGGGCATGTTATTCCATCCTGACAAAAGCGACGTCCTAGAATCAGCAGATCACGCTCTCCAGTCACATTTGACTACAAACTCAAAGGCCAAGCACTAGAGGTTGTAAGACAGTACAGTTAAATATCTTGCAGTGAACCTAACCTTCAAACTCTCTTGGAACCACCATATCGACCGGACAGTAAAGAAATCCAATATCATGTTCTTGAATAGGAAACTACGTGTCAGCAGCTGCCAAACAAAAGCAGCTGCCTACTTCACTCTATTGTCCCTACACTACCCAAGCCAAGAGTAAGATAGAGATGGTCCAGGGACGAGTAGCTAGGTACACGACCAACAGGTACAACAACATCAGCAGTGTCACAGACATGCTTGATGACATAGATTGGGTTGCACTTGAGACCAGGCGAGCTAAGATTCAGCTGACCATGCTCCACAAAATACTCAACAACCTAGTAGACACCCAGCCGATCCGTACCTTTCACCTGCATCTACGCTCACACGTGCAACTCACTCGAGGAAACTGGGACAGATCTACAGATGACTTAAAATACAGCTTTTCCCTCACGCACCGTAACACTTTGGAACTCACTCCCAGCTACTGCAGCTGAGGCACCCCCAACTTGGTAACCTTCAAGCCGTAGCTGGCCTTCTTCTACATCTAATGTTTAGGGTCACAACTGTAAATAGGCTCCTAATATTGATAGTCTAAAGCTATGTCGGTTGGGCCTAGCACTAAGGGGCCGCTACTATAGCCGGACTGTTTCAGTCTAGAGGGATCTGAACAGGCAGTTGGTACGTTTTCCTTAATTTTAATGTCTGCCTTTCCTAAAATCTTTTTTCTAACTTTCCTACTTTTCCAAAATTACCGCCACAGTAATGTTATGGTAAATAATGACAGAAGTTACTTAACGTTTAGATGTCGATGTAGAAACTGCAAAAAGTCAATGTAAATGTAGAAACCGTAAAAAAAAAAATGCACACTGATTTGTCGACAGCTATTTTGCCAAACAGATTGCTTTGACAATTCACTCATAGTAAAGTGTGGCACACCCATTGCAGCACAGGAAGTGCTGTGGACTTTGAAATATATTATATTGAAATTATTTTAGGGCATGTCATTATTTTAATGCTCCAATACCTTTTCAGTTACTTTATTATCAAGAAAAAACTATTTTTATACTCCTCAATAACTAGTCTACAATCAACGTATTTTGAAAACTGCAACACAACTCATTGGTTTTCATCTTCACTTTTTGGGGCGTGCTGATGCGCCGTTTATAGTTCTATGATGGCCAGCAGAGCTTACGGGATGACAAGTTGTTCGTCGTCCGTCCGTCGTTCACTTTATTGGACTGAAACTCAGTCATTAATTAGCTTTGCGATTCTAGAGCGATCCATTCTAATGTGTATAAGATCGTGATCCACTAGTTGTTTTATAGTGTTACGTTATACTAAGACATCCATTTGGTAAAACACTGGATCGCCTTTGGATCATGATCCATACACGATCCATTAAAAGTTGTATAAGGAGTGCGATCCATTCAAAACCACTAATGGATCGTGATGCATTTCCCATTTAATCAGGATCGCGATCGTAAAGCGATCCAAGTGCGATTTTGATGCTATTCGTTACTCTGGAAATAAATGCTGCTTCTTGTTTATAACAGAGTTTGTCGGGAATTTTAAATAGCGATCCATTAGCTCATTTGCATGTGAAATTGGACCGCTTCTAAATCGCTTTAAATTCACGATCTTAAAGCGATCCATTAACACGGTTTGTTAGGCTTTTTTGTTTGTTTGGGCTGGTGCTGTCGAAAGTAATTCTGTATTAAAGAGTGCTAATCTTTTTCTCTTTAAAAACTTTTTTTAGTGCAATTTCCTGTTATTTTTTGGCTGTAACTGTATTCTGGACATGTTATTGATATTTGAAATTTGATATAAATTTCAGAAGTGAAAGTAGACAGGGTACGAAATTGCAAGGGATAAAAATAGCTTTGACCTTTGACCCGGTGTAGTATACAACAGAAGAAATGTTTCTTAGAAGGTATTAAACCCCATAATTCCTCGTTGATGTTTAATAGCAGACATGTTTATTTGCATGATAAAGTAAGTTTCCCAGAATTCTAATCAGGTTTGAGTTTTTAACAGGTTGTCAACATTCTAACTTTACTATGGAAGGGGCATGGAGACTCATTTACGCTATTATAACCTATAGCAAGGAAATAAATGTACGTGTACGGTACGGCTTTCCCCTAACCAGACAATGTCGCGATTATGACGAAGTCACCGGAAAGTCACATTTAAAACATGATTTAAAGAGACACATGGCAATATTAAAGCCTATTTATCGGGCATTTAAATTAGCGTCTCGATTTATTTATTCAGTATCATTTTGACTTAAATTCTGCTCGCATATAAAAACATTTTCATTTCTCACGTTTTCTTTTTATTCTCCCACAGGTTTAAATATTTTATTGGTGCACTATAATCAACAGTTATTAATAGGCAAACAATAATTTGCTTGATACTAATCTTACATAATAAATGAACATGTTATGTTGAAAAACTAACGTCCCCGCCTTACGTTTTGAAAAAACAAAAGTGCCGTGTGTCCCTTTAACATCAAAGTTTCTCATTAAACATAAATCATAAAAATATCATAAATTACAACTGTTCCGATGAGCAAGTGTTTACGATATCATTCGGTTGCGTATATTTTTGGTTTCCCAATCGTACATAGTCGGCCAATCCCGACATTCTTCGGGCGATTTATCAAGATGTTGCGAATGTTATGAGATAGACTGGAACCCGATCGTTTTAATACTTGGGAGATATAGTTTTTTTCGAAATAAATTGTTTAAAAACCATTTGACTGGGTTGTTGTTGATTTTAGAAAATAGTGTAATTATTGCGTTCTATAAAAAACACAGTCATTTAACCATGGGCAGTTGTGAAAACTTTACAGAGACGAATGTCCTCGTCAGCCGAATGAGTTTCTCATTACGACATTATATAGACAATATGGGCGAGTCTCTAAACGAGTTGAAAAAGCGTACATTTATAGATGTGTCAGAGATATACGAGAACAATCAAATATATTGACAGTAAAATACCATATGTGCAACAGCAAACCAACGGCTAAGAATGTGGTCTGTTTGCGATTGCAAACCTAGTTGAATTTGGTCACAATCCTAACTTGTTCAATTTCAGAAACACGTTTAAATATGGAAAGCCTCGGCTGCCTTCTGTTGACCTTTTGCATTTTGTGCAGTACGCTTCCTAAGCTGTCCTGTGCATTTTCTAAGTTGTTATGTGCATTTAGTAAGTTGTTATGTGCATTTTCTAGGTTGTCATGTGCATTTTCTAAGTTGTCTTGTGCATTTTCTAAGTTGTCATGTGCATTTTCCAAGTTGTTATGTGCATTTTCTAAGTTGTTATGTGCATTTCGTAGGTTGTTATGTGCATATTCTAAGTTGTCTTGTGCATTTTCTAAGTTGTTATGTGCATTTCGTAGGTTGTTATGTGCATATTCTAAGTTGTCTTGTGCATTTTCTAAGTTGTCATGTGCATTTTCCAAGTTGTTATGTGCATTTTCTAAGTTGTTATGTGCATTTCGTAGGTTGTTATGTGCATATTCTAAGTTGTCTTCTGCATTTTCTAAGTTGTTATGTGCATTTCGTAAGTTGTTATGTGCATTTTCCAAGTTGTAATGTACATTTAGTAAGTTGGTATGTGCATTTCGGAGGTTGTTATGTGCATATTTTAAGTTGTCTTGTGCATTTTCTAAGTTGTTATGTGCGTTTCGTAAGTTGTTATATGCATTTCGTAGGTTGGTATGTGCATATTCTAAGTTGTCTGTGCATTTTCTAAGTTGTTATGTGCATTTTCTAAGTTGTCATGTGCATTTCATAAGTTGTTATGTACATTTCGTAAGTTGTCTTGTGCAAACTACAAGTCGTCGGTAAGTAGACTTTTTATCGGAATAAAAGTTTTGAAGGAAACACCGGTAGAAATGGCGGTTCCAGGAGCGGACGCTATGCTCTGCCTAGATTCAAAACGACTCTCAAACTATTATAATTCTTCATCATTTTTTCTTTTCACAAACTTGCTATTTTTAAAAACCTCACGCCCCTTTTCTTTCCCGACTCTCGTCCTCTTTTCTTCCGACCCTCGCCCTTGTCTCCCAGCCCCGCCCCTTATCTTCCGTACCCACGGTCACCTATACACACCTCCTGATACTGCAACCTGTGACCCGATCTATTGTTTTCAGACCAAGATTTATTAACTCTACGTCAAACAATCCCTTACACGTTTTGAAATCAATTTTCTGTTCTAAGAATTTATTGTATAATGTACCTAGCCCAACTTTGTTAAAGTAGGCAGAGCATAGCGTTCGCTCCTGGAGCCGCCATTTTTACCGGTGTTTATTTCAAAACCTATTCCGATAAAAAGTCTACTTAACGACGACTTGTAGTTTGCCCAAGACAACTTACGAAATGCACATAACAACTTACTAAATGTACATAACAACTTACGAAACGCAGATAACAACTTAGAAAATGCACATAACAACTTAGAAAATGCACAAGACAACTTAAAATATGCACATAACAACTTACGAAAAGCACATAACAACTTAGAAAATGCACATAACAACTTAGAAAATGCACATAACAACATAGAATATGCACATGACAACTTAAACAATGCACAGAACAACTTAAACACTGCACATCACAACTTACGAAATGCACATAACAACTTAGAAAATGCACAAGACAACTTAGAAAATGCACATAACAACTTAAACAATGCACATCACAACTTAAACAATGCACATCACAACTTACGAAATGCACATAACAACTTAGGAAATGCACAAGACAACTTAGAAAATGCACATAACAACTTACGAAATGCACAGGACAACTTAGAAAATACACAAGACGACTTAGAATATGCACATAACAACTTACGAAAATGCACAAGACAACTTATAATATGCACATAACAACTTACGAAAAGCACATAACAACTTAGAAAATGCACATAACAACTTAGAATATACACATGACAACTTAAACAATGCACAGAACAACTTAAACAATGCACATCACAACTTACGAAATGCACATAAAAACTTAGGAAATGCACAAGAGAACTTAGAAAATGCACATAACAACTTACAAAATGCACATAACAACTTACGAAATGCACAGGACAACTTAGAAAATGCTCATCACAATTTACGAAATGCACATAACAACTTAGGAAATGCAGATAACAACTTAGAATATACACATGACAACTTAAACAATGCATATAACAACTTACAAAATGCACATAACAACTTACGAAATGCACAGGACAAGTTAGAAAATGTACATAACAATTTACAAAATGCATATAACAACTTAGAAAATGCACAGGACATCTTAGAAAATGCACATACCAACTTAGAAAATGCACATAACAACTTACGAAATGCACAGGACAACTTAGAAAATGCACATGACAACTTACGAAAATCACAACTTAGAAAATGCACATAACAACTTAGAAAATGCACAAGACGACTTGCAAGATGCACATAACAACTTAGAAAATGCACAGGACAACTTAGAAAATGCAAATGACAACATATAAAATGCACATAACAACTTACTAAATGCACATAACAACTTAGAAAATGCACAGGACAACTTAGAAAATGCACATAACAGCTTAGAAAATGCACAAAACGACTTACAAAGCGTACTGCACAAAATGCAAAAGGCCAACAGAAGGCAGTTGAGGCTTTCCATATTTAAACATGCAAAATTATGGTCCCATTTATTTGATTGTATTGTTGCAGGTAACATGTCTTTGGTTCCGAGTAAAGAAACACGTTTCAGGGGAAACGGTTTGTTTTATTTAAATTGGAACTTATATCCTATCATCTGGCTTGTTTTGTAGGCATATCAGTGACTCGATCCGTTAAAATCTGTATAAGTATGCTGTGAGAATTTTTTTTTAGAACATTTACAGATATATGTAACAAACAAAAGTGATACAGAGACTCACGGTGTCAGACCAGTCAGGAAGTACTTCCGGGTCGTAGGGTGCTGAAATAGTTCCTTGAAAGAATCCAAATGTTCTAGTTTGCATGTGTTTTTCCCAAGATTAGTTTCTATTTCATTGTTAAATCTAACCTGAGGTTAAAGTAGTATGACTGTTGTCATGAATAGTAAGTATTTAACTGTGTTTATCAGGATTATTTCTTTGGAGAGTATGAGCACAGAGGTTAGGTAGAGATTTGGTTTTGACAGATGTTTATTTTAAAATACGCATAGTGTGAAAGAATGACGCGAAATGTTGAAAAACTGAATCTGTGTTTTATTCCAGATATGGGACCGTTTGCTAGCTAAATGTGTCTAATACACATATTAAAAGTGTAATTAAGCGAACGAATGTTGTGAAACTTGTGACTGATCTCCAAATATAGCCTATATTGCATTGTGTTCAATGGGCTGATTTTTACCGGTCTGACACCTCACGCGCTTGTATGCCTGTGTGGTATTAATTACTATAACAATGCATGATATCTATGTAGCCGCCTGTAGTATATCTGTATTATATATGCACAATGGCAGTATAGGACAGTTTGCAGGTGGGCTCGGAAATTCGTACAAGGAAGGGAGTCATTTGTGACACAAATGACCTTAAACCTGTATTAACCTACACATCGTGCATACATGTTTATACATGGGCTGTTCTTTGTGTAATGTCGTATATAATGAAATTGTACATAAAATACTTAAATCGTACATACATATTTTGAGTGGTATATATTTAAGTCGTACATACATATTTTGTGTTGTATATATTTGAGGGCTGGCGTGGCGCAGTCGGTAGCGCGGCGGATTTGTAACCGGAGGCCCCGGTTTCAATCCTCCATGGTGCCACTGAGTTCCGTCGGTGTGTTCTTGGGCAAGACACTTTCCCTTAGCCTCTTCCGTCGGATGGGGACGTAAACCGGGCGGTCTCCGAGCACGTTAAAGAACCATAGGAATCTATAACCATAGGAATATATTCGATAATAACATGTTTATACATGGGGTGTTCATTATGTAATGTCGTATATAATGAAATTGTACATAAAATACTTAAATCGTACATACATATTTTGAGTGGTATATATTTAAATCGCACATACATATTTTGAGTGATAAATATTTAAATCGTACATACATATTTTGTGTTGTATATATTTGAGGGCTGGCGTGGCGCAGTCGGTATCGCGGCGGATTTGGAAGCGGAGGCCCCGTGGTGCCACTGAGTTCCGTCGGTGTGTTCTTGGGCAAGACACTTTCCCTTAGCCTCGTCCGTCGGATGGGGACGTAAACCGGGCGGTCCTCCGAGCACGTTAAAGAACCATAGGAATCTATTCGATAATAAGAGTAGGGCAGGTTCCCGGATTCCTATGTATCCTTCCCCTCTCTCTGGGGCGGCTCTAAATAACCTATACTGTGTTGATGAGCCGTTAAACAGCATTCAATTCAATTCGTATATATTTAAATCGTACATACATATTTTGAGTGATATATATTTAAATCGTACATACATAGTTTGTGTTGTATATATTTAAATCGCCAATATCATATTTAACAACATAATTACAGCCCTAGTTTTATTGAAAAAATGCTGTATTTTACGCTGTTGTAAGGTACTCTTATGCGAAAATAACTATTTTAATCTGTAGATCTGACTGTTGAATACAATACAGTCTGCAAAATGATTTTGGTATGCAAACTACCTGCATGATTTCACAA